>OY284413.1:175015555-175435555 GCA_958301585.1 Merodon equestris
TTTTTTACTAGTTGAGTAGAAAGATCTATATTTTTCTTTTCATTGTTTTGGTTAATCTTTTCAATCCTTTTTATTTTTTCACTTTCGTATCTTTTAGCTAATACGTCAATGTCGTCCCTACTTAAATTTTTTTGTAATAAAGTTAATCGGTTTTTCCTTTGTTGTCGAATGTACCGTGTCGTTGTAAATGGTAATAATTTCAAATATCTTATCATCTAACTGAGAATTGTCTTTGTCCGCGTTTTTCAGCCTAAGATGTTCGTTCAATGTACCGTGCAATCTTTCTATGTCTGAATTCCCCGTTTTTAAACGTCCTGTAGTTTTATGGTGATCGATTTCGAGAAATTGCTCGACAGCAGCATGAATAATACATGTTTCGCCATCGGAGACTATCTTTTTTGGTTTCCCTAGATAGCGTATTCGTTCTTTAATAGCTTTTAATATTTCCATCCAGTTTCTATGTTCCAAGGGGTAGATGGATGCATATTTTGAGAACTTGTCGATGGTGGTAAAATACATTTTGTTTCGCTCGGGAAACCAAATGTCTATATGTACTATGTCATTCACGTGTTGAGGTGTTTCAGTAATTTGCATGTTAATGTTATGGGGACGTCTGTCATGCTTAGCGATGTTACAAGTCTCACAGTTACTAACGAATTTATGTATCTCATTTTGTAGATTCGGGTAAAAGTATAGCGATTTTAGTTCAGTCCATAGTTCGTTAATCCCCCTATGATTACTCTTAATATGTCTGCTTTTGATTATCGTTAACATTTCGTTTTTATCTGTTATATCCTTGAGCTTTAAACTTGACTTAAGTATTCTGAGATTCCTAATAAAATAATACCCTTATCTATCATCAATCTTCTCATTATTTCAAGTAAATTACTACTTCCCTCTATAAGTTGTACAATATTCTGTACCTTTCTATGAACTATTCTCATTGAGATATGTTCCTTAGAGCCATAACACAAGTATATCTGATTTTTATAAAAGTTTATTGGTTTATCTGTTATATAAATGTGTAAAGATTCATCATCTTCTGCACTATGAACAGTCGCGCCTGTGGACAACAAGTCATTGCCTTCGGTATCCATATTTTCATTATTCAGTATGTCCATTGAGATAATATCTTCTTTTTCATTGAATTTCTCCTGATCAATATACCTACTCAAGCCATCGGCTACGCAGTTCTCCTTACCTTTAAGATATTCTGTGGTAAAGTCATATTCGCTGAGAAGGATCTTCCAGCGTTGAAACTTCATGCTTGGTTCTTTGAAATTATGAAGATAAATCAGAGGCTTATGATCGGTGCGTACTATGAACTTTCTTCCGTATAGATAGATTCTAAAATACTTGATGGCCCACACAATAGCGAGAAGTTCCTTTTCTATAGTGGAATACCTTTGCTCGTGGTTGTTGAGGGTGCGAGATGCATAGCAAACTGGGTGGTTGTTTTGACTCAAAACAGCCCCAAGAGCATAATTCGAAGCGTTAGTTGTTAACACAAAGGTTTTACTAAAATCGGGACTAGTCAAGATTGGTTCACTAGTAAGTAACAGTTTTAATGTCTCAAAAGCTTGTTTGTAATGTGGATCAGACGTGTTAACCTTTTCAGATTTCTTTAGGTATTTAATCAGAGGATAAGCCACCTTAGCGTAATCTTTGATAAATTTCCGGTAGTATCCGGTTATTCCTAGAAATCTCTTTATGCCTTTTTTATCTGTGGGAATAGTCATTTCCGTTATTGTTCTAACTTTATTGGGGTCAGCCTTGATCCCATTGTTAACAATAACATGTCCCAGATAATTAGTGCTTAGGTTAGCAAAACTACACTTGCTCACTTGGATTTTTAAATTGCAGTGACTGAGTCTTCGGAAAATTTTCCTAAGGGAATCAAGATGCTCTTCGAAACTTGTTGAAAATACAAGTATGTCATCCAAGTAAACGACACAAATCTTATTAATGTAATCTTGCAAGACATTGTTCATGAGCCTTTGAAATGTGGCAGGAGCATTCTTTAGCCCAAAAGGCATTCTGAGGAACTCGTAGTGACCATTCTTGGTCGAAAAAGCCGTTTTAGGTATGTCGCGGGGGTCGACTTCAATTTGGTGAAAACCCTTTACCAGATCTATGGTAGTGAAATAATTGCACTTACCTAGTTTATCGAATAAGTCGTCAACGTTTGGCATTGGAAATCGGTCTTCTGTTGTCTGAGCATTCAGTTTCCTGTAATCGATTACAACTCGCCAAAGCTTTTTCCCGTTTTTGTCATCTTTTTTAGGGACAACCCAGATTGGTGAATTATAAGGACTACAACTAGGTCTAATTATTTTTTGTTCCAGCATTTCCTTTATTTGCCCACTGCAATGTATTTCGGGATATCGATAAAATTTTGTATAAATTGGCGTTTCAGTTTTTGTGTGAATGAAATGTCTTATTTGATTTGTACAAGTTAATTTATCACCTTCTCTATAAAAAATATGTTTGAATGAATACACTAGTGATCTTAATTTAGACAAATCCTGTTTATTAAGATGCTTTGCGAATACATCGTTGGGTATTTCGTTTTCAAATTTCTCAATACATAGTACATAAGGACGTAAAGAGTTGTTATTTGCTTGTATCTCTTCATCATAATTAAAATAAAATGGTATGCTTGCATTATCTGTTAACAGAAGCCTTTTTTTATAATTAATAATTGGGTTTAGGTCCATAAGAATATTGTTGCCAATTAGTCCATCGAACTTATCATGAAATGGATATTCGAGAAAGTCTACCATACAATTTATTTTTTTAAATTCAGAAAAAAGCGGAATTCTAAAGTACTTATTTACTTCGATCACGCGGTCGAGAACTTTTAATGAATGATATTTTGAAGGTATTTGCCACTTTGGACATTTTTGTTAATAATACTAAATTCTGCACCGCAATCGATAATAAACCTAAGTTGTTTTCCTTGTATCTGTACTACTATATAGGGAAGTCTTTTCTCTGATCTGATTGAAAATTTAAGCATTTGCATGGACAGTGATGAGCTTGTTCTTGAACTTCACTTTGGACCTTTTGTGAAGGCTCTTCATTAAAGGCCAAATCCATCGCCTCACCCTGAAACTGTCTGTTCGTGTTGCCATTTGTTTGTCGAGAACGGTAACTATTTTGTCGTTGTGTAGTGTAGTTTGTATTGTTGATTTGTCTGGGTCGGAAATCGAACGCGTTATTTTGAGATGTACTGCTCCTTTGCATGGTGTTATTGTTGTAAAATTGTCTGGGGTTTTGAAAAGTGTGCTGTCTTGTTGGATTGTAATTATCGTTTCGAAAATGGTTATTGTACTGTCTTGTTGAGTCGTTTCGGTGCTGTCTTGTGTTCTGTAAATTTGACGGATATGACGTATTGCGGAAACTTTGAGATTGAAAACCGTTCGGCCCTAAGTTTTGATGATCTATTTCGGCAATTATTTTAAACGCACTTTGTAAGGACGCTAACGCTATCCTGTTATTGGATTCTATCAAATTTTTATCTATCATATTACTTTTTAGCAACATTGAATTATTTAGCCTACTCAATAGCGCGTTAACATCATCATAAAAATTCTGGATCGTTGATGTCACTCGCAAGGTACGCATTCGATCGATTAAATTTTCCACTGATAAATTTTCGCCAAACGCATTTTTTAAAATTTCCCTTATTTCAGACCAACTTACCAAACGACCATGTTTTTGTAACTCTACGCGTGCTTTGCCTATAATCTTATCTTTAATATAACCTGTTAATAAGGTTGTAGTGTTTAAGTCAAAATCAATAAAAGTGGTTACGACGGCATCTACCCTATCAAAAAACTCCAACATGCATTCTTTTGAACCATCAAAATCGGGTAATTTATTAATTAGTTCTAAAATAAGCTTAAATCTATCGGCTGCACTCAAAATCTCCATAGCAACTTTAACACGTACTCACGTGCCGCCAACTCTTGATCAGGAACCAGGCCGGAACTGCTGTACTCACGTGGGTCGAGCGCTGCTGAATCTTAGACACGGAATTGATTTTTTTTTCCTTAATCAGCGAAGAATTCACTTTAATTTTTTGTTCGAATAATCCAGTTCGATTATGAAAAATGTTTGTACGATAACCCAATCGCCTTATTTTTATTTATTTAAGGTTTTTACACGTTTTTCACAAACACGCGGTTCTTGTCTTTTACGTTTTCACAAACACGCGGTTCTTGTCTTTTCGTAGATGGTGTTTTGGTTCGTCTTTTGTTTTTCTTAATTACCGAGCAGCTAAAAGCTTTGCCGACTGCGCCAGTTATATTATGTTTTATTAAAACGAAATCGATTTAATGGTTTGTGTTTGCTTTATTTGTTCATTACTTTATTTCCTTATTACACTGTCGAAATCAACTGAACGCTTAGACGTCTGCGAACCAAGTGGCCGATTCAATCTCGATCATCCTCTAGAGAGCCGATCACGTACAATCGGTGTTTGCAATGAACAAACGCCGAAAGTCGTTAAGGAGGATGCTCTCTTGTTGGGAGTGATAAGAGCTTATGTAATAATATAAATAAAAATGAATGTTTGTCTGTATGTCCTTAATAGAATCGTAAACTATGCATTTGATCATATGATGATATTTAGCAAAGTTGTTGTGCATGAGCCCGCGAAGGTTTCTGAGTTGGTACGACCAATTTTCGACAGATGGTGCCACTCTCACGGGTTTTTTTTCTTTCGTCCCTTATGGCGTGAAAACCGCTGGATAGATTTTAATGATTTTTTTTTTTTTCAAATGTTGTTTAAGACTATGGGAAGGACATAGGCTATATTATTTTTGGCCAGGTTAATTTTTGTGCGTAGTTTTCTCCGTTAGATCGGAACCAGACACCAACGACCGAGATCAAAATGACACGGACATACATTCATATGTATGTACATATGGATTTGCTTATTAGCTGCTTCTTAGAATATTAGCACAGAATAAATAGTATACAGAAGTCGCATCTCGGCCTGCGATGATTTTTCACTTTATGGTGCGGGCGGAACAACTGAAGGGAAGATCAAGCAACGAGAGAGCAAGCATGATCAGAGAGTAACAACCAGAGAGCAGCCACGATCAGAGAGAATCAACGAGAGAGCAATCTTAAAATGTTTATGTGTGTGTGTGTATTGTGTTGCTATTCAACGTCGTGAATGCACGTGGTGTTGACAAAATTTTGTTTCAAGTTTTAGATTTCTATACCTATTTAGTTTTCTTCAGTTGAAAGTTGCGCTTTTCGATGTAAACTAAAAGGGCCGGGTAACACCAATTAACGTTATTCCATTATTTGGGATTTTTGTGCAAATTTCAATCTGATATATGTAGGGAAGAATAACCCAAAAACTTTAGTGCGACAGGATTTTAAGTTTGCGGGCTTTAGTAAATTTTTTTTTCTCTGAAGCCCACGAGCAATGCTTCCTCAAGAGTACTAAGATCATGAAGTCCAATATTATTTCCTTATGATCAGAACATGTGGAAAACCATTGCGGTGTGGCATTTTTGCATTTCGATTTTATCAAGTTTTTTATACCAACAGCTTGTGGTTGTGTGTCAAAAATATTGCTAAACACTGTAATATGTTTCTTGCTAATTTCCAATCCATTTGTGAAGGAGCAACGAGGTTACCAAAATCTTTAAGAGAATTGTAATTTTTATGAAATATGAAAAGTTCACTATTAACTGTTAATACTTCGTCTTCTTTTCTCAATATATGTAGAAACACAAATATCGCAGTTAATTTTCGGTATCATTTTGTAGACGATATAACCTATGAAGTATCTTAAAGACGCCAAATCGATACTAAATTCCGAACAATTCTGAAAGTCATCATTTAATACGAAATCATCAATGATTTCTATGTTAATATCTATTTCAGAGTTTTCGTTTCGACTGAGTTCTTCATTATTTGTATCAGCTAAGTCCATATTTGACAAAATATTTGAAAGCGTTTCAAATGTGGTATCACTCAGCTCTTCACAGTTACTATAAGAACTCAACTTACGCAGACATTAAGCGTGCTAATAAAGTGTTTATATCAGCAACTGAGGGGTTAATATTATTTCCACCCTTTTGTCTTAGAACCGAGAACATATTTTCGAGCTTATCTTGGTTTAATGCTCTTGTCATTAAAAAAAATATTTGGGATTTTTTTTTGAAATAGCTCGTCTACTAATTGTAATACAGCGTTTAAGGTAAATTTCATTCCATCTAAAAAAAATACTTTTTTCTTTTTGTCAACAAATGAGATTTCATTGAGGTATTCAAGGAAGAATTTTATATATTCGTGTGATGGACTGTTAAGTTTAACTGCAGACTTATAACAATTCTTTGAAGATAGTGAACCACTATTTAGGCAGTCAAATATTTTGTCAATATTTCCTATGAAGCATGCCGTAGATAAACAAACTTCTTTTGAACAACTTTTAAAGCCTACTGTCTCAATAACAGTTTTAATTGCTGCTTGAACAGTCCTACTAAAAATTTGGGTGGCTAGTTTTACTTTTTACTATTTTTTCTGTGATATTAGGCACATTGTTGTAAATTCTTGAGTACGCTGTTTGACCGAACAATACATTGAAATCGTAAGCCTGCCTTCTGATTTACATATGAATTCACACATACACAAATCGGTTTTGAACAGAAGAAGGGGTTGAAATGACTTTTCTCATTATTTGTTTCGGATTGTACGAATTTGAGGTTGATAGCACAGTGATGATCTATACGTCTACATGTATATATAAAAATTATTTTTCTGTTGGATAGTCCATTTATCGAGGCAGGATAAAGGCTATGTAACATTACTCTATGAAGAATAAGAACCGAGCATCCATGAAAAATGTTGCAAAAAACACCAAAAATGATTCGTCCTGAGAGCTTCCGTTGCGTACGTTGCGTAAACGGTTAAAGTTACGCAAAAATTATGTACGACGAAATTGCTCCTCTTTAAAAGTTCTAAAAAAAAGTCCGTGGCAGCATACATATATCTTTTAAGGTTGACTCACTATAACCCTTTTTATGAAATCAAATTTGTAATATAATAAAGCATTATTTGCTCGGGGAATGTTGTAAACAACCATCAGCCAACGGTCTGGTTAAAGATACATACACGACATGTGCACTCTTATTGCGGTTGCTTATCCTTCCCAAGAATTGCTTAAAGATGTAAGTTAAGCGAAAATATTTTATTTCCTCGCATAACCCCAGCGTCAAATATCTTTCCACCGTTCCCATCACATCAAACTGCTGACCCTACGTCTGGACCATACGACACCTGCATTCCATCACGTCCAACAACTGAAATGTGATAACACCTGTGGAAGCAGAACGACGCTGGACGGCGTATCTGGGTGAAGTGGTGTAGTATATAAGGTAGTGTAAGAAAAATTGTATTTTTAGTCTTTAATCTTCTAATCTGTGTACGGGGTTCGGATTGTTTTAACTTGTATGATGTCTGCACTTTTATAACGGTTGTTGGTCCTTATAGGGCTGCTTAAAATGTACTATATGTGCACTTTTATTGTGGTTTCTAATTGCTTTAAGTCTCATGGGCACGTGTTAAATGAGTTCTGCGGTCTATCTGCCTGTATTGCCACATTCTTCGTGTTTTGTCAGTAGTCCATGTATCTTTGTTCCCAACCTTATTCTTATCTTGCCCTTTTTCCCCTTCCCAAACTGCTCATTTAAGCAATCATCCTTCAAGACGATGCTTCAACAAATCAGTTTTTTAACTGGATCAATTTCGTACGGAGTGCTTAGCAGTGTATACGTTTAAAAATTTAACATAAATAACAAATCATTTAAACGCTCAACGAATAAAGTTCCGAACGTTCCGGACGCATTTGCTGTGCAGTTTTTCCTTCGGATATCATCGTGAGGGGAATTAAATTGAATATTTGTGTAATGTCTTTCCTTCAAATTTATTTTAGTTGGTGGCGTTGCAACGCGCGCAGGGTACAGCTATTTAATATAAAGATTCGATCATTTATTTGATAATTATAAAATGTTTAATTAAACAACATACATTAAGAAATATTATTAATTATTGCTACTGGATTTTTTACTCCAAAATAAAATTAAAATAAATGCTTCTTATTTTAATTTGAAACATATTGGAGCATTTTTAAAATACCCCTAACATTACCTCTAAACTTTTCAGGCCTCTAAAGAAACCCCATTCTACATTTCATCCCTCTTAAATTAGGAAAAAAAACCCCAAGTTGCTATCCATGCAATACATATGTACATATATAAGCGAGCGAAGCCGCGCGGGTCAGCTAGTTGTAAATAAAAGGAGACTATGTTGAAATCGCCATTTCTCCAATATTTTTGTTTTTCTTTTGTAGGCTAACGGGCCACCCTCGTACATACTGGTCATCGGAATGATGGTGACAGTTTAGTGATGGTCCAAATTTTTTTTTTCCCATTTCTATGCGGTCACGATCTACCGAATACGGGTGAACTGGGTATTCCAATATTCCAATAATGCTACCTCATAAGAAATCTTTCTTTCTTAGCATGGCTAAATTCGGCTCTCAAGCAGATGTTTGCATTATCTCTTCTCTACATCTATAAAAGAGAACACATTTTTTTGTTGTCCGCGAATAGGGACTAGGTACGTTACGGTACCTCAACAATATATAAGTTAAACGCGACAATGCACATTTTCAAACACCAAATTCCACAACCTACACAGCCAACCGATCATCTTGCATCCTCCACACGACATCCGGTCATTTCGTGTCTACATGCACCTACATCATCCAGAAGCAGTATGATAATCTTACACCTTCCCATCACCATCAGTCAACATGCACTAAGCTGCCATATGACACCTGCCCATCCGCCGCATTCCAACACGTACACGAAGATGCACATTAGGAATAAGTTAGGCGATAAGTAAATGTTCTGTTAGCCACTAAGTCACTTGTGTTTTTGATTTGAAAAGAGGAGGTTCAGCTCCCAAATTAATAAAATTATTTTTTTAAAGAAAACCTAAAGAAAGGTTTTTAACTGGCGCCCGAGCAGGGACCACAGGCCGCGAACGTGGTAAAGTGTAAGTACGTCCTCAAGTAGCACGCCTCCAATCCGCTTCGGAAAGCCTGTGGTCGCCTTAAACACAAGTGCAAAATTAAGAACTTTGCCCTGTGTGTTGTGAACAGCAGACCTAAAAACTCTGCAAGTGTAAACCAGTCAAAGGCAGAAGTAAGAACTCTGCAAAGTGGTAATCAAAAAGTAAAGTGTGTGAGAAAAAAAATAAAGCGCCCCTTAGTAGCCGCCCCAACGGAAGAAAAGGAGGTAGCAAGACTACCAGCCGCTCAACACCAGCCAACACCTCAAAATGTCCTTAATGTAAGTTACTTATAAGTTTATAATTGTTTATAATTGCTTATACACCAATTGGTATTAAAAATCATACATATAAAAAGGCACTAAAGAACAATAGATATAAGTGAACTATAAAAAGAAAAGAATATATTTTTAAATAATTTGACTAGTGGAATTTCTTTTAAAAATACAATTAACATTTAATTAGTGACGTTTATTCTTCTAACTTGTATAAATCAAAATGCCATTATTGAGATCAGGCAATACAATTACCCCACAAAATCTAGACCAACCCCAGAATCCTTCTAATACTAACACAAACCCTCCTATTCAAATTATGGACGAACCAACTGCGAATACATCCTTCCAGTCCAGCACCTCTACAATGACCGATACTAACCGACAAGAGGTGAGAAGCACTCCAGAATTGGATGTGCTCATATCCTCGATAGTAATAAAAACTCTCGAAAAATAGGGTCGGGAAGTTATTCAAAAAATGCTAAATCCCGACGCCGATTATTTTGCGGGTGTTGACCAATCCATCAATACGGAATACCAAGACAGATTATCAGACCTAGACAAAATACCGGACGTGGTAAGAAGTATTCGTGAATTTTCCGGAAATCCGGGAGAATATTCCTCCTGGAAGAAAAGTGTGGATAGAGTGCTCCGAATATACGAGTCACAGAAGGGTACACCAAAATATTTTGGTATACTCAGCGTGATCCGTAATAAAATCATCGGAAACGCAGACGCCGTGTTAGAAGCTTACAACACCCCATTAAATTGGGAAAGCATGTCGAAATGTCTCGCCATGCATTACGCAGACAAGCGAGACGTGAGTACCTTAGAGTATCAAATGTCTACGCTCGTCCAAGGAAATAGCACAGTTTCCGCATTTTACCAGACGGTATACAGCCACTTATCCCTTATCCTAAACAGAATCTCCTGCATGGACATTTCCGCAGAAGCAATGCGTGTCCTGACACAGACCTATAGGGACAAGGCACTGGATACTTTTATCCGTGGCTTGAGAGGTGACTTACCCCGTTTACTAGGAATGAGAGAACCGATCGACCTCCCACAGGCACTACATCTGTGCCTTAAATTAGAAAATCAGAGCTTTAGGTCCAATTATGCCAACAACCACCAAGGACCCTCTAGGAAATTCAATAACCCCAATTCGCCCCATATAATCCCACGTGGACCACCACAGCAACACAGACCCCCACTTAAATACGTACCAATGCAACCCAGACCTTCCTATCCCCGATACAATCCTCCACCACAACAAATCCAACCACAACAATATAGACCAAACTATCTTCCAAATAATTCTTCCATGGCCTATATAGCACCACGGCCAAACCCAATCCAACCTAACCAAGGTTCCGATTTTAGAAGAAATCCGCCTTTGCCAGCCAGACCGCAAATAAAACAGGAACCTGCCGAGAGACGCAGCATGCAGATACGTCAAAACTATCACATCGATACCAATGAAATAGACTCAGAAACATACGATCAATCCATAGAACATGAAGACAAAAACTATGACCAATCGATCGACGAATACTTACAAGAACAACCGGACTTAGACAGCTACGAAGCTAATGACCATACCGACATACATTTTTTAGGCTAACGAACTCTTCGTTGCCCTATGTTGAGTCCAAAACGGAGAGTGGGAAAATTTTGAAAATACTCATTGATACGGGCTCAAACCGTAATTATATCCAACCATGTCTTGTTAGTAAACCTGTCCCCAACCAAGAATGCTTCTATGCCAGTTCAATAGGCGGCAATATTAAAATCAGTTAGCATGTAGAAACAACCCTCTTCGGCTTAAAAGATACCAAAATTAAATTCTTCCTTTTATCAACCCTTAAATCTTTTCATGCGATATTAGGAAACGACACCCTTAAAGAAATACAAGCGGTCATTCATGTTAGTAAACATTTTATGGAAATAGGGAAAAACGGAACCAAGATCAAAATTAAGCAACAGGCTTCACAATCGGTAAATGCCCTAATGTTTCGAACTGACCACATGACATTGGCGCAAAAGGAAACTCTTGAAAACCTGGTACAACACCACCCTAGATTATTTTCGGAAGATGATGCTAGACTCACATATATAACAAATGTTAGAGGAGAGATACGAACTTCCTCAGATACCCCTGTCCACTCGAAGTACTACCCTTATCCGATGGTCATGAAGGACGAGGTAGAGAGACAAATCAAGCAGATGCTCGACGATGGAATTATTAGGAAATCGAAATCTCCATACAACTCACCAGTATGGATCGTTTCGAAAAAACCAGATGCGTCCGGGAACAAAAAATACAGATTAGTTATAGATTATAGAAAACTAAATACTGTAACTATACCCGATAGATATCCGATTCCAGAAATAAACCAAGTCCTATCCCAACTCGGACAAAACAAATGGTTTTCGGTATTGGATCTGAAAAGTGGTTTTCATCAGATTCTGTTAAAGGAATCTTACATTGAGAAGACTGCATTTTCAGTAAATAACGGGAAGTATGACTTCACGCGCCTTAAGAACGCGCCCGCGACATTCCAACGAGCTATCGACGATATACTTCGAGAATTCGTCGAAAAGATATGTTATATATACATATATTGATGACATAGTGATATTCGGCAAAGACGTATTTTTGTCAAAATACAACTTGACAAATGCGAATTCTTCAAGAATGAAGTGGAGTTTCTTGGCTTCATAATATCATCAGAAGGCATCAAAACGAATCCATCCAAAGTCAGGGCAATACTAGATTTTCAGACGCCCAATACGCTGAAGGAGCTTAGATCCTTCCTTGGTCTTTCTGGCTACTACCGACGTTTCATAAAAGACTATGCTAAACTTGCGAAACCACTCACCTCGCTACTACGGGGCGAAGAAGGTCGAGTCTCGAGATCGGCATCAAGCAAAAAACGAATTCAATTAGATCACACTGCCGAAGAAGCTTTCCAGAAACTTAAAAACACCCTCTCATCGGAAGATATTATTCTGGCCTATCCAAATTTCAAAAAAGAATTTCACTTGACAACCGACGCATCAGATTTTGCCCTAGGTGCCGTACTAGAGCAAGATGGGAAACCTATAACCTTCATCTCCAGAACCCTCTCTAAAACAGAGGAGAGTTACGCCACCAACGAAAAGGAGATGCTGGCCATTATCTGAGCCTTGGGATCGCTAAGAACATACCTATACGGTTCAGCGAGGGTAAAGATTTTCACTGACCACCAGCCGCTTACTTTCGCACTTAGCAACAAGAATACGAATTCCAAGATGAAAAGGTGGAAAGCCATCTTGGAAGAATACGATTATGAACTTCGTTATAAGCCCGGTAGGACGAATCTCGTCGCTGACGCACTGTCAAGATCCACACACTTAACACAAATCAACTCTACGACCTCTACGCAACACAGCCATGAATCCTCTCCCCATGATTTAATACCTACAGTTGATACACCCATAAACGCCTTTAAAACTCAAATTATTCTTTCCATTATATATTATTCTTGAAAACTACAAACTAGAAAACCCTTTCCCTAAATACCGCAGACACACCTTTGTCCAACCTAGATACAGCCAAGAAAATATTATTTCGATTTTCAAAAGATTCCTTAACCCGTTTGTAATAAACGGCCTTTTGAATCCACTATGGGACAAATTCAGGATATTTACTCCAAGTATTTCAAAAAATATAAAATTCGTTTTACCCAAACACAAGTTCAGGATGTACCTAGCGTAACCGAACGCATAAACGAGCTCATCGGAACGCTAATGAGAATAAGACCCAAATACTAGAAAAATTTTATTTCCCCCAAATGAATGCAAAAATAAGCAAAATCGTCAGACAATGCCAGGTTTGTAGGACAAACAAGTATGACAGACACCCCAGCATATTAGAATTACAGGAGACACCCATACCACAGTATCCAGGACAAATTTTACACTTAGACATATTTATGACAGAAGGAAAACTAGCCCTTACAGCGGTAGACAAATTTTCAAAGTACGCCCAAGCAAAAAGTTTAAAATCAAGAGCAATAGAAGATATCCGAGAACCTCTAAGAGAAATATTATTCTCTTATGGCGTGCCGGAAACCATTGTAATAGATAACGAAAAGTCCCTGAATTCAGAATCGATTAAATTTATGATATGCGATCAATTAGGCATCCACATCTTCAAAACTCCATCATACACCAGTAGCGTAAATGGACAAGTAGAAAGGTTCCACTCGACCCTTGTAGAAATAATGAGGTGTCTTAAACCAGACCAAACCCATAGAAACTTTACTGAACTGCTACAACGCTGTGTGTACGAATACAATTCATCAATCCACTCTTCTACAGGCAAAAGACCCATTGACATATTTCTTGGACGGAACATAGGCAATGACCCAGAACAATACGACAGATTGCGACAAGAGAATATCGAAAAACTAAAACAAAAACAGACCGACGACCTTAAGTACCACAATAAGAAACGACATCCGATTAAGACTTTTTCCCAGGGAGAAATTATCTTTGCAAAAATAGACAAACGTTTATTATCAAAACTAACCCCTAGGTATAGAAAGGAAATAGTTAAAGAAGATAGGAACACCACTGTACTAACCGAATCCGGCAGAGTAATCCATAAAAGTAAAATCAAAAATTAAATCTTTCCGTAGACTTCTATTCGCAATCGCAATCGTTCAGGCCGAAGTCCAGATATTGGACTATTCCAACTCCCAGGCGATAGTCATCAAAACCGGCGTATCTAAGCTACAGACAGGAACGATTAAATTAATACACGACCTCGACCTTACACCATATAGAACATTTATAGATGACGTTAACAGAACGCTAATACAGAACGTGAGTGACAAACACCCGACCTACCCCTTCCCTTCCTTTGAAATATCGCAAGTGCAAAATTTACTAACTAAATTGAAGATTAAAAGAACCCCACGTTCCATTAATATTATCGGAAGCGCATGGAAATGGATAGCTGGAAATCCTGACCATGACGACTTCAAGATTTTAAAAAACAAAATAAATAGGTCATAGAAAATAACAATAAGCAGCTAATGATTAATAAATTGTCAATAGAGAAGATAAACCATATTAATAATATTACCAATGAAATCATAAGAAAATTAAATAAAAACGAAAACGACCTTGTACACAACATTCAATACAAAATAAAATTAATCAAAGAAGAATTAGTAAATATCGAATACGCCATACATTGGGCTAAGAATAATATTATAAACTCATATATACTCTCAAACGACGAAATAAATAAGGTAAAAAGAATTTTGAAAAACGAAAACGTTCCATTTAGTAACATAGGTGAAGCGCTCGAATACGCGGAAGTTAGAGTAGCAACGGATACAAACTCATTGTTATACATTGTAAGTATACCGACTACGAATAAGGAAATTTGTGAACATTTATGTATTAAGCCGTAAGAAGGGGAAAACTTTGTCTAAAGATTGATTACGAAAACGTGTTAAAATGTAATAAAACAATATACGGTGTAAAACTAGCATGTAAAACGTATAATAATATTTCAATATGTAAGAGTAATAATATTTTAAAATTAAGTGAATCTTCGTGTATCCCTAATCTTCTCAACATCTCCCCTACGAACTGTACCACCATCAATAATCACCACATCCCCGTCGTAGAAGAAATCTCTCCGGGAATCCTCCTTTTAAACCAGTACAACGGCACGATAAGAACAACCAATCGAAGTATGGATCTGATTGGGACTTTTCTCATTCGGATAGAGAATTCAACAGTGAACTTGGGCAACGTAATTTACGAAGCAACCGAATTACTAACACATGAACCCTTACCTGCAGCGGCGCATCCCCTCATCAGCACAACCCTATTCGAAGATCATTTATCATTAGAAATGCTAAGAGAACTCCACATAAACAACACCAATACAATAGAAGAATTGGGAGCTAAACATAAAATCAATTCATCCATTACTTTTGGAGTATCGGTAGCCTTCCTAATACTAATCGTCATCGCAATTGTAAAATCAATCAACTGCAAAAACACCGCAGAGAAGCCACCTACTAAAATCTCCGAAGAAATATGCTACACGAAGATGCACATTAGGAATAAGTTAGGCGATAAGTAAATATTCTGTTAGCCACTAAGTCACTTGTGTTTTTGATTTGAAAAGAGGAGGTTCAGCTCCCAAATTAATAAAATTATTTTTTTAAAGAAAACCTAAAGAAAGGTTTTTAACTTATATATCAATCGATTTGTCGTGACTAGCCGTATTACATAGGATGGTTTATAGTATCCTTCTTTCTTTGGATTATTGTAGGTTTCTTATTATGTTAATATTTGTCTTACTTAATTGTTTTAATGGAACAGCAACTAGAGTAACAAGCATAAGTTAGTTTATGCTTTATTACTTATGGCTTTATTATTTTTCGAAGTATTCTCCGTGATGATCAATATATTTTTGCATGCGCTGAAACCAACACTTTTTCCACTCCGATTGAGGTACCTCCAAGACATGGGTTTTAAATGCACTAACGGCTTCTTCGGGCGTTGAAAAACGTTGGCCACTCAATTAATTTTTGACATGCGGGAAAAAAGAAGTCATTTGGTGGGCTATATGGAGGATGACCCATTAATTCGACGTTTTGGCCAGTCAAATAGGTGGTTGTTTCAGTCGATGTAATTGCATTGTCATGATGAAGGATGATCCTTCGTTGCTCTAACGGCACGGTCGCCACATGTCCAATTATTTCGAAGAAATAGGCTATTATTTGTTTCGAAGTGCCTCGCGTACGAATCACTTTTGTCGGATTTGGCTCATCTTGGAAGAGCTATAAAGTAGATTGGTGTTTTGTTTCGAGCTCATACGCCTAGATCCAAGATTCGTCACCTGTGTAGATGTTATACACAGCTTTTGATGCGCCGCGATTGTATTTCTTGAGCATTTCTTTCCACTAGTAGCTTTGAGCCGTTGAGGGTCACCTGGACATTAAATGCGATACTGCTATTGGAAGAGTGTACACTGTCCATCCTAGTCAATATGAATGTTTTGTTTTACGACTACTTCTTCATGAAGTCACACGTCCTACCACATTCGCATCTTTGCGAACTGTAAATGATTATGTTTGTGAAACTTATCAAGAGGCTTGCTTTAAGCGAGGATTACTTGAAGATGACAAACTGTGGGAAGCAACATTGCTAGAGGCAATACCATTGCAGACAGCCAAAAATGCCTGCTTGCAATCCTACTTAGAAAATGTGAAATTAGCAATCCTTTGGAATTATGGATGAAATTTAAAGATGATTTGGCAGAAGATTTTAGATACCAAGTTCAAATTCAAAATTTTGAAGTGGAAATTGGCTTTTCGGATGAAATTTTGTTGAGTGTAATAGTAATAATATACACATATGTATTCATTAACATATAATAGAGCATTTTGTTCTTGTTCGCACACTCTCTCTGTTGCTTATCTCTTATTATTCTTATTGTGTAAAATAAAATTCTTTTTGGACTCACTTCATGTTCGGAAGCTGATCTCGCTGGTTTGTTTTTTTTTATCATCGTCGGTGCCTTTTAACAGGTTGTGGGCCCAGTCGTGTTGCTTAGTAATACGCGTGCACAAGATTATTAATCATTACGAGTATTTTTTGTTTTTTTTTGCGGAAATCGTGAAAAACGGGGATTTCAGATCGCGGTAATAAAAAAAAAAAAAAAATCCGGTTGGCGATTAAAAGTGCAGTTTCGCGTGAATACATGATGGAAAGTGAAATATCCAAGATAGACAAATTACTAGGTCAGGAACAGTGGATGATGTGGAAATTTCAGGTCAAAATCATCCTAAACGCGAGTGATTTATTTGAGGTGGTAAGCGGAGAAAGTGTTAGGCCGGTGGGCGAAGGGTCGGAATCAAAGCTAAGTGCATGGCTTAAAATGGATAGAAAAGCGCAAAACGTAATCGCAACCACTGTTGGACAACAGCCGCTAGTTCATATAATGAACTGTACCACATCTCATGCCATGTGGAGGAAGCTTGAATCAGTGTATGAGCAAAAGTCACAAACTAGTATACACATGTTGCAACAAAAATTTTACAGTTTCTGCAAAGACCCCAATGACGATATGGCAACTCACATCTCTAAACTAGAGTCTTTGGTTCAACAGCTCAAGGATTTGGGTGAAACTGTATCCGATACAATGGTAATGACCAAAATCCTCATGACTCTACCGGACAGTTATCGCCATTTTTATACAGCGTGGGAGTCAACAGCGGTTGCTGATAAAACCATGGAAATGCTCATCAGTCGGTTGATAATGGAAGAATCCCGTATGGGCTTACAGCCCATTGAAGTTCAAAATGCATTTTTAGCTAAAAGAGGACAGTACCATCAACATCAAACAGTCAAACAAGGACAGCATCACCATCAGCAAACGTCACATAATACTAACGGAAACCAAACAAAAGTAAACGGAAAATGTTTTCTTTGCAAGCAAGCAGGTCATTGGAAAAGAAATTGTCCAAAAAGGAAAACGGCCAAAACACACTTTGCAAACGCTAACCTCGCTCATAGTGATGCCTTTACATGCACTCTTCTCTTAACGAATTCGAATCGATACAAATTAAAAACCGCAAGTGCCGATAGCTGGTTTTTAGATTCGGGAGCCAGTGACCACATGACACATAACCGAAGTCTGTTTTACACCTTCGAAGAATTTGAACAACCACAAAATATTAGAATTGGAAATGGTGATTTCATAAAAGCCGTCGGTCGTGGAAATATACACATACTATCCTATAATAATAGTGCTTGGTTGCCTAAATACCTAAAAGATGTGCTATATGTCCCTGAAATACATATAAATCTGTTCTCATCAAATTCAGCGTTAGATAAAGGATTGGAACTAATATCAAATAGTGAGAAATGTGAACTATTGGATGGGGGGGTTACTGTGGCAGTGGGAGTTAGGAAACATTATTTTTTTGAAATGATATTCCAAATGCAAAAACCGATGGCGGCTCATGCAGCAATAAAAGAAAACTCAATTGACATTTGGCACGAAAGACTTGCCCATCAAAATGTAGTGCGTGTGCGGGAGGTGTTGAATAAAAATAAAGTCTCTTTCCATGATAATAAAAGTTTTTTTTGCGAAGCTTGTACCTCTGGTAAACAACATAGACAGTCATTTCATTCCAGTGAATCCAAAGCAAACAACCCAGGTGAGTTAGTACATATGGATTTGTGTGGTCCAATGCAAGAATCATCCATAGCAGGATCAAGGTATTTTTTACTATTGAAAGATGATTTCTCACGTTATCGCACTGTGTATTTTTTAAAAAATAAATCGATTTTTTAAAAAATAAATCGGAAGTTCCAGAGTTGCTCAAACATTTCATCTTTAAAACAAAAACGGAAACTGGTTTTAAACTTAAAATAATTAGAAGTGATAACGGTACTGAATTTCTAAACAAAGAGGTTAAAATGCTCCTGCAGAGGTATCATATTCGACATCAGACTACCGTCCCATATTGTCCGCAACAGAATGGCAAAGCTGAACGTGAGATAAGAACGTTGGTTGAAGCAGCTAGGACCATGATACATGCAAGAAATTTGCCTCTGAAGCTATGGGCAGAGGCTATTAATTTAGCCGCATTCATAATCAATCGAACAATGTTAGAAGCAGAAAAGAAAACAGCTTTTGAGTTATGGAGCAGAGAAGATTTTTCCTTCGATCGGTTTGACTGGAAAGTTTTTGGATCCGAATGCTTTGTTCACGTGCCAAAGCAAAAGCGACAGAAGTGGGATGCGAAGTCAAAAAAGGGTCTCTTTGTTGGATATTCAGAAGGAGTTAAGGGCTATCGGGTATGGATACCTGGTAGCAACCAAGTTGAAATTAGCCGTGATGTTATCTTTAAGGAAGTTGGGGCAGTTAATGTTAACCCGGATTTGAATAACGAAGCTGTAATTGCAGTTCCGAATATTGAGATTGAGGATCTGGAACAGCCCACATCATCCAATGCTGCTGACAGCAAGAACGATTCACAGGGTGTTGCTAGTGCCAAAATTAGTCAAGGGATCAGTAAAGACCGCGATGTTGTATACAGCAATGAAGAAGAACCTCTTAAAAACCGTCGACGGAGTGCTGCGAAAACTCGAAACCACGAGGCGATGGCAATTTAGGAAGGCTGTGCATTTGTTGCTGAACATTGTGAGCCGGCATCAGTGGAAGAAGCTTTGCAATCCAACGACTCCAACAAGTGGGAGCAAGCTATGAAAGCAGAAATTGAAGCTCTTCGGAACAACAATACGTGGGAGCTTATTGAACCACCAAAAGACCGTAAAATAATAGACAATAAATGGGTATTTAAAATAAAGAATGCAAGTAGTAATGAACCTGACCGGTATAAAGCCAGACTCGTGGTCAAAGGATTTTCACAGGAAAAAGGGATAGATTACGAAGAAACGTTCAGCCCTGTAGCGAAATTTGTATCTATTCGTCTAATACTACGATTAGCAGCCATGAATTCGTATAAGATAAAACAATTCGACATAAAAACAGCCTTTTTGAACGGTAACCTCCGGGAAGAAATTTTCATGAGGCAACCAAAAGGCTTCGACGACAAAAGTGGACGCGTATGCAGGCTTAATAAAAGCTTACATGGTCTTAAGCAAGCGTCACGCTGCTGGAACGAAAAGTTTACATCGTTTCTCCGGTCATTCAATTTGAAGGCATCGCAAGCGGATCCATGTGTTTTCGTAGGAAAAAATGTTATGCTTGCTATTTATATAGACGATGGGATTATTGCAGCAAAAAGTGAATCATGCATTTCTGTTCTTATCGATTACCTTAAACAAGAATTTGAAGTTAAAGTTTTCGAAGCCAAACATTTCCTTGGGATGGAAATTCTTCAAGAGCCTGATGGGACAATTTACATCAGTCAATCCCTTTTTGCTAACAAATTAGTCTCCAAGTTCGGGATGGAACAAGCACATTTTACATCTACATCTGCAGAAACATCAGTGTATGAAGTATTTAAAGCCGGAGGAAATATTGGAGGCAACTTCCCATATCGCGAAGCAGTAGGCAGTTTAATGTACCTTGCGTTAGGAACGAGGCATTAGGTCTAGTTAGCCGCCATATGGAAAACCCCAACGAGGGTCATTTAAAGGCACTGAAGCGTATCCTTCGATATGTCAAGGGCACGACGAAATATGGTATTGCTTTTAAATCACATACTAAATTTACATTTGATTGTTTCAGCGATGCTGATTATGCCGGCGACAAGAATACAAGGCGATCAACAAGTGGTCACCTTTTTTTATTTGGTGGCAGTCCTATTTCATGGGGTTCCAAGCGACAACGCTGTGTAGCACTCTCTACTACTGCGTCCGAATACATAGCTGCATCTGAAGCTGTCAAGGAATTAGTGTGGATAAAGCAGTTACTACAGGAACTGAATGTCTGGGTTCCCAAGCCAAATCTTTTCTTGGATAATCAGAGTGCTATACGTCTTATTAAGAACCCCGAATTTCACCAACGTACGAAGCATATTGATGTCCGGTACAATTTTATACGAGAGAAGTTTCTCGAGGGGATGTTTGAAATAGAGTACATTGAATCCGGCAATCAATTGGCTGACATTTTTACAAAGCCGCTATTAAAGGAGTCATTTGAAGCAATGCGAACATGTATTGGTGTTGTGTCGATTACAAATAGTTATTGAATTCCTTTTGATTTATCATGTAGCTTTTAATTTTTTTTTTGTCTTTGATAAAAATTTATAATGAATTGAACTAACTTTCGAAATTGAATTGAATCAGATATTGTACTTTGAATTACGCCTTATATTTTAATTTCTATATTAATGAAAGTGGGAGTGTTGAGTGTAATAGTAATAATATACACATATGTATTCATTAATATATAATAGAGCATTTTGTTCTTGTTCGCACACTCTCTCTGTTGCTTGTCATCTTATTATTCTTATTGTGTAAAATAAAATTCTTTTTGGACTCACTTCATGTTCGGAAGCTGATCTCGCTGGTTTGTTTTTTTTTATCATCGTCGGTGCCTTTTAACAAATTTATAATTTAGCTTTACTCGATATCGAAGATAAAATAATTTCCCTGGGTGGAGAAAACTTACATTCCTTTGGTCTTCCTAATACCAAAAGAAATTAATTTAATAATTTACGTACTGAGATCTTAAGGGAGACTTCGTATGACATCAATAGTCTCACCAAATATATTCAGGAATATGAACCAAAATTGTTCCCAGATCAACGTCATGTCTGTTCTGTCGTGCTTAACCAAATTGCAAGACATGTGGGTGGAATATATTTTCTTGACGCACCAGGTGGTACAGGAAAAACGTTTGTGACAAAACTTCTGCTTGCTAAGGTACGACAGCAGAAAAAAATAGCGCTAGCTGTGGCATCATCTGGCATTGCTGCTACGTTACTTCCTGGAGGTCGAACGGCTCATTCTGTTTTCAAACTTCCCTGAACTCTAATGAATTGCCTGTTTGTAATATAAGTAAGACATGTGAAATGGCTAAAGTTATTAAAAGGTGTAAGCTTATTGTTTGGGATGAATGTACAATGGCCCATAAAAAAGCATTAGAAGCCATTGACCGAACACTACAAGACATATTAAATTGTACCTCTTTCATGGGAGGTATAACGATTCTTTTATCTGGAGACTTTCGACAGACGCTTCCAGTCATTCCAAAGGGAACCAAAGCAGATGAGATTAAGGCATGCCTTAAGTGTTCTTACCTTTGGAGTCATGTTAAAACAATGAAGCTTTCCACAAACATGCGAGCTCATCTTCATAGCGATAGACTATCCAGTGAATTTGCCAAAAAAATTAATTGAATTGGGAGAAGGTAAATTAAGTCCTGATATTGATGGCATTTTGAAAACTGATCAAGTCAGTACAAAGGTAGATTCGATCAATTAACTGATTGAAAAAGTATTTCCAAATCTACAAAAAAATTACCTGGATCATAAATGGTTATGCGAAAAAGCAATTCTCGCGCCAAGAAATATTACTGTTAACAACAGCAACAATCAACTTCTGGAGATTATACCTGGGGACTGCCAAACATATAAATCGATTGATACTGTGGTGGATCTATCGGAAGTTGTGAACTATCCAACCGAATTTTTAAACTCTTTAGAACCATCGGGCTTACCTAAACATAAATTGAAGTTAAAAGTTGGAGCTCCTGCTTTTGCGAAATTTAGAGCAACCTCGCCTCTGTAATCGAACAAGATTTGTGGTTAAAAGACTATTACCTCATGTTATTGAAGCCACCATAATTACTGGATGTGGCTATGGGGAAGACGTCATTTTACCACGCATACCACTTATACCTTCCGATACCCCCTTCCAATTTAAAAGGCTACAATTTCCTATTCGGCTGAGTTTCGCAACTTCAATAAATAAATCCCAAGGGCAAACTTTATCTGTTACTGGTTTGAAATTAGAGGAATCTTGCTTTTCCCATGGCCAACTATACGTAGGATGTTCAAGAGTTGGAAGTCAGCAGAATGTTTTTGTCTACACAAAAGACGGAAAAATCCGTAATATTGTTTACCATGAAATTTTTTCAATGTAACAAATTATTCGTTAATTAAAATTTTAATTTTGCATTAAACAGTTGATCATATTATTTCATCACTTAATAACATATTCACATATAGATTCTCAAAATGTGTATTCAATTTGAGAAAAAAAATAAAAAAATATTGTATGTACATCTAGATGACGTACTTTATGCGCATATTTATGCATACCCAGCAAAGCGGGTACATTCAGCTAGTATCTAGTAAAATAAATATTTTCCGTTCTTGTTCGTATTGCGTCAAACTTACTATTTGCATTATGTGGTAGAACAGTTGTTTTTAACTTGAACCTAATACTCGTTTGAGTATAAAAAGCGTGGAGATTTGTGAACAACACATCATTGTCTATTTGATTCTAGCAAAATGAATTTCAAAGGTTTCCTCTTACTTTGCGTTGTCGCTCTTGTAGTCCTCTGCCACCAGGCTAATGGACAAGCAGTTCAACCAGCGGTCCCACCTACCAACCCAGCGGCCCCTGCCAACCCAGGCAACCCCAACGGCAGCAGCAACGGAAACACTAACACCAATATCAATACCAACACCAACTCCAATACTAACAACAACAGCAACGGACCCGCACCACAAGCTGGATAAATCCTTTTGAAACGAAAATTGCTAATTTTGCTTATAAATAAAAATACAGTACTTTTGTAAAATTTACTTAAAGGATTTCTTTATTTTTTTATAATGTGTGGTTTATTCATGGGAGTTTACTGCACTTGGGGCGTTTAACAACTCATAGATTTTTCTCAACAATCATTTCTATTTAATCGTGCTTTCTCGATTTGATAGTCGGTGATGAAACTTTATTTTCTGATCTTTTTCATTTGTTTATCTCTCGGTTGTCGCTCCTTTAATCACGGGATGAAATTAAATCCACTTGTATTAAAGATTTATTCTTTTCATTCCGATATTCGGACAGGTGAAACAGTGCATTTGGATGCTGTGTACGGTGACTCTTCTCTTCGATGGCGACCATCAAAAATTGGTTTAACGAGTTTCAACGTGGTCGCACGTCGGTTTTTGATGAGCCACGTCCAGGTGCCCCGAAAACGGCTACCACGGATGATAACGTGACACAAATCCACGATCTCGTATTGGCAGACCGCCGATTGAAGGTACGCGAGATAGCTGAGACAGTAGGCATTTCAAAAGATCGCGTGGGTTATATACTGCATACAATTTTGGGCGCGATGGGTGCCGCGTTTGCTCACTCCGGACAACAAGCGCAACCGTGAGACCATTTCAGAGCAGTGTTTGACGCTGTTTAAGCGCAATCCGAAGAAGTTTCTTCGTCGTTCAGTGACAGTCGACGAAAAATGGATCCACTGGTACACACCAGAGACCAAGCAACAATCGAAGCAGCGCACTTCTCCCTGCGAACGTGCCCCGAAGAAGGCGAAAACTGTCCCATCGGCCGGAAAGGTGATGGCCACCGTTTTCTGGGATTTCCAAGGTGGGATCCACATCGACTACCTGGAGAAGGGCAAAACGGCCACAGGGCTGTACTATGCCAAATAGTAGGGCCGATTCGACGGCGAATTGAAGAAAAAAAAACGGCCCCACTTGGCGAAGAAAAGAGTGCTCTTCCAAGTTGGAGCATCGCTGGGTCAAGTGTATCGAGCTAAAAGGAGACTATGTTGAAATCGCCATTTCTCCAACATTTTTGTTTTTCTTTTGTAGGCTAACGGGCCGCCCTCGTACATACTGGTCATCGGAATGATGGTGACAGTTTAGTGATGGCCCAAATTTTTTTTTCCCATTTCTATGCGGTCACGATCTACCGAATACGGGTGAACTGGGTATTCCAATATTCCAATAATGCCATGTAGACACCTCATAAGAAATTTTTATTTCTTAGCATGACTAAATTCGGCTCTCAACCAGATGTTTGCATTATACATATCTAGTAAAATAAATATTTTCCGTTCTTGTTCGTATTGCGTCAAACTTACTATTTGCATTATGTGATAGAACAGTTGTTTTTAACTTGAACCTAATACTCGTTTGAGTATAAAAAGCGAGGAGATTTGTGAACAACATATCATTGTCTATTTGATTCTAGCAAAATGAATTTCAAAGGTTTCCTCTTACTTTGCGTTGTCGCTCTTGTAGTCCTCTGCCACCAGGCTAATGGACAAGCAGTTCAACCAGCGGTCCCACCTACCAACCCAGCGGCCCCTGCCAACCCAGGCAACCCTAACGGCAGCAGCAACGGAAACACTAACACCAATATCAATACCAACACCAACTCCAATACTAACAACAACAGCAACGGACCCGCACCACAAGCTGGATAAATCCTTTTGAAACGAAAATTGCTAATTTTGCTTTTAAATAAAAATACAGTACTTTTGTAAAATTTACTTAAAGGATTTCTTTATTTTTTTATAATGTGTGGTTTATTCATGGGAGTTTACTGCACTTGGGGCGTTTAACAACTCATAGATTCTATCTCAACAATCATTTCTATTTAATCGTGCTTTCTCGATTTGATAGTCGGTGATGAAACTTTATTTTCTGATCTTTTTCATTTGTTTATCTCTCGGTTGTCGCTCCTTTAATCACGGGATGAAATCAAACCCACTTGTATTAAAGATGTATTGTTTTCATTCCGATATTCGGACAGGTGAAACAGTGATTGAGATTTTGGCTAACGCCTTTGGCTTTTACAGTGATTATATCTGATCTGAGAAAAGCTTCCCGAAATTCGCCGTTCGGAATAGGCAACATCTTTCACCAGTAATATAAATTAATCGCATACAAAAAATGATTCAGCTCTGATCCTCCACGGGGTGTCACTAACTAACATACATATGTACATATATCGCATGTGTCCATACACGAGATTTGTAAAAAAAATAAGGTGAATTTTTGAATTTTACGAGAAATACTCGTACAGTGCTTTTCATTTGATTAGACGCCCATTTTTTTTTTTCTACATAAGTTTAATTTTTTTTGCATGGTAGGTGAGTGGAAGTAAGAAAAAGTGCAGTTTTTTTTTTGTTGACATGTTTATATGCACCTGCAAAAAAATGGTAAAAATGTTTTTATTTTCGTTTTTTTAATATTTTCATTACTTTGTACAACCACCACGTTTTAAAATCACATAGAAAATTCTATTTTTTAGTGAATCATATAGCTTTTCTAAATAATTTAAGGGAATCGTCTTTGATTGCGGCAATTAGCTCTTCACAGGTCTCATACCTCCTTCGTAAATTTTACGCATCAGCCATCCCCAAACATTTTCAATTATATTGAGGTCAGGTGAATAAGGTGACCACGGCAACAATTCCACATTTTCCTTGGCAAGAAAGCTTTTGACTACATGAGCGTTGTGGATTGGCGCATTGTCTTGTTGAAATAACCAATGCAGAGGTCCGAACATTTCGTTCATAGCGGCGAAGGCTCTTGCAAAAGTGCATTGTAGGAAACTCCAGTCATTTTGTTGGAAACGAAAACCAAACCGAACGCCCCATAGTACGAAATGGCTCCCCAAACCATTACTCCTCCTTGCCTCGAATGGCGACGTGTCAAAAACGTTTCCACTTTTCTAAGATCATGGAAGTTGTAATCTTCTTCTATCTATATAAATAAAAATGAATGTTTGTCTGTATGTCCTTTATAGAATCGTAAACTATGCATTTGATCATATGATGATCTTTGGCAAAGTTGTTGTGCATGAGCCCGCGAAGGTTTCTGAGTTGGTACGACAAATTTTCGACAGATGGCGCCACTCTCACGGGTTTTTATTCTTTCGTCCCTTATGGCGTGAAAACCGCTGGACAGATTTTAATGATTTTTTTTCAAATGTTGTTTAAGACTATGGGAAGGGCTATATTATTTTTGGCCAGGTTAATTTTTGGAGGCGTTTTAACCAAAAGTTCTATATTTTGCTAAATTTTTTTGACTTTTACCTGCTATAACTCTAATAGTTCTTGATCAATAGATCAAAAACGAGAGCCGTAACAGAGCTAACACTTTCCTTAACATTTTAAGCCATCCATCAGCTTTCTGCCTCTTCTAGAAGCTGAGCTACAGACTTAAACACGATTAGATTAATTTTTTTTCATAAAATCGAAAACGATTGTTCTTGATCGTTCTTCTCCTTTGGGGTGGTGGGCGCACAATGAAAGCAAGTTCACTCAACGAACATTGTGCGTAGTTTTCTCCGTTAGATCGGAACCAGACACCAACGACCGAGATCTCACACTCAAAATGACACGGACATACATACATATGTATGTACATATGGATTTGCTTATTAGCTGCTTGTAAGAATATTAGGCACATTGTTGTAAATTCTTGAGTACGCTGTTTGACCGAACAATACATTGAAGTCGTATGCCTGCCTTAGGCTAAGGCCACGCACTGAGCGGCAAGCGGCAGAGCGGCAAAGCTGCAAAAAGCTGAGCGACAAACTTAAGCGGCAAGTGGCTATTTACTGAGCGGCAATTTTCTAAGCGGCAACTCACTGAGGGGCAATTCTTAGCGATTAGTTCTGAAAATGTCGTTAATGAGTGCTGTTCGCCGCAATATTTTACAAGAAAGTCGTTTTAACATTTACAGAGTTATCTCAAGCTTAAAAAAAGAAGATTTGGAGTTCATCCAATAAACCGAAAAAGATCAGGTTATGGCGAATTTCACCATTTGTATAATAATCTTCGACAACACGAAGACCGATTCAGACAATACCTACGTATGTCAATACAATCATTTGATTTGCTGTTAATATTTCTTAAATTTGCCATTATTCCTTCTTGCCGCTCAGCACTACCCTAAAATAATAGAACAGAATTGAAAGCTGAGCGACGCCGCTCTGCCGCTCAAAAACGTCGCTTGCCGCTCAGAGACTGTGTGGCCACAGCCATACGATTTCATGTGTTTTAAATTTTTTTTGCCGCTCAGCTTCTTGCCGCTGAGCTTTTTGCCGCTTGCCGCTCAGTGCGTGGCCTTAGCCTTATGATTTATGAATTCACACATACACAAATCGGTTTTGAACAGAAAGGTTGAAATGACTTTTCTCGTTATTGGTTTCCG
This sequence comes from Merodon equestris, assembly GCA_958301585.1. Classification (NCBI taxonomy): domain Eukaryota; kingdom Metazoa; phylum Arthropoda; class Insecta; order Diptera; family Syrphidae; genus Merodon; species Merodon equestris. The sequence goes on from OY284413.1 coordinate 175,043,619, forward strand.
ATCGGAGCGAAAGAAAATTATACCCATTCGTATACGAATTTGAGGTTGATAGCACAGTGATGATCTATACATCTACGTATGTATGTATATATAAAAATTATTTTTCTGTTGGATAGTCCATTTATCGAGGCAGGATAAAGGCTATGTAACATTACTCTACGAAGAATAAGAACCGAGCATCAATGAAAAATGTTGCAAAAAACACCAAAACTGATTCGTCTTGAGAGCTTCCTTGCGTACGCTGCGTAAACGGTTAAAGTTACGCAAAAATTATGTACGACGAAATTGTTCCTCTTTAACCCTCTGTGACTGACGTGGCCACGTGACGTTTCACCGTTATATTTCAAACGTTAGCTCACGCGTCCTCATTACTTTTCACTCGTATGCTAAGGAATGCGTTAGTGTATAGTGAGCCGTCGTTGCGCGCGCATCCCTTGTTGTGTGAAGGAGAGTGTCTACGAGTCAACCACATCAGTGTTAAGGTATGTAGGTGTCTGAGAAACACCCACCTCAGTGTTATTGTTTTACGTTCATAGTGTCGCTCAAGCAACACGTCAGTATAACTGTATGATTGAGTATAATATGTTGTTTGTTTTTTTAGATGGCTAACAAAAATAATAGCCAAGATTCTCTCAGATCTAAAAGGACTTCGAGTGGAGCCTTTGCAAGTCATGACCAGCTTTTAGAACAGTGGTTGGACGAAGAAAGCGAACATGAGTTCAGCGATTTTGACGATGAAGATGCTGACCCAAATTTTCAAGCAGAAACCGAATTTTTGGAAGCCGATGAAATTTCTGATGAAGAGGAGCAATCAGATGAAAATGAAGAAGAGCCAGACGTACCAGTTCCAGACAATGTATACCGAGAAACTACAAGAGTGCAGCCATCACAGTTTTATAAAGGTAAGAAAGGATTTATGTGGAACAAACACGAGTGCCCCAGGACATTTCGAACTGCAGCGCACAACATCGTTAGATTACCTGGACGTTTGCATAATCCCAATTTTGAAGGCTATTTTGAACTTTGGTCCAAGCTTTTTGACAATTCTATGCTGGAAAGTTTGGTGACATTTACGAATCAAAAGCTGAGTAGCTATCGAATGAAGTTCAAACAAAGCAATAAAGTTGAACTGATGGACACAAATACCTCCGAAATTAGAGCATTTATAGGCCTTATGTACTATGCATCAGTGTTCAAGTGCAATGGCGCTGATCTTCGCTTTATATTTGCCACCGATGGAACTGGTCACGAAATATTCCGCTGCGTGATGTCCAAATGGCGTTTTTCTTCTTTGATTAACTGTCTCCGGTTTGACGATTCTACCAAAAGAAAAGAACGGCTCCAAAATGATCGACTTGCTCCAATATCAGGTATATTCAACAAGTTTATTTATAACAGCCAGTCCCAATATACTCCTGGAGCACACCTTTGTATAGATGAAATGCTGTTGCCATTTAGAGGTCGTTGCAAGTTTATAATATACATGCCCCAAAAACCAGCAAAGTATGGCATCAAAATACAATGCATACGTTTACCTTGGCAAAAGTTCAGATGGAATAGGTTTGACACAAGAAGAAAAACAAATGGCTATACCAACTCAGTCAGTTCGAAGACTTGTTAAACCGGTAGAAAACTCAAACCGCAACGTCACAGCTGACAATTTTTTTAGTTCCATTCCACTTATGGAAATATTGCTAAAAAGGGGACTGGCATATTTAGGCACGTTGAAGAAAAATAAACAAGAGATTCCACCATGCTTCTTACCGAATAACAAAAGAGAATTGGAAAGTTCTCTATATGGTTTCACAACGGATTATACACTCTTATCCTATGTACCGAAAAAAAAACAAAGCTGTTCTTCTGGTCTCTTCTTCCCATCACAATGACGACATCGATGCTGATACCGGGAAATCAGTGATGATTGCAGACTACAACAACACTAAGGGAGGAGTAGACGAAGTGGACAAGAAGTGCTCATTATATTCTTGCAGTCGGAAAACTCGCCGTTGGCCTATGGCCATTTTCCAAAGACTACTCGATATGGCTAATATTAACAGCTATGTGTTGTATGGAATGTGCGCCGACACTGATGGTAAGATGAGAAGGGGAACATTTATTTTGAATACGGCAAGAGCATTAGTGCTTGATAACATGAAAATCCGCGTGTACAACGAAAGATTGCCAAGAGAGCTGCGGATGACTATCAGTAGAGTTTTGGGAAACGATTTTCCTCCTCCACCTCCCAAAATTCCATCGATTTCAATGACTGGAAGAAAACTTTGCTATATTTGTAGAAGCAAAATAAAAAGAGTTACTAGATATTGTTGCTGTGATTGTTCAAAGCCAATTTGCCTCCAATGCTCTGAGCCACTATGCGAAGAGTGCCAAAAAAAACTGTGATTTTAAAAATATATTATATTATTAATATAAGGGTTAACTTTAATAATTATATAAGTAAATGGAGAAATTATTTATGTTATGTTATTTATTTTTTATTTTTTAAGTTGAAGTGTTGAAGAACTTATTTATTTTGTTTCAATAATTTTTTTTTTAATTTTATTTTAAAGTATTTAAAAATAGTTGTGGATACTATAAGCTTTAAAATAAAATAGTCAAAAGCAGGAATATAAACAATAATTTGAAAATATAAGCTGTCCGAATGGTGTCTGGTGTACTACCACGTCATTGGAATTGTTATATTTAGGTCACGTCAGTCGCAGAGGTTTAAAAGTTCTAAAAAAAAGTATGTGGCAGCATACATATATCTTTTAAGGTTGACTCACTATAACCCTTTTTATGAAATCAAATTTGTAATATAATAAAGCATTATTTGCTCGGGGAATGTTGTAAACAACCATCAGCCAACGGTCTGGTTAAAGATACATATACGACATGTGCACTTTTATTGCGGTTGCTTATCCTTCCCAAGAATTGCTTAAAGATGCATGATGTCTGCACTTATATAACGGTTGTTGGTCCTTATAGGGCTGCTTAAAATGTACTATATGTGCCCTTTTATTGTGGTTTCTAATTGCTTTAAGTCTCATGGGCACGTGTTAAATGAGTTCTGCGGTCTATCTGCCTGTATTGTCACATTCTTCGTGTTTTGTCAGTAGTCCATGTATCTTTGTTCCCATCCTTATTCTTATCTTGCCCTTTTTCCCCTTCCCAAACTGCTCGTTTAAGCAATCATCCTTCAAGACGATGCTTCAACAAATCAGTTTTTTAACTGGATCAATTTCGTACGGAGTGCTTAGCAGTGTGGACGTTTAAGAATTTAAGAATTTAACATAAATAACAAATAATTTAAACGCTCAACGAATAAAATTCCGAACGTTCCGGACGCATTTGCTGTGCAGTTTTTCCTTCGGATATCATCGTGAGCGGAATTAAAATCGATTTCAACAATTCTCGAATGCTGATTTTTTTCACTTCAAATTTTCCTCAGCGAAAACCGTCAATATCAACATTTCCATACGTGTGTGTACAGCCGGTTCAATTGGATTGGATACATTGTGGGATTCAGATTGTTGATTGACATCTTATAAATTCAACCGCTTTTTCACGTCGTTCCCGTACAATTATGCCTCCAAAGCGACAAGCAATTGGCCGATCTACACCTCAAGCAAGGAACAAAAAAGCATTACGAGCCTCAGAATCAGACGAGCAACGAGCATTAAGGCTGGAAAATCTTCGAGCACATGCCGCTGAGACAGACAGAATTTTACATGCCAACATTCAGAGTCCAAGGTCAAATTTATCATCGTGTCGGATCGCTTCTACCATTGCCGGACGCAGATCACAAATTTCTTCAAATTTATTTCATGGCAAACAGTGATGAACAAATTAAACAACTATGTCATTACAATGCGGGCACTACACGAGAAATCGTGGCTGCATTACAAGCCCTTTTCGATCAACACAATGAATTAGTTCAGTTGTTTAAAACCGACATTCAACGAATGCCAGCCGATGACTATGCAGTTGTAATTCGAGCAGACAAAAGACCCGTTGGCCAACACGCAAGACAGTTCAATGCACCAACAATCGATGAAGTGGGGATCGTGATAGTTGGCGAAGAATTCGAATCGCGCGACATAATTCTTCATCGCAGAAGTGGTGACGTTCAGCGAGTCTCCGAAACTCATCGCTCATACATACGACGGATTGCAGTATCCGATTCTGTTCTGGCGAGGAGAAGATGGATATCATTTCAACATCAAAATGAGAAATCCAGAAACAGACGACGAAACAAATAAAAAAGTCAGTGCCATGAATTATTATTCGTATCGATTGATGATTCGTCAAGACGCTGAGAACCACATTCTGAAATGTCGACAATTGTTCCATCAATACATCGTCGACATGTACGCGAAGATTGAAGCCGAACGACTCATATATATTCGATTGAATCAAACCAAGTTGCGTTCTGAAGAGTACATCCATTTACGAGACGCAATCGTTAATGATGGTAAAGTGAATCCCAACGAATTGGATTACCGTCTACATTCACGGGGAGTCCACGGCACATGCATGAATATGCACAAGATGCGATGACATACGTTCGCGCATATGGTCCTCCAGATTTATTCATCACATTTACATGCAATCCAACATGGGATGAAATTAAATAACTTCTGTTAACTGGACAATCATCTTCGGACCGCCATGACATTACCGCACGCGTATACAAAAATTAAAATCTTTGATGCATTTTATTATCAAGCAGCACGTTTTTGGGGAGACACGCTGCTGGATGTATTCTGTTGTATTGAAATATTTATTTTTATTGTTTATCATTATTGACAAAAATATATTTATTGGAGATACAATGAGTGGCCTAGGAATATTGTCTAGACTTTATTAGTCTTAAGTTGTTAATTAATAAAACTGTCCCAGGGAAAATCCCTTCTGCTTTTTCCTGTAATAAAACCTATGCTTCAAAAAGGACAATAAGGATATTGGGAATTTTTCATAAAACATCTGTAACCCACTCCTTGTATTTTTAGTATATTTAGGCAATAGTTTTAAGATTTTTTCCTCAGTCTCTTGTAGATCTTCGTTACGACTACCACCTTTCCGAGTGTTGTCATTATTAAAATAAAGTAATTGTTTAATATAACAGATACAGACTTGGTGTCAGTAATATTTTATGCCCTATTTTCAAAATGTTGAATGGCAGAAAAGAGGATTGCAACATGCACATATTTTGGTTTGGTTAATCAAAAAAATTACGCCAGATCAAATTGACCAAATCATCTCAGCAGAAATACCAGATAAGGACATTGATCCAAACTTATTCGACGATTCCAAACACCAAAAATATGATTCATGGTCCATGTGGCGCATTCAACAACAATTCACCATGCATGTCTGATGGGAAATGCACGAAACGATACCCAAGAAACTTGGTTTCTGATACCATCACTGGCAATGACGGATACCCCTTGTATCGTCGACGATCAGTTGAGGATGGCGGTAAATCCATCGTTCTGAAAGCACGAAACGTTGATGTCGAAGTCGATAATCGTTGGGTTGTTCCATATTCACTGTTGCTCTCAAAGACCTTCAAAGCACACATTAATGTTGAGTATTGCAATTCAGTGAAGTCGATCAAATACATTTGCAAATATGTCAACACAGGAAGCGACATGGCAGTCTTCGGAGTAGGAAATGTGGCCGCACCGCTCGATGAAATCAACCAATACCAACTTGGACGCTACATTAGCAGCAATGAAGCAGTATGGCGCATCTTATCATTTCCAATCCATGAACGGCATCCAACAGTAGTACACTTCACAGCGCGTGTACTTCACAGCAGATAATGTACGTGCAAGAGCATTGGTTCCACCGGCAACAACTTTAACTGCATTTTACTCATTGTGCCAAGATGATCTTTTTGCAGACTCTACTTTATTCTGAGGTACCGAAATTCTACACATGGAATGCATCGGCTAAAAAGTTTCAACGTCGCAAACAAGGTAAAGCAGTTGAAGGACATCCCAATTTGTATTCCCGTGACGCATTGGGTCGTCTGTACACTGTTCACCCGTACAATACAGAGTGCTTTCATCTGCGATTGCTGTTAATCAATGTACGTGGACCGACATCCTTCCAAGATTTAAGAACAGTCAACGGTCAGCTGTGCGCTACTTGTCGCCAAGCTTGCCAGGAACTAAATCTTCTTGAGAATGATGCACATTGGGACATTGCACTCGCTGATGCATCGAATACTGCTCGACCACAGCAAATACGCACGTTATTTGCCATAATATTAACAACCTGCTTCCCATCTAATCCAAAAGATCTTTGGGAAAAATACAAGGACTACATGAGTGAAGATATTCTACATCGTTTGCGCGCTGCGAATCAAAATCTGATTGTCCGGATTCACACCAAACGTGTATAATGAGGCATTGATTTTGATTGAAGACATATGTTTGGCAATCGCTAACAAGGCACTGGTGCAACTGGGAATACCTGCTCCGAACCGACCAGCGAACGACCCTTTCGATCGTGATTTGCAACGAGAAACACACTTTGATTCTGACGAACTGGGGACATTTGTTGAGACAAATCTTCCGCAGTTGGTTCCAGAACAACGCATTGTGTATGACAGAATTATGGGTGCAATCACAGAACAAAGCGGTGGACTGTTTTTCCTAGATGCGCCCGGTGGTACAGGCGAGACTTTTCTTCTTTCACTCATTTTGGCAACTATACGATCACAAAACAATATTGCACTGGCCATTGCATCATCTGGAATTGCGGCAACTCTTTTGGATGGTGGCCGAACAGCGCATTCAGTATTGAAACTGCCGTTGAATTTGCAAAACACTGAGGCACCAACATGCAACATCAGCAAAAACTCTGGAATGGGCAAAGTACTCCAAACGTGTCAAATTATCATATGGGACGAATGTACAATGTCTCACATGAACGCATTGGAAGCGCTTGATCGTACACTGCGAGATTTGAGAGAAAACGCACGGATCTTCGGTGGAGTACTCATTTTATTGTCGGGTGATTTTCGACAAACACTGCCGGTTATACCACGTTCAACACCCGCTGATGAACTTAATGCATGTCTCAAATCATCAGTTTTATGGTGTCATTTACAGAAATTGACTTTGAAAACCAACATGCGTGTACAACTACAACGGGATGCATCGGCTGGACATTTTGCACAACAATTAATGGATATTGGAAATGGGCGAATTCAAATCTACGCAATGCATCACCTTGCCAGCAAACTGCTGTAAGATCACAGAAAGCATAGACGAATTGGTGCAAAAAGTTTTCCCAAACATAGCACAGAACTACAAAAATCACCAGCGGCTCAATACGCGTGCTATATTAGCGGCCAAAAATATCGATGTTAATACCATCAACTTCACCATTCAGAATGGAATACCCGGCGAAACGACAACATATAAGTCCATTGATACTGTGCTGAATCAAGACGAAGTTGTCAACTATCCAATTGAATTCTTGAATTCGATTGATTTGCCAGGCAAGCCACCGCATGTTCTCACATTGAAAATTGGCGTACCCATCATTCTTCTTCGAAACATAAATCCACCACGACTTTGCAACGGAACCAGACTCTCAATCCAGAAAATGATGAACAATGTTATCGAGGCAACAATTTTGACTGGAAAATTCAAAGGTGAAGACGTACTGTTGCCGCGTATCCCAATGATCCCGCCAGATATACCATTCGAATTCAAACGTCTGCAGTTCCCGGTGAGACTCGCTTTCGCAATGACTATCAACAAAGCACAAGGACAATCGTTGCAAGTGTGTGGATTAAATTTGGAGAATCCATGCTTCTCACATGGGCAGCTCTATGTGGCCTGCTCACGCGACGGAAAACCTTCTGATTTATTTGTTTATGCACCAGATGAAAAACAAGAAATATTGTGTATCCCAGAGCACTTCAATAAATATCGAATTGAAACGAAACACTGCAATGTCACAATTTTTTCGAAATGAACAAAATCAATAAAATGACTCAAAATGAATTGAATATTTGTGTAATGTCTTTCCTTCAAATTTATTTTAGTTGGTGGCGTTGCAACGCGACTTAAATAAATGCAAAGTCAACGTCTAATTGAATTGTATTGAACTTTATTGACCGGTAGTCAGAACTAGACTCCCTTTTTAATTTCTTATTTCTAACTTACGACCTATGTTAGTAATATGTTGACTCGATACAAATATGTTGAGTCAACATTATTTTTGATACCATGAACCGATACTCACTGCATACAAATCACCAAGCAAGTGGTTTTGTATTTGCTTCGATTTTGTATGCATTCTGTAGGTCATTGGTACTAGTGACCTTCGATTCAGCATTTCCTGTTGAGTTGTGCTGATCGTGGCTTATGTATGTAACTCGCGCGCAGGGTACAGCTATTTAATATAAAGATTCGATAATTTATTTATTAATTATAAAATGTTTAATTAAACAACATACATTAAGAAATATTATTGAATATTGCTACTACAGAATGGATTTTTTACTCCAAAATAAAATTAAAATGAATGCTTCTTATTTTAATTTGAAACATATTGGAGCATTTTTAAAATACCCCTAACATTACCTCTAAACTTTTCAGGCCTCTAAAGAAACCCCATTCTACATTTCATCCCTCTTAAATTAGGAAAAAAAACCCCAACTTGCTATCCATGTAATACATACATATATAAGCGAGCGAAGCCGCGCGGGTCAGCTAGTTGTAAATAAAAGGAGACTATGTTGAAATCGCCATTTCTCCAACATTTTTGTTTTTCTTTTGTAGGCTAACGGGCCACCCTCGTACATACTGGTCATCGGAATGATGGTGACAGTTTAGTGATGGCCCAAATTTTTTTTCCCATTTCTATGCGGTCACGATCTACCGAATACGGGTGAACTGGGTATTCCAATATTCCAATAATGCCATGTAGACACCTCATAAGAAATTTTTATTTCTTAGCATGACTAAATTCGGCTCTCAACCAGATGTTTGCATTATACATATCTAGTAAAATAAATATTTTCCGTTCTTGTTCGTATTGCGTCAAACTTACTATTTGCATTATGTGATAGAACAGTTGTTTTTAACTTGAACCTAATACTCGTTTGAGTATAAAAAGCGAGGAGATTTGTGAACAACATATCATTGTCTATTTGATTCTAGCAAAATGAATTTCAAAGGTTTCCTCTTACTTTGCGTTGTCGCTCTTGTAGTCCTCTGCCACCAGGCTAATGGACAAGCAGTTCAACCAGCGGTCCCACCTACCAACCCAGCGGCCCCTGCCAACCAGGCAACCCCAACGGCAGCAGCAACGGCAACACTAACACTAATACCAATATCAATACCAACTCCAATACTAACAACAACAGCAACGGACCCGCACCACAAGCTGGATAAATCCTTTTGAAACGAAAATTGCTAATTTTGCTTTTAAATAAAAATACAGTGGTTTTGTAAAATTTACTTAAAGGATTTCTTTATTTTTTTATAATGTGTGGTTTATTCATGGGAGCTTACTGCACTTGGGGCGTTTAACAACTCATATATTTTTCTCAACAATCATTTCTATTTAATCGTGCTTTCTCGATTTGACAGTCGGTGATGAAACTTTATTTTCTGATCTTTTTCATTTGTTTATCTCTCGGTTGTCGCTCCTTAAATCACGGATGAAATTAAATCCACTTGTATTCAAGATTTATTCTTTTCATTCCGATATTCGGACAGGTGAAACAGTGATTGAGGTTTTGGCCAACGCCTTTGGCTTTTACAGTGATTATATCTGATCTGAGAAAAGCTTCCGAAATTCGCCGTTCGAATAGGCAACATCTTTCACCAGTAATATAAATTAATCGCATACAAAAAATGATTCAGCTCTGATCCTCCACGGGGTGTCACTAACTAACATACATATGTACATATATCGCATGTGTCCATACACGAGATTTGTTAAAAAAATAAGGTGAATTTTTGAATTTTACGAGAAATACTCGTACAGTGCTTTTCATTTGATTAGACGCACAATTTTTTTTTCTAAATAAGTTTCATTTTTTTCGCATGGTAGGTGAGTGGAAGTAAGAAAAAGTGCAGTTTTTTTTTTGTTGACAAGTTTATACGCACCTGCAAAAAAATGGTAAAAATAGTTTTATTTTCGTTTTTTTAATATTTTCATTACTTTGTACAACCACCACGTTTGAAAATCACATTAAAAATTCTATTTTTTGGTGAATCATATATGTATGTAGCTTTTCTAAATAATTTAAGGGAATCGTCTTTGATTGCGGCAATTAGCTCTTCACAGGTCTCATACCTCCTTCGTAAATTTTACGCATCAGCCATCCCCAAACATTTTCAATTATATTGAGGTCAGGTGAATAAGGTGACCACGGCAACAATTCCACATTTTCCTTGGCAAGAAAGCTTTTGACTACATGAGCGTTGTGGATTGGCGCATTGTCTTGTTGAAATAACCAATGCAGAGGTCCGAACATTTCGTTCATAGCGGCGAAGGCTCTTGCAAAAGTGCATTGTAGGAAACTCCAGTCATTTTGTTGGAAACGAAAACCAAACCGAACGCCCCATAGTACGAAATGGCTCCCCAAACCATTACTCCTCCTTGCCTCGAATGGTGACGTGTCAAAAACGTTTCCTCTTTTCTAAGATCATGGAAGTAGTAATTGTAGCCATCAGGGCCATCGAAATTATATTGTTGTATTAATGGGGGGGGGTTGAGGATTTTTTTTACACCGCTTTAAACTTTAGCAATTCGCCGCCTCGGAATTAAAAAAAAAAAAGAACAAGGTTAGGTTGGTTTCCGAGAGGGTTTAAAAGGATTTTTCTTTTTTTTTTTTTAATTATCTTTTTTATTACGGCGGGAAAATAACAAAACGAATGAACGAAATAACTCGCCCCTTATTACAGCGGCTGTTTTTATAGCATCATTTGGAGGTTGGAATTTTGACTTTCGCGCCCTTTTCCAAGTCATTCCAGTGCTCTCGTTTCAACGAACAACAGCTGTCGCTTCAGTCAAAGCGGATCAGAAACCAGAATGAGGCGTGCGTCGTTCGTACGTCTTTCCTCGTGTCACCCTGAAATTTTGAAAGAAGTTCAGGTTCGTAGCGACAAAACCCGTTACAAACAAACCTTAATCGTGAATACGTGTGAGCTCACTTCATTGTACCGTAGTGTACTCCCGCCACAAACACTCTTGGAATTATAACAATGTTCTTGATTGTTTACAAAATTTTGACAGCACTTGAGTTTCCACGTGCACGTGGCCGCCATTTTAAGTGGTACGTCTCATTGGTTGTTTCTGAAGCGGATGCTACTGGACACAACGCTTCCCCCCCCTTAAACTCAAAGCACCGTCTGAGTTAACACCCTCGCTGTATAACGTGTCAACCGGTTGATGTGAATTATTTTCGGGTTCCTGGTATTCGACTGCTGAATTTCATAGACTAGGTCCGAGAGCCGTCGTATGATCTGAACTGATCCTTCCCAAGCACTCTGTAATTTTGGACACGAACCTTTACGATGTTTTGGATTGAAAAACCAGGCTTGGTCATCGGGTTAAAAAGTCTTCAGTTCGGTATGAAGCTCGTAACGGCATTTCATCAAGTCGGCTGTCATCTTCAAGTCTTGTGTAGCCGCATCGTGCACTTGCGCCAGGCGTTCCTCCAAGTCAAGAACGTATTGGGGAGCATCTTTTTTCTCTCCAGGTGGTAATCCTCTTATCAAATCCACAGGAAGTTTTAATTCTCTACCGAATATTAGTCTTGCAGGTGTAAATTCAGTTGAGCTATGTTCGGCTGTGCGGTAGGCCAGAAGAGCTAAATGAAGGTGACGATCCCAGTCGGTGTGGTGTGAACTTGTGAATTTGGCTAGATAATCAAGGAGCGTCCTATTGAATCTCTCCAACATTCCATCGGATTGGGGATGCAGCGCTGTAGTTTGAGTCTTTTGGATACCGAGGACCTCCATGGACTTTTGGAATACGTCAGATTCAAAATTCCTGCCCTGATCAGAGTGAATAATCGAAGGCATCCCAAAACTGCAAAAGATGTGATCCACCAGCGCGTTAACTACTTCATCACTCGCTTGGGTAGGGATCGCGATGCACTCGGGCCACTTGGTGAAGTATGGCTACGATTATGTATCAGTTACCAGCGTTTGTGCGAGGAAGTGGACCTTGTCGATCCTTTCGAAGGGAGCGGCTGGGAAATTCGGCTGAAGGGGTGCACAAGTTCGGCGTTTTGGACCTCTCCGCGCCAGACACTGATTACAACCTAAACACTTTGATGAAGGTGCTGAGTGTTTTCTTTACTTCTTGATGGCCGCCACTTGGACCGTCATGTAGGTCCATTAAAATAGTTGGCACTAATGATTCCGGATTACTGACAGATCTTTTGATGTTCCAGGTTTCTCATGCCAAGTTTTGGTAATCATTCCATCGGTCAACTTAAGTTCGTCAAACAATGCCCAGTAAGCTTTGACGTTAGCATTTTCACTCAAGATTTCATCTTTACTTGGTCGAGCCTCACAAGTAAGCCAATCTCTCACTAACTTTAGCGTTTGGTCTGCTAACAGCTCTTCTTGGAGGGATGAAGCTACAGATGCCAGCATGTCTCGTCTGAAAGTCTTCTTTTTCTTCGGCTGTGCTGCAGTTTATGCAGACGCCACACGGTCTACGAGAAAGTCCATCCGCATTGCCGTGCTGCTTACCAGGGCGATGCTGAATCTCCATGTCGTACTGCTGGAGCATCTCGATTCATCTCGCTATTTGACCTTCAGGTTGCCGGGAGGTCAGGAGCCAACGCATGGAGGCTTGATCCGTCCGAAGCAGAAAGCGACGCCCAACAAAATAGTGGTGGAAATGCTTGGTTGCCAGAACAACAGCCAATAGTTCTCTGCGTGTCACACAATAATTTTGCTCGGAACGATTTAGTGTCTTGCTGAAATATTCGATGACAACTTCTACCTCTCCTTGCTGCTGACTCAGTACTGCCCCGACACCTGTCAAGGGAATGCGAGTATAGGAGCGTTGGTGAGCTTTCTTTTTCGCTTAAAAGCGGCTTTGCAATCTAAATTCCACTAAAATTTTCTCTTTTCTTCTGTTAGCTCACTGAAGGGTTTAGCGATGGTCGAAAAGCCGGCGATAAATTTTCGGTAATATCCACAGAGCCAGGAAACTACGGATTTGTTGTTTGGATTTTGGAGTGGGCCACGACTGAACGGCGGACATCTTTCTTGGGTCCGTGCTCAGCCCACGATCGGAAACAATATGGCCCAGATACTCGACTGATCGCATCAGGAAGTGACACTTGCCACGGCTTAATTTGAGATTGGCTGCTCGTAGTCTTTGAAACACAATTTCCAGATTTTGTAAATGGTCGTCGAAACTTGTGAATGTACTATGATGTCATCTAAGTAAATAAGGGCTGTTTGCCTAACAGTCGTTTAAAAGTCTCGTCCATTAACCTCTCGAATGTTGCCGGTGCATTGCACAGCCCGAAAGGCATAACGTTGAACTGCCAGAGACCGGTCCCGTCGGAAAAAGCAGTCTTTTCCTTGTCTCAATCGTCCATCTCCACCTGCCAATATCCACTCTGCAAGTCCATCGTCGAGAACCACTTGGCACCAGCCAAAGTAGAGAAGAGGTCGTCTATGCGAGGGGGTAGGAATCCTTTTTCGTCACCTTTGCCGAACCATCCTTTTTACGGACAAGTATAATGGGTGCAGCCCAAAGGCTGGTGGAGGGCTCTATTACTCCTCGGACCCTCATATCCTCGATTAGTTCAGCTACTTGTTCGCGCTTAGCCAAAGGGACTCTACGTGCAGGAATTTTGATAGGTTTCGCCGACCCCGTTTCGATGGTGTGACGTGAATCCAGTGCGCCCGTAATCGCTAGGCCCAGTAGAAAATATGCCATGAAAATGTAGAAGTAGGCTTCTGTAGCGGGATGCTTGTTCGTCTGTCAGATCCACGGATGCTTCTAGTTCGTCGCTGGGACATGTTGCGTATGTGAGTGGAATTTCACCCACATCGGCTGGGCTAAGGCACCCAACGATCGAATTTTTCGGCAAGGTAATATCTTCACTAGATGTGTTGGCTATCCTGAATGTGACATTCGCTTGTTCTGGTCGGCGATACTTCGAGCCAGAAATACTCCTTTGGGAAGCTCATTTCCTTCACAGGGCTCTATTAGAAAGGCATTGGATGAGAAAGCATTACCTCGGATTGGGCAGGTAGCACCACCGAGTTAGCAGTGAGCAGTAGATTGGTACAAGAATTTAATGGTAGTTGGAGGGCTAGACGTTTGCCATATATTTGTAATGACAGGTTAGAGAAATCCAAGCTGCACTTCTTTTTCGTAAGGAAATCGATACCGAGTACAGATGGTAGATAAGCGGTAATTACAGCAAACGAGTGTAAGTACTCCCTTCCATTGAGTATCAGTTTCCCTGAACCCCTTGTCCACAAAGTCCCTCCAGCGATCCCCCGCAGTTGTATTGGGGGGTTAGTTAGAGCGTTTTTTCGATTCGCTACTGGTATTCGCTCTTCACTACCAGCAGCATTTAGTTTTCCGCCTTGTGAGAAGGAGAAGGCTCGGTAGCTGGAACGAACCGCTGGTTTCCTCGTCCTTCATTGTTATTTCGGCCGGAATTCGAAGTAGTAGCAGGTATATGGCGATGATTTTTCCGTTCGAAGCGTGAAGTTATCTCTTGCGTAGTTCGCAGAGCTTTACGAGGACGTCCCACTGCGACCAAATTCTGAATCTGCTCTCCCTTGATTCCTTTTATAAATTGACTAAGGACGATCTCCTCCACTATGTTCTCCGATCCCTCAGGGAATGCTGATAACGCTTATCTTTGGAGGTGAATAGCAAATTCGGCCAAGGATGCCTTCTGTCGCTGAATGCGATTACGAAGCAAAGTATAGCTTGTTTGGTTCCATAGGCTAAAGTATTGCCTCAGAAGGCTCCGAAGGACGTTATACGAGAGTGGTTTCCCTCGTGGCAAGGCGCTAAGAACTGACAACGCTTCACCTCGTAATTGCACGGCCAGGCCATTGGCCTTCTCCATTTCGGTCCATCCTTGAAATCCTGCCATAATTTCGAATTGGCGTTCGTAGTCAGACCAAGATGATTGTCCATCGAACGGTTGTACAAACCCAGGGTTGAAGAAGTAAGGTCGAATGGAATGGGAGGGCCCGGAACAGGGTAATGTCGGTCGGAAGGTTGGATCACTGTATTTAGTAGCTGCGAACTCGCCGCTTAATACAGCGGTTGTTTTTATAGCCAATCTCCGCCTCCAGGTATCTTTCCATTCTACATCATTTGGAGGTTGGAATTTTGACTTTCGCGCCCTTTCCGAAGTCATTCTAGTGCTCTCGTTTCGACGAACAATTGAGGCTGTCACTTCAGTCAAAGCGGATGCTACTGTACACAACAATATTTTTTTTCGTCTGAAAAAACAACATTTCGCCAATTTAGGTTAGTAACCCACGTGTGAATGTGAAGGCATTCGCACCGCCATTCTTTTCTTACGGCGTTTAGTGAGGACATTTTTGTTCAGTTTTTTTTTTTTAATTTTAGATGTTCTGCATTCAAAATAGCTCGCCGAACAGTTGATGTGCTTTGAGTTATCCCTTTTTCTTTTATTTTACTGGCGGAGACAGCTGAATCGCGTCAATTCTTAGAATTTTTCTTTTGTCCTGAGGTGTTAAAACGGTTTTTGTCCTTCCCTTGTAATTTTTATCGTAGGAAGCTGTTTTTAATATAATTTCTTACGACATGCTCACTTCGGCCTATGTTTTTGGCAATACATCTCATGGAAAACCCTTCGGAATGCAACGCGTCAATTTTTTCCTTTTCTTCCGCGGTTAAAACTTTTTTTTTCTCCATTTTGGATTAAAATCAATAGCAATTACACCTTACTACGGATCACTCATAATCTCGGCACTTTATTGTCCACCCAAATTTAATATATCGATAGACCAATACAAAAATTACATTAACACGCTAGGTAAAAGATTCATTGCTGGAGGCGACTTTAATGCAAAAAAATACAGACTGGGGCTCCAGATTAACAAACAGAAAGGGGAGCATCCTTCTAAGAGTTCTAAAACCACTTAGCGTGCATTTTCTTAGCAGAGGAGAACCGAAATACTGGCCCACAGATATAATATACCCAGGACAAGATTAACCGCAAAAACTTCTCTTGACCTCTCTTCTGACCACTCCCCAATCATAATCACCTACGAGACTAAAGCTACCGCGCTATTCCACAATATAAGGATTTTCAGCAAAAGAACTGACTGGCAAACATTTAAGGACATCCTAACAAGAGACCTGCCACACAGAATCCCCTTAAAATGCCAACATAGATAGTGCAATAATTTAACTTAACGACACTATAATAAATGCATTGAGCATCTCTGTGCCACAACTTGCCCCAGGTGAACGTGACTCCTATACTCCCCAATATGTCCTAAACAAAATTAGACACGAACGCAAGAGCCGAAAACTATGGCAAGCGAATCGCTCTCCTGAGCTAAAGGTAAAACTAAATAAGACCATAAAAGAACTAAAGGACATATTGCAAGAGCGTAAAAACAAACAACTCAACAATAATTTGAAAAACCTGAAGCCGACTTTCCAAACGAACTACTTTCTCTGGAAAGCCACAAGGAATTTAAATCGTGGTCTAAGACAAACGCAGAAAAAGCCGCAACATTAGCGAACTTCTTTGCCAACTGCTTCACAAACGAAAAAGACAATAATCCACAATATTTAAACCTCCAAAACACGAATGAAGCAATTCCAATCAAATTGACTACCAAAAATGAAATTGGCTTCCATATTAAGAATAGTATCAAGACTAATAAATGCCCTCGTTACGACATGATAAACGGGAAAATCGTAAAAGAACTACCTGAACACGCAATTATTTATATCAGGAAAATATTTAACGCTATAATTCGAACTAAATACTTCCAAAAAGCATGGAAAGTAGCTGAAGTACACGCCATCCCCAAACCAGGAAAAGACATAACAAAAGCTAGTAGCTATCGACCCATTTGCTTTTACCAGTTTTATCCAAACTCCTGTAAAAAATCATACAGAAAAGACTACAACCAATAATTGACAACAACTTGTACCGAATCACCAATTCGGGTTCAGACAACATCACTCAGCTGTACAACAAACACATAGGGTAATAAACAAAATATCAAACGACTTAGACAATTAAAGATACTACTCAGCAGTATTTCTTGAAGTATCTAAAACATTCGACAAAGTCTGGCACAAGGGACTACTTTACAAACTTAACAAAGCCTTACCATTAGACTTTTACCAGCTACTTAAAAGCTATCTTGACCAACGGCACTTCTATGTAAGACACCAGGAAGAATACTCTAATTTGCACATAGTCCAAGCTGGCGTTCCCCAGGGTAGCGTTTTGGGGCCACTACTCTACTTAATATACACTGCAGACATATGTACCTACCCCGACATCGTAACACTCCATGCTAGCAACATTTGCAAACGACACTATCATACTGCAATCTGACTAAGACCCAAATGACGCAAATTTCAAACTACAAAACCATTTAAACAATACAATGCAGTGGTTCACAAAATGGGGTATACAAATAAATGAAGATAAGACTATCCCGATTATCTACTCCAATAGAAAAATTGACAATCCACCTCCTATTATTAACGTTAAGAACATAAAAACCACCGATCACGCCAAATATCTAGGTATGGTTATTGACAGTAAACTAACATTTTTTTCTACAGCACATTGTAGAAAAGAATAAACAAATAAAAGACAAGCTCCGAAAATGCCACTGGATGATAGGTAACAATTCTAGACTGTCAATAGACAATAAACTTCTAATATACAAAACTATGATTAACCCTTATGTTCATACCCAACTTTACCAACACTATTTAGCACCCGGGGTACCCGGGCAACCATGCTCGGTACTATTGAAATTTTTTTATATCTTAATAAAAAAAATAATGTAAAAAACAAAATTTTTCTTGTAATATACAGTAATATTAAATATTGAAGTAAGTTTAATAGGGCCCATACACTACGCTTGCCTGCATGCATAATCACAAGAATACACAATCACGCTTCCCCCATACACTACTCATGCAAACTGTACAATCGTCAGTCGTGTGAATAGTCTTAAACTATTACTTACATACTGAAACAGGATTGGGTTACAAATGTTTTATGACAAAAAATTCCCAATTTCCTTATTGTCCTTTTAAGACATATGTTTTATAACAGGATGAAGCTCATAAACTAATTGTATGATCCGTCTCCTCTGTTCTTTTGGGAAATATAGTAAATAAAATATAATACATATGCACATGGTCGAACATTTGTTGCCAAGAATTAGAAAACCCAAATAAAACCTAATCAAACCATACAAATAACTAAAATGTTACTCCGGACCGGATCCTTCTATTTTCATTGGTTGGTTAGGGGACGACGGGATAAGAGGTAGCCGTAACGTCGAAAATATCAAAAAAATTTGAAACCATTCATGCCGCATGACCAATCACAGTCAACACCATACACTCGCAGTTTGCATGCCCAATCACTGGATTGTACATGCAGGCATATGTAGTTTATAGGGCTTATAAGTCAGAAGGAATGTTAAGGTTATTTCTAACATTTCTACAGTGTATTAGAGGCAAAGACAGTTTAGTATGCTTTGAGTTTACGGGTATTTAGACGTGTTAGTCAAATTCTAAGTGAAGTGAATGAAAAATAATATGGAAGAAGTATTTCGAGCAGATTTTGCTAGGTAAGTAAACTTCACATAAATATGTAAAATATTCGTACATTTTTTAACTCTAATTTTGTGAAATTTTGATATAATTTAAAATAATCTAATTTTTAACATATAAAATAATATAATACTTGCATCTTTAGAATGAGTGCCGCAGAGAGAGATGCTTATTTGAAAAGGATGTTCAATGAAGACGAAAGTGATTCAAATGGACTGTCTGATAGTGATGACGAAGACTGGGTTCCGCAGTCCATTTCAAATCTCCCAGTTTCGGACAATGATTCAGATAATGAATGTGCACAATTTGCTGATGATACAGAAGAAAATGTCCTCGAGCATGCAGAAGAAGAGAAAGAGGATGAATGTGAAAATAGTGAGGATGATGATGCAGTAGAAAGCGCATAGCCAACAGGTAGACTTATTTTTTTGCTGATTATAATGGAAATATTAAATTTATAGTGTAATAATTACAAATTCTAGGATCAGCAACTAACAGTTTTATTGCGAAGGATTTAACTGAGTGGAAAAAGACAGCACCACATAAACATCAGGCTAGCGTTCAAAATGTTTTACGTCAACGAAGTGGGCCAAATCGCAGTACAGAAACACTGTCGATAAGTGACACGTTCAAAAAAATATTCACAGAAAACATGGTGAATATTATTGTCCGGCACACAAACAAAAAAGCATTGGCTACCTATGAAGATTACAATGAAACTCACCCGAATGCTCAAAGTCAATGGAAGCCTGTAACGATGCCGGAAATTTACTCATTCTTCGCCGTTTTGATTTGTGTTGGTGCCAATAATTCCAATACAGTGGTCTGTATTACTTCTGACATGTGGCATTCCAACTCATATCCATTATATCGCGCGACAATTGGACTTAACAGATTCCACAATATTATGAGATTCTTAAGATTCGATGATAATAATACTCGCAGTCAACGCAAGAAAGAAGACAAGGCAGCTCCAATTCGCGATTTATGGACAATATTGAATGTAAATTTATCTGAAATGTATAAGCCTACAGCAAATTTGACCATTGACGAACAGTTATATCCTTTTCGAGGTCGTACAGGATTCACCCAATATCTGCCTTCAAAGTCAGCGAAGTATGGTATAAAAATCTGGTGGATTTGTGATGCTGAAAACGCATATCCTTTACATGGTATGTTGACTGTGGTATTTGGTCAACCTCTGTGATTAGAAAAAAAGGTATGTAAGTGCTCCAAGCTCTTCACACAAGCCTAAGAATATATTTATGACGATGACCATCCTGGACGCCCAGCACGTCAATCACAGATTACTGAATATATCGATAGGGAAGGTTGGCAGTAACATCAGAATGCCCAGCGCAGATTGCCAACACTACGAGGATCATCTACTGGAGCCAGCTTCAGCAACAGGCTTTTGTATTCAGGCTGAGAGATCTGCTTTGATGAATGGTACCTTCGTGGTGAGCTGTTCCTCACAGCAGACATCTGCCTGGATCAGGAGCATGGTGCCGAAAATCCCTCCCCTGGGAACTACTACCTATCAGATAGTTAGTCTCCCAAAATTAACGCGCCATCTGCTGGATTCGGGGAAAACAAGGAAACAAGATGAAAGTGCTGATGCGACTACGTGCGTAGAACCCGGGACTCGACACGAGGGCCTGGACTGCCTATTCCCACAAAGAGAAAAAGAGCTCTCTGTAAAAGAGGACTTCACTCTGGTTGTGGGATTGGACAACGGCTCTGTCGAGACCCTGAAATCTGCGTACGACTCACGTCCCTACTTCTGGCTTGGTAGGATTTTATTTCATTTTTATGTCAAGTAGTTGAAGGATAGAACGAGCTCCGCAGTCTAAATCTAATGCTCTTTTCAGTAGCAGAATTGCATGCAGTAGTACAAATCATCACATTGATGCTACGATTCTTTATGATATGATCGATCCGAAAGGCCTAGGATCTGCCTCATCATCGATCACGCTATCGGCAACCAAACTTGCGGGTGCGAGAGTTAGCTATAAAGCGCACGGAGAAATCGAACATTTCTTCGTTGGGTCTGCTTATTTTCCCTACGACAGCCTCCGTCACCGAAGTCAGATTCTGAACTCGTAGAGTACTGTGAAGCCAGAAGGATTGGACTCATCATCTGTTGCGATGTTAATGCTCAAAACACTCTTTGGGGCAGCGGCAAATACAACCGGAGAGGAGATCATCTTTTAAACTTCACTCTTTGTCAAAAAACCTTTAAGCAGGAAGTCGGTTCCCTGGTGCAACCCTGAGCTCCAATGTCTTCGCAGGGAAACCAGAAATCTCCTGAACAGATCGCTTCAATCGAACTCGGAAGATGACTGGAATAAATATCGATCGAAGCAAAAGGAATATAAGAAGCTTATTCGTAAATCGATGAATGATGCCTATAAGTCCTTCTGCGAAGAGATCAAATCCGTGAGCGCGACCAGCAAGTTGGTTAATGTTCTCAAGCGAGGAAAATCGACAAGGCTAGATCTACTCAAAAAGTCTGCTGGTCCCTTCATCGAGTTTAAAGCAAAAATGTTACAAAACGCGACTTAAGGGAAAAAACGACCGTTCCATTTGACAATTCAAGAGGTAGTGAAGTAGTTTATTGACAGATAATAATGTGAACAATTATTATAAATGAATGTAATAGTTGAATGAATGTAATAGAAAGTGATTAAGGCAGAGATTACATAAGTGATTAAAGTTTAAATTCAATTATATAAAGAGCCTTAAAGCAAATAATAAAAAAACCTTATAGAATTTCTTAAGATGAAACTCTTAGTTTAGTGCTTATTCCCCGAGAAATAAGACCATCATCAGCTCGTTCCACACTTCCTCATTGGAAACTGCGACGAAAACGATGAAAACAACTCGGCATAGCTTTTATGTTGCGTCACACGTGGCAACTACTGAGACCATTGAACTTGCTGTGGCATCTCTCGATGGCTTCAAGTCGCTGGGCACTGATGGGATATACACTGTTGTGCTGCAAAAAGGTATAAGACAGCTGCTTCCTATTCCTTGGCGCGGTGATAGTGATCTTTATTCCCAAAATAGGGAAAGAAGATTACTCACTCGTTAAGAGTTTTAGACCAATCAGTCTAACATCCTTCTTGTTGAAAAGCATGGAGAGACTTGTAGAGTTGCACGTGCGTAAAGTTGCCCTTCGAATGCATCCCCTCTCGGACATGCAACATGCTCATCAGGGCGGAAAATCCTGCGAGACTGCGCTTCAAAACCTATTTGGGAGAATTGAATGCGCTCTCGAAAGGAAAGAGTACGTACTAGGCATTTCCGTCGACATTTAGGAGCTTTTGATAACGCTACTTTCGACAGCATGTGTAACGCTGCTGGACGGCATGGCGTAGATGAACCACTGGTTTTGTGGATCAAAGCAATGCTTGTGTACAGGACATTGATTGCTGATGCAGGCATTGAACAATGTGTCAACCCGCAAGGTGACGTCTTGTCTCCGCTGTTATGGTGCATGGTGGTCGACTCTCTGCTAGATGCTCTCAATGCCTCCAGAATCTATGCCCAGACCTATGCGGATGATGTTGCTGTTCTCTCTGTCGGCTCATGTTTAGCGAATGTCTGTCTCAAAGCGCAGGCGGCGCTAGACGTGATCGAAGACTGATGTCGTTCTCTTCACGAGAAGGAGGAAAAATACTGGCATTACTCAACTGGTGCTAAAAGGCATTCCCATCCCGATATCCAAGCAAGCTTCTTTGCTCAAAGCATATTGAGTCCAAAACCACCAAAGCGCTGTCAGCTTTCAATGCTTTTGGCAAAACATGAGGCTTATCGCCGAAAAAGTTTCTCTGGATCTACACGGCAATTATAAGACCGATAATTTCATATGCATCGGTTGTTTGGTGGAACAGGCTAACACGTTGTGGCTTCTCTCACCAAACTCCAAAGAGCGGGCTGTGTCAGCTGCATGAGGGCTTTTCCCAGCACACCGGGAGCTGCTCTTGACGCAATGATGAATCTTCCACCCCTTGACATATATGTATATTAGAGAGTGCACACTGAAAGCCATGTCTCGCGCTAGAAATATCCTACGACTCCTGTCTCATGGATATGCCTTCTGACGCAATGACACCTGCCATCCTACTGCGCTGTAAATCACCAGTCACATTTCCATGGCGTCAGGACTGGCTTTGGTCAGACACTGAAACTGGAATGGACTATCTTCGCATTTTCACAGATGGCTCCAGGACTGGGCAGGGTGCTGGAGTTTTCTTTGGCGCGAAAACATTCGACTGCAGTTCTCGTTAGGAAAATATGCGTCTCTCATTCAATCAGAGGTTTACGCAATACTAAAGGCCATGCACTATGTTGTGAAGCACAGGTGGAAAAGAAAAAGCATACATATGTATGCGTCTGTAGTGACAGCCAAGCTGCACTCAAAGCTCTGTCCAACCCTCTATCCAACTCTTAGTTAGTGCATGTACTCAAGACCTTTTTGAATAAAGTGGGAAGACTAAATTCACTTAGGCTTGTATGGGCCCCAGGTCACTCTGGGATCCCAGAAAACGAGATCTCCGATGAACTCGCTAGAAGGGGCTCAGAGGAGATTTTCTCAGAACCTGAACCCGCCTTAGGTCTACCTGCTTCCACGGTCAAATCTGACATCAACGACTGGGTCTTTAATGGACACAGTCGTAGATGGAGGGAATATCCAGGATGCAGGATGACTAAGCACGTACGCCCTGATGTCTACAAGAAGTCCGCAACATTTTCCTTATCCTTAACGAGAAATGATTGCAAAAGGCTTACGGGCGTTAGTACGAGCCATTACACTTTTGCCAAGCATCTCTATGTGCTTGGCATCAGTGAGACGCCTACCTGTGCTGCATGTTACGAAGAAGATCACACAGCAAAACACTTTCTCTGCGACTGTCCCGCCTTCGCTCGCGCACGGTGGCGCACCCTTGGGGCCGACGTGGTGGGTGCCGAATCTCTTAGCTCTACATCACTGAAGCCCCTCTCACTTTTCTCCGGACAACGGGGAAAATACAATAAAGACGAGGTGTCTGCCTGGTAGTACAATGGACCAGTATTTGTGTCTGAGTGCTCCAACAGATAGTAGAAGTCTCCAACGAAAAAAAAAAGAATATATCGAATCTCGATTGATTCATACCATGAGTTTTTACAGACATTTTGGGTATGAAACGTGTGTCAGTAAAATTTGTCCCAACATTACTAAAGTTTGACCAAAAGAACCGTCGCATGAGCATCACCCAGAGTAAATGGAAACAACTTTATTTCACAACGTCTTTATTATAACTAACTTTGCACTCTTATCTTAAGCTTAAACTAACTTAAAAATAACGCCACACGGATCATGCATGGCGTGTCTTCATGAGTATCGGTGAGATCGGTGTGCCCTAATGATTATCGTATGACGTTCCCGTTATCGCCAGGTCGCCAGGGCCGTCGATGATTAATAATATACACGAGAATGTGACTCCAGAAGCTGTTGAAAGACGATGGCGAAACCGAAACGATAGCGAAACCGCAAACCAAAGTCCAGAGAAAGAGGAACGTGTCCAAGAAGTTGAATGCTGCCTTATTTGTAGAAGGGAAAAAGGGTAACTTTTATGTGAATGATTCTCTAACCAAATTTAATCGCGCTTTATTTATGGAAGCTAAAAAACTTAAAAGAGTTAAGAAATTTAAATACCTATGGTTTCAAAATTCACAAATCCTGATGCGTAAGGTTGATAAGGATAGGGTTATTGCTATTCGTTCGTTCGATGATCTATCAAAACTCCAAGACTAATTTTGTCTTGTTCTTGTATTTTTGTTATTAACAACCTTAGTTATGTTAAATATTAATAATAGTATCGATCCCGATAGCAATAACCCAACCACTAGAACTATTAAAAATATTTGTGATAGAGTTTTTCATTTTAACTCACAACAAAGTAAATCCTTTTTCATTGTGCATCAAAATATTCGTAGTTTGAGGCAAAACTTCGATCTACTTGTGTGCAATCTAGAAGCTTTTAATCATTTACCAGATTTGATATTCGTTTCCGAGATATGGATTTTCTCTTGCGAGGTTGATGATTACTTTATTCCCGGCTATAAGTTTTATGCAAACACAAACGAACTATATCCAGCAGGTGGAGTAGGAGTTTTTGTGCGTCATGTGTATATAAGTGAAGATTGTAATGTGGAACAATGTAGTATGGCTAGCGCAGATATAATTAAAATTACTATTAGTGTACGCAATGTACTTTTTGACTTTGTTTGTGTGTATAGATTACAGACCATCAGTCCTCAATCCTTTTTGAACGACTTTTCAGATTACCTTTGTACTGCGAAAGGGTCTAATATTGTCATACTTGGTGACTTCAACATTGACATTTTAACTTCAAATACCATGTCTGATAACTATCTGGCTCTTATAGCTGAGCATGGTCTCACATCCTTTTTGAATGAAAGTACAGGACCAATTTCAAATAAATGTATTGATCATGTTTTCGGTCGTTTTGCGACAATTCCTTTAAGTGATTGTTTTGGTATCAACTTTGATCTGCATTTATCGGACCACTGTATGACTGGTATGCTTTTTAATGACCTTGCCGGTCTAAATCGTACATATAGCTCTTCTTCAAAGGCTATTACTAAAGTAAGGTTTGACATACTTATAAATCATCTGGTTTCTGAAAATTGGGGCGAAGTCTACGCCGAGGATAATGCTTCTAAAGCGTATGACGCATTTTTAAGCATTCTCCAAAACCATGTCAAAACCTCTAGTTTCACAGTTATTATCAAGAAATCGCAATCAAGGCTGAAACCCTGGATAAATGCCTCTATTCTAAACAAAATTAAAGTCAAAAACAAAATGAGCAAACTTTGTCATAGACATCCACTTAACATAAACTTAAATAAACGTTTTAAAAAAATGAGTAAGAAATTAAATATGGAAATTACTAATTGCCGCGACAGCTACTACATTTCTAAATTCCGTGATGCTCAAGGAAACCCAAGGAAAGAATGGAGAGTTGTCAACGGTATAATTAATAACATCCCTACCTATCATTCTAACCCTATTGTACTGAGTGGCAAAGGAACCGATATTGTGGACCACCTAGCAGTAGCAAACGAATTTAATGAATTCTTTGTCTCAGTAGGACAGGCAGTCCAACCAAACTGCCCGTCGTTTTGCAAAAGATGTGTAAGGGATCAAATATTAGAACCAACGACGAATACAAACAGCTTCTTTTTTGAGGAAATCAATGGTCTAGAGGTCCTAAAAATCATCTACTCTCTTAACAACTCGAGATCTTCTGGATACGATGGCTTTTGCAATAGAACCCTTAAGAAAATTGCGCCGTTTTTAATTGACACATTAGCACATTTATTCAATTTAAGTATTCTGAGTGGAGTTTTTCCTGATCGTCTGAAATGTGCTAATGTGTTACCACTTTTTAAAAAAGGAAATCCAAAAGATAAAAACAATTACAGACCAATTTCTTTGCTTTCCTCAATCTCGAAAATATTTGAAAAGGCTGTAAAAAGACGTGTGTGTGCACATCTACAGAAAATAAATTTTTTTAGCCCGGTACAGTTTGGGTTTAGAAAAGGATGTTCTACTGAAGATGCGCTTTTGTACTTTTGCTCGTTCATTAACAAAGCACTGGATGAAAATAAACATTGTGCTGGCCTCTTTGTTGATATTAAGAAAGCGTTTGACATGGTTGATCATGACATTCTCTTAGACAAATTGTATGGTGCAGGATTTCGTGGCTTTATCTTTGATTGGTTTGCGTCATACTTAAAGGATTGCAAGCAAAGAGTAAAAATAAAAGATGTTTTTAGCAATCCTCGTGAGCTTAGTTTAGGAGTTCCGCAAGGGTCTGTATTGGGTCCCATCTTATTTTTAATTTTTATCAACTCCTTGTTTTCCCTGCCTTTCACAGGTAAAGTTACGGCCTTTGCGGATGACCTTGGCATCGCATATGGCTCAACGAGCCCTCTGAATCTGATAGCTGAAGTCAATCATGATATTCATATGATGAGAATATGGTTTGCTGCACATAGGTTGGTTGTGAGTGACAAGACCAAATTGATGTTTTTCAAACTGAATTCATTCGTGCCTCCAGATGTTAATATCAAGTTTCACTCCTTTGATTGTCCGCGTTACAACTTAAGTAACTGTGCTTGCACCGGAGAAGAATATTTTAAAGAAAATGCTACCTGCAACTCCAACTGCTTTCAAATTGAAGTAGTTGCGAACTCTAAGTACCTCGGTACTACTATCGACCACAACATGAGTTGGACAGAACACATTTCAGTATTAAAACAGTACTTGCGCTCCTCCCTACGATGCATTTATCGTCTCAGTAAATGTTGCTCTAAACAAACTCTTAAAACGGTCTATCATGGGATTTTTCATTCGAAACTGCAATATGGAACTAGCTGCTGGGGGAGTGCTTACATCACCAATCTAAAACCACTCGTCGTTTTGCAAAGTGTGTCGTAAGAAGGATAAGTAATGCTCACCGGCTGGCCCATTCTATGGTTTTGTTTAGGGCTTTAAAAATACTGCCATTAAGACATTTATTCTATTTTAGAGTCTGTAAGATATTCTTTATGAGAGGTGGTTACTTGCAAAGTCCAATATCTGATTCTCTTAATTTGCGCAGTACTGCACGCCATGTTGTTGAAATTCCAGCCTTTCGAACGACTCACTACAGAAACTCCTACCCAGTTGTAACTTGTAAACTTTTTAATCGCCTTCCTTTTAATATAAGGCTTATAGAAAACCAAGATAAATTTGTAAAGAAAGTTAAATCGTGGCTTCTAGATTTTGATCATAATGAGATTGAATTTTTGCTTACTTATCTTTTATAAAAGCGCATGTGATGGAATCGCATAGGAACCTATGGTACGTACCTTCTGGTACTTTTTATTTTACGTACTTTGCATTCAGTGTGTACTAAAATTATAATATATTATATATTGTCTCCCCACAATAATTATAAATATAAATATATATCATATTGTTTTGTATAAAATGGCATTTGACACTATTTATAGCTATTAGAGGCAGAATAAATATTGTGTCGAGGGTTTTTTATTTTATTTTGTTTATTTTTATTTGATTTTATTTTTTTCAAAAAATCCGCAGAATTATTCTTGCCTAGTATAGCGCTCCATTGCTTATCTATTTATATACTACAGCTGTCTGGTTTACTAATATCAAATATGATTTAGGTACGACGTCATTTGCAAAAACTATAAATTCTTCCGGTAGCATTAATCCTTTTTAGCCACCTAAAAGAGCTGATGGCCTTGAAACGCCTGAATAGATCTTCATAAATTGTAGCTAAGAACCGTCTCGATCACGGTAGCTTTCAAACAAAAAAAAATCATCAAAATCAGTCCATTCGTTCAGGAGCTACGATGCCACAGACAGACACACAGACTTATAACACCACTCTTCACAGATCTTCCTGCAGAAATGTCTGCTTTTGAGACTCCTGCTCATTTCTTTTTTTATCTTTTTTTGGGTGAATTGTTCGACATGATTGTCAAGTATCAGATGGAAAGGCTCACAGGAAAATATAAATAGGCTATGAAACATATCATGTAATGAATTGGAATAATTTGTTGGCATGTCTTTATTTATGTCTCTTATCAAATTACCATTAACTTGACGGGACTGGAATTCATAACTAGCACAGTTCTTTGTATAGGAAACAGTGACACACAGACGATGGGAAGAAATTATACGGTTTCCTCACTTTGCTGATGAAGATAATTTTGTGGGGCTTGGGCTACCTGTACATGACAAGCTATTCAAAGTCAGAACGGAAGAATACATAGCATTGGACAAGTAAACAATACCCCCTAAGTGCCCACATCATCTAAAACAATATAACCAATTCGGGCCTTCTTTCAATGAGAACTATGAGACTGAATAGGATACCTAACATTATTGTTCTAGTAGAAAAGGTGAGGAAGAAGGCTGGACGACTTAACATAATTGAAAAAGTGGCAAAAATTGATAGGGTGGCCGTTTCTTTGTTTCCTGGTTTGATAATAAGGTTGTCAATACGCTTTCTGCATTCGTGGGAAGCGATCCTATTTCTAAGAAGAGGAGGTATTCCAGAAAGGAAAAGAATTACATAGAGATTGACTGCAATAAGATGATAGAGGGAAACAACAAATATATGGGGGTATTGACCTTTTGGATTCCATACTTGCTCGGTATCGAATTGACGGAAGATCAAAAAAGTGGTATCTAAAATGTGTTTCCACATTTTGGATATGTGTGTGATCAATAGCTGAATCTTAAAGCGGCGTAAGAGAGACATAGGCAAGAGTTTTACAAAATAATATCCCGCTTTACATTACAGCACCCCAATACGTCAAAAAGTAAGTGCTATAGGCATATCCTCATATTTGACCCCAGTTTGCTGAAAAAATCTAACAAAGAAAACGATGGGGGGCGTCAACATTTCACACTGAATGCCAGTTGCTTAGATTTAACCGACCACATTCCGAAATGGCAAAAATCGAGCCAACTACACAAAAATGATTGCTGATATATGTATGTAGGTCTTCCAGTATGTGCAAGAAATGTGAAGTTTATGTTTAAACAAGGACCGATATTGCTTTGCTTTATTCCATTTATACATTTGTGCATACAGCTTCGGTAAAAAAATAGCACCACATCGTATTACGACAAAATCTTAGAATTTGGGTCTATAAATGTGTTTTTTCAATACTTTACTGTTTTCAACAGTTACCTAAAATTAACTTTCTAAAATAATAAAGAAATCCGCTTGCAATTATAACCGTCGATCTTGTTGTTTTAAGACATAGGCTCATTGTTCTGCAGTCAAAATAATAGCACCAGCCGAGGCAGCCGCAAAAAAAATTAATTTTGTTTTTTACTAATAATTGAGCGAAAATTTCTTTTGAGGTAAATTTATTCGGTTATACTTATTTTCTATTTAAAAAAATAGCAATGTTTTTTTTTTTGTAGTCATGGATCGTTGTAAGCAATGTGCTAAATGCTATCAAAAAATAAATTTCTGATGGCAAATCTTACTCAGAAGTCAGGAAGTTTCTTGGATGCTCTAAAAAATGATTCGAAATGCAGTAAAATATCAGCGAAAAACAGAAAGTCGCAGTAAAAAACCGGCAATATCACCGCATTTGGTCAAGCGTATTGTAAGACTTTCGAAAAAGGATATATTCAAGTCAGCCGTCGAAATAAAAACGTAGCTTAATTTTCGGCAAGTGTTGAAACTATTCGTCTATTCATCAGAGATTGAAGCAGGAAAATTTGAAGGTCTGTAGTCCAAGAAAAGTTCCGCTACTCAGACTATGTTATGTGATTAAGAGGTTGAAGTTTTCTCGAAACCATATCGATCGGACAATTCAAAAGTGGAGAAATATTCTCTAGTCAGATGAAAGCAAAATCGTTCTTTTCGGTGTTTTTGGATCTCGTTGTTTTGTTCGAAGATCTCCGAACATGGCATTTAAACAGCTTTATACCATAAAAACGGTGAAACATGGTGGTGGCAGGATAATGGTATAGAGATGTTTTCCATACCATGGTGTTGGTCAAATTTACTGAATATTGAATCTGTACTGAACCAACGCCTGTATGTTCAAATAATGAATGTAGTCATGCTGCCATTTGTTTCCGACGAAATGCAGTTGGTTGGGGGCTTCCAACAAAACAACGACCCCTAACCCACCAGCAAAAAGGCAAAGCAATGGTATCGAGAAATCAATGTCAATATCAATCTTCAGAATTAAACCCTATCGATAGTTTATGGGCCGAGGTAAAAAAAAATGTTTCAGAGGACCAGCCAGAAATGTCAATCATTGGCTGATTCAAGGAAACGGCGTTGCATACCAGTAATTTCCAACAAAGGTCTTGCAACAAAATATTAATTATGTCCTACATAACCTTCTTCTTCTTTTCCTTTTTCCGGCGTTGTTATGGTCAGAAGTGTAGGACCATAACCTTCCCACTTAACTGCATTCCTACTGGTCCGCTTGTGGGGTCCGCCGGTTTGGGGTCCGAAAGTAGCGGCAGGTTTCCCGGTTTGGGATTACTTCATCGCTGAGGCCAATCAAATGCTAGTGTTTTTGCATTTGTTTGCACCAATTGTTTTTCGGCCTGCCTTTTTTTGTTTTTTTTGTTGTGACACGGGCATGCTCCAGATTTTTTTTGTTTGATCTTACTCTTACAACACCCGTGATCTCCAGTCGTTTCAACCCACTGATTTGCATGTACACTTGTGGGGCAGTTTAATGGTGGTATGTATATGTGTCCCTAGGCTCATTTTGGTGTTTTCTAAATTGCCTAGATGTGATTTTTGTTTACCTTTGTTTTAGTCGCCTTTTACGACCAGCGAGAGATATCGCTGCAGGGATATTCTTTACCCGTCCCTGCACGGATAATGTCCTACATAACCTATTGAATTAAAAAGAAACATTTTTTTTGGAATCAAAATTATTTAGAGTTTTTATTTTGACTCCATATTTTTGATGGTGCTATTATTTTTACCGGCAAAAAACTGAACTATGTGAAGAAAATATTTTTTCGAAAATTATATTTTTAGATATACACTCCGCTTCAACTGAATAGGTGCAACATTTTTCAAAAATTTGGGATTCATTTCTGGCACATACTGTAAATGAACTAATCATTTTTTGTTACTAACTGTTAGTCTATGATGTTGGGAAAAGAGAACAGAAAGAAGAATTTACAAAGCCCCGTTATTTCTTCCCTAGCTGTCTTGCAAAGCATTGAATATGAAAAAATGTAGTTGTTTTCTTGCGTCAACTGAATAGGTACATGGTCATTGCTTGCATTGCTTCTGTGTACTCCGAAGAGATTGGCACATTTTAATAACTGTCGAAGTGTTTCAAAATAAATTACACAAATTACAAATTACCTTAATTGAAATTTCGGGAAACATGGGTAGAGCAAAATCTCTTAATAGTTTTGAAAAGTTTAAAATCGACTTATTAAAGGAGAAAGGATTAACGGGGGGTGCTATAGCTAAAAAAGTTGGACGAAGCTTTAATGTTATCTATGCGTATTAAAGAAACAAAGAGTTATACGGGAAAAACATGAAAGGAGGTAAAAAAACGGCCACAACAGCGGCTGATAGAAGATCAATTTTGCGATATGCTTCCAATTCTTGTGACTCAGCTGCAAAAATAAAGCAAAGAGCAGGTGTTTATGCTAGTGTTTCAACGGTAAGAAGAGTGATCAACTGTGCCAATCATCTGAAACGGCTGAAAATTCAAAAGAAACCACCTTTAAACCATCGGCGCAAGTGTATGCGTTTGGAGTTTTGGAGGCACCATATGAGTTGGAAAGAAAAATGGCGTTATGTGGTTTTCTCAGACGAGAAAAAGTTTAATTTTGACGGTCCTGATGGGATCAACTATTACTTTCACGATATGAGAAAAAACCAACGCTTTTTAGCCCGGCATCATAGCCGAGAAGGTGGTGTTATGGTATGGGGAGCAGTTACTTATTATGGAACTATCGAACTTGAATTTCAAACGTCAAAAATGACAGCAACGACTTATAGAGGAATTCTGGAAAGAAATTTCCCTAAATTTACTAATATTTTTGGACCTATAAATTGGACTTTCCAGCAGGACAACGCACCTATTCATACCGCACGGATAGTTAAAAACTGGATAGGGGAACAAAATGTGGCATTGCTTTTGTGGCCGCCTTACTCACCGGGCCTAAACCTTATGGAGAACGTATGGGGATGGCTAGTACGAAAAGTGTACGAATCTGGCCAACAATTTGAAGATAGAGGATCTCTGGTTGCAGCCATTAAATTAGCCTGGGGGGAAATTTCTCTAAGTTTCTTAAAGGCATTTTATGATTCCATGCCGGATCGAATTTACGAAGTAATAGTGAACAAAGGAGCCAACACACACTACTAGAGTCATAGTCAATAAAATGTTTATAAAAAAAGAAAAAAAATAGTTTCCTTTCAACTATCGTTTTTTTGTAATTCCATTATTTGTACCTATTCAGTTGACGCAAGAAAACAACTACATTTTTTCATATTCAATGCTTTGCAAGACACCTAGGGAAGAAATAACGGGGCTTTGTAAATTCTTCTTTCTGTTCTCTTTTCCCAACATCATAGACTAGC
The DNA here is from genome assembly GCA_958301585.1 of Merodon equestris. Taxonomy (NCBI): domain Eukaryota; kingdom Metazoa; phylum Arthropoda; class Insecta; order Diptera; family Syrphidae; genus Merodon; species Merodon equestris. The sequence continues at coordinate 175,076,636 of OY284413.1, forward strand.
AGTTAGTAACAAAAAATGATTAGTTCATTTACAGTATGTGCCAGAAATGAATCCCAAATTTTTGAAAAATGTTGTACCTATTCAGTTGAAGCGGAGTGTACATACGTATTTGATTTATTCTTTTCAAAATAAATGCTAAATGGATTTACTATAGGGTTATAAAGGTTTTTGCAGCAGTATTTAGATTTATGCCGCGTAGTCAAGGCTTCTTTTTGTACCGTGCAGGGACGGGTTAAGAATATCTCTGCAGCGATACCTCTCGCTTGTCGTAAAAGCCGACTAAAACAAAGGTAAACAAATCACATCTAGGCAATTTAGAAAACACCAAGGTGAGCCTAGGGACACATATACCACCATTAAACTGCCCCACAAGTGTACATGCAAATCAGTGGGTTGACACGACTGGAGATCACCGGTGTTGTAAGAGTAAGATCAAACAAAAAAAATCTGGAGCATGCCCGTGTCACAAAACAAAAAAAAAAAGGCAGGCCGAAAAACAATTGGTGCAAACAAATGCAAAAACACCAGCATTTGATTGGCCTCAGCGATGAAGTAATCCCAAACCGGGAAGCCTGCCGCTACTTTTTGAGGTCAAACCGGCAACCCCACAAGCGGACCAGTAGGAATGCAGTTAAGTGGGAAAGTTATGGTCCTACACTTCTGATCATAACAACGCCAAAAAGGAAAAGAAGAAGAAGAAGTCAAGGCTTCTTTTTCATTACATTGGGTACTGCTACTTTTTTTACCGCAGCTGTATTTCATTCCATATATATGTTTATATTAGTTTTTGATTAATAAAATTTAAAAAATAGAGAAAATATTTTTTATTATGGTATATCTTTGCCACACTTCACAATTTTTTCCGTTCGAAGAAGTGCGAACTGCACAAGCAGTCATGTACGGCGAAGATGTATGGTTTTTTAATTAAAGCAAATTTTAAATTTGTTTTGCTTTACTCGTTTAGTTTTCTAAATTCAAAAGAAAAAGAGTTTTTATCACTATACGTTCAGTGATGGGATAATAGATTATACTAGTAAACTCAATTATAAATGACATCCGATGGAGCCATGTCATTCATGTGTCTACCATATAAATGATGGGAACAAATGCTAAGCGCAAAAAAAAAAATAACATTTTTTGGTAAATATGTATATTACCAAAAGGTGTGCATGGTCTTTCATAAGTTAAAAATAAATTTCTGATTTCTTATTATTAAAAAAAAATTGGTTCCATGTTAAAAAATGTATCAAACTAATGTATTACTTAGCTCAATAAATCAGTTAGCAATCGGCTCAAGGATGACTGCTAGGACTTCCAAGACAGAACATATATCCAATGTCCCAACTACGATACAAAAATAATACTAGGAGATTTTAATATGAAACTGGGCAAAGAGGACATATGAGTGACATATTGAGTCGATCACGTGGAAGTATAATCTACACAACACCAAGTCCGAAAACAGACAACGTCTCCATGACTGCTACGGAATTGAATAGGACAAGGAAAGTTAGACGTCGGAAAGCTCCAATCGCAGGAGACCGCTAGGATCTGTGCCGATCGAGTTTACCTGACTCTCTCTCAAAGTCCGATGACACCGGTACAATCCACAGAACATCAGTGAGAGCATTGCCAGCGCACCATCAGAGATGCTGCCTCTGATGTGTTTGGTTTCAAACCGTTGCCAGCGAAAACCCTTGGTGAGCAATATGCAAACAAAGCCATATAGCAAGGCAAACGCTTTTAAAGCGAAAAAAACTAGAACACGAAAATCGTGAGATCTAGGAGATGGAGAAATGCTACTGCAGGAATAAAGCTCACAAGTCTAACGAAAAAATAAAACGAGCATGTAAAGGCAGAGTAGAAACCTGTAGGCATGAACACGGACAACAAGTAGTAGAGTCACAGTCGATGCTGAGAATACCACCACCTCTGTAGACCGTATAATGGCGACGACAGATCTGATACCGCAGTCAGGCAGAATGATCCATTCACATCGGACGAAGATGTAAGATAATTTCTCCACCCGAGACATGTAATATCGAAGCCTACAACTAATAAAGCCGTGGGCACAGACGGCCTTTATGCTAAGCTATTTCAAGCGGCTGGAGATGAGCTGGTAGGGGCATGCACCAGCTGGTCTGCGAAATATGGCCGGGGGAAGCATGCCCAACGAATGGAATCTCAGCATCATTTGCCCAGTCCATAAGAAAGGAGACCCCTATAACTGCGCCAACTATATGGGAATAAGTCTCCTTAACATCGCATATACATACATATAATATTATCTGCCGTACTGTGTTAACGTCTAAAATACTTTCTGGATATCTTTATAGGTTCTTATCAGTGTGGTTTCAGGCCAAATAAATCCACAACAGACCAAATATTCACATTCCGGCAGATCTTGGAGAAGACCCAAGAATTCCAAATCGATACCATCTCTTTGTCGATTTTAAAGCGGCATATGACAGTGTGCATAGGAACGAGCTATACTCAGCCATGTCTAATTTTTACATCCCTGCAAAACTCGTTTTGTGCAGGATGACAATGGGGAGTTATCGCTGCACCATTAATGTCGGTAGCGAACTAACTAAAACCTTTGATGTTAAAAAGGGATTCAGCCAAACTGACACACTGTCATGTTACTTTTTCAACATCGTGCTTGAAAATATGTATCATTAAATAACATCACAACATCACAACATCACAAACACAACAATTGCTTGTTGTTCCTCTCACCTGACTCACGTTGTTTATAATGGTGGCTCACAACCCATTGCCCCCAGCCACCCGTCTCACCATTTTACAAGGCTAAGTTGAACGGCGATGTGCGCGGCACTTTTCCAGTTGTCACTGACATTTCTCCTGCTTGTTGGATTGTCAACAGTTTGATAGCTACAGCTGTTCGTGGGCAATAAATTCGTTCAAACCCTTTAAATCTCCGGGCCCGGACGATATCTTGCCAGCGATGCTTCAAAAAAACACAGATCCACACTGTACCCCATCTCGTAAGCATTTTTTCCAATAGCCTGCGAACGGGGTACGGCATCCCAACACAGTGGAGAGAAATTAAGGTAATTTTCATACCTAAGGCAGGTAAACCATCTCATACTGCCGCAAAGGACTATAGGCCAATTAGTCTCTCGTCATTTCTATTAAAAACCTTGGAGAGACTCCTTGACCTATATATCAGAGGACTCACAAATTCACGAAACTTATGCAACACTCAACACGCCTACCTCAAAGGCAGATCAGTGGAGAGTGCTCTGCATAGTGTTGTCCGTGAGGTTGAGGGCTCGCTGAACTTAAAAGAGTTTACAATGGCAGCCTTCCTCGACATAGAGGGGGCCTTCAACAATGTAAACACAGAGGCCATAACAACAGCTCTTGAGGACATAAAAGTAGACAAATCCATTGTTATCTGGATTGGGAATATGTTGAAGAACAGAATTATCAAAGCAGACATTGGACACGGTGATACCTCTCGCTTGTCGTAAAAGGCGACTAAAACAAAGGTAAACAAAAATCACATCTAGGCAATTTAGAAAACACCAAGGTGAGCCTAGGGACACATATACCAGCATTAAACTGCCCCACAAGTGTACATGCAAATCAGTGGGTTGACACGACTGGAGATCACCGGTGTTGTAAGAGTAAGATCAAACAAAAAAAATCTGGAGCATGCCCGTGTCACAAAAAAAAAAAAAAAAAGGCGGGCCGAAAAACAATTGGTGCAAACAAATGCAAAAACACCAGCATTTGATTGGCCTCAGCGATGAAGTAATCCCAAACCGGGAAGCCTGCCGCTACTTTCTGAGGTCAAACCGGCGGACCCCACAAGCGGACCAGTAGGAATGCAGTTAAGTGGGAAGGTTATGGTCCTACACTTCTGACCATAACGACGCCGGAAAAAGAAAAAGAAGAAGAAGAAGAAGAAGATTGGACACAGTTCTATAAGGAAGGTGACAACTAGAGGCACACCAAAAGGAGGAGTTCTCTCCCCCCTACTGTGGCTTCTTACAGTCAACAAGTTCCTCAAATTTTTTATGGAAAAAGACACAAAGATCATAGCGTACGCGGATGACCTGGTTATTTTGATAAAAGGTAAATTTCTACCAACTATCAGTGAACTAATGGAATCTGCGCTGAGTGAACTCTCCTCGTGGGCAAGACAGAACGGTCTGAGAATAAACCCCCAGAAAACCGAGCTGGTCTTGTTCACCAGGAAAAGGAAAATTCCGATATTTGCTCTCCCTAAGTTAGAGGGTACTTCACTCAAACTTAAAGCGGAAGCAAAATATCTAGGCATCATTCTTGACTCCAAACTCTCCTGGAAAAGGAACCTGGAGGAAAGGATGAAACAGCAATGTACACAGCAATCATCAGACCCATTTTAATTTATGGGGCCCTAGTCTGGTGGACTGCTAGCAGCATAAAAAGCTATATGAACATGCTCAACAAAGTACAAAGGTTAGCAGCTGTTTGTACAACGGGAGCCATGAGAAGCACGCCGCAAGCAGGGTTGGACATGATTCTTCATCTCCTCCCCCTGGATCTATTCATAAAAAGCTACGTTGCAAAGAGCGCTCTCAGACTAAGAGAGTCCTCTCTGTGGAAGCAAGCCAACTATGGACATGCGGCCATACTTAAGATAATAGACGACCTGGGAAGGAAACATGGTTTTAGTAGTCTCGCAGCTACGACCGACTATATTCCCCCCCAAAATGACTTGTCTCTCAGTATACCTATTCTTTTCCCCGACAGAGAAGAGTGGCTATCAAACGCCGTAATCAACGACCATGAGATCACCCTCTTCACCGACGGATCAAAAATGGACACAGGCACTGGGGCCGGGTTTTACTCTGATACCCTACACAAACAGGAATCATTCAGACTCCCTGATATGTGTAGCGTGTTCCAAGCAGAAATCCTGGCAATAGAGAAAGCAGCCAAACACCTACAGGTAGCCGATATCCCACCATCTGATATCACCATTTTCGTAGACAGCCAGGCTGCACTGAAGTCAATAGAATCCTGTATAACGAGATCAAAGGCTGTCAAGAAATGTCGCGACTCACTGAAGTCCATCAGACACTATAAAGTTAAACTCTGCTGGGTACCGGGCCACAGCTCAATCGGAGGGAACGAAAGAGCAGACGAGCTGGCCAGGCAAGGTTCTGAATTAGACATCTGCGAAGCGGACACGTCATTGCAACCACCGATTAGCACATTATACAGGATCATAAACGACACAATCATCAAAGAGGCCAACTCGTCTTGGCTTTCAAGAAACGACAGCTACACGACAAGATCATCGTGGCCAGAGCTCAACGTCGGAAAAACAAAGAAGCTCTTGGCGCTGGACCGTAACTCGTTCCGTATGCTCGTCGGAGTGATCACAGGACACTGTCCTATTGGAACAATGCTCCGGAAATGGGACTCGAGATCCAGCGATCTCTGCCGGAGCTGCGGCGATGAGGAAGAAACTGAGACGATCCAACATCTGCTCTTCCACTGTCCAGCTCTCCAGAATCGACGCCTAGTGTCGCTGGGCCAAAGATTCTTTACAGAGATTGCGCACGTGGCTAATGCAGATATATCGGATCTTGTAAGATTCATCAAGAGCACGGGGTGGTTTCAGCCACCACGTGATAGGATAGGTTAATTTTATGTGTACCCACACAAACGAAGGGAATCACAAGGGGCCTCTTGGCCTCCGAGTGGAAGTGATGTCCAACCACCACACTCCCCTTCTTTAACCTAACCTAACCTAACCTACAGCTGTTCGTGTTCACTGTCTTCACATGTGCTTTTAGGCAGCTGTTTGTGTATGTCAGAAAATGTTTTTAATTCTCTCCTTTTTTTTCTTTATTAATTTTTTTCTTAATTAATTTTAGAGTCCTTGTATGACCCCTTGTTATCTCATAAATGACTTAATTTTCATGTCTGGTAGTGAAAGTTCAATCAAATAATTTAGTACACATCTAAGAGCTGAATTCAAACGTGCAAAATGGTGCAGTTGGCCATAGAACTATGTATTATGCTTCTTTATTCACAGAAAATTTACAATAAATTAATATTATACAATACAAAGTATTATTTCCAGACAACAGCTGATGACTTTGAACTATATCCAGGAATTGACCTTATACCATCGGAATTAATACAATTTGCAGGAGAAAAATTAACAGAAAAGTTACATGGGCTCATCAAAACTATATGGAACAATGAGACCATCACCGAAGTATCATGTCCTCGTGAGACTAAGAATCCCGAAAAAGTTGATGAAAGAGATACCAGTAAGTCTAATAGGAAGTAAAGAACAAGTTAAAGCAGAAACATTCAAGATTCGTGAAGGGTTAAAACAAGGAGACGCATTGTTACCACTTCTTTTTGATTTGGTGCTGGAATTGGTAATTCGATCCCTCCAGGAAAACGATGGCGGTATAACCCTTTATGGAATCAGATCCTGACGATCTAGAACTGACGGGAGATAATGGAAAAACAGTTGAAAAATGTTAGAAAGTTTAGTAATGACAGGAAAGGAAGTAAGCTTGGAAGTTCATGACCGACTTGGATCGGTCCAAGCCTGGCATCTGACTATAAAAAATAAAAGAAAAGAGATTCCTTTTTTATATAATTTTATTTTCTAAGATTTTGTATTTAAACTATTGACACGCGTTCGCGGTTTAAAGTTCGGGAGTACACTACATACATCGTAGAATTCTGCATCGGTTTATATACGATTTCTTGGGCTTGATTCTCTATGCGTTGCGACTATGTTGCAATGCGTTCTTAAGGGTCGGTCATTAACATAAGTGTCTTTGTCTGGACATCGGCCCATATTTGGTATTTTATGCTTCGATGTCATTTTGTCGTAAGTTCCGTATGTGACCGGCATTCGATACTAAGTGCTTGCGTGCTATTTAGTATGAAGTGCTTAGATGTCACTTTCCGTATTCTGTTGTTCGTTCTTCGTTCATCGGAGTTTATTGCTCCATTTGTTTATGTTATTGTTTATATTTGTTACAATGTCAGCTTTTGGGCGGACGTTGTAACAGTTTTCATTTTGTTTTGTTCCCTTTGTTCGTTTAGCTTGTTTTGTTTATTTTGTTTGTTTTGTTTTCTTTACGATGCAGCAATGCAGGCTTTTAGGCGGTCATTGTACTGATGTCGCAACCTCTTAGTGAGTGTCATATTATATTGGGTTTGGTGTTTTGTGATATAACTACTATACTCGATAAAAGCTTTGAGAAATTAGTCGAATTCAAATATCCGCTTAGCAGATTAACTGCCAAAAACGATAAATAAAAGATAGCATATGCCCACGAGATCTTCTTAGGGCTTCAGAACAACTCCTTCATCCCGCAGTGTTAAAATCCATTTATAAAACCACAATAATACTCGTGCCAGTGACACTTTACCGAAGCGAAACTTGGTCTCTGACTAGGAAAATAGATTACGGGTCTTTGAAAACAATTTCTTAAGATGACTTTATGATGGAAAACAGGGCAAAGAAACAAACGAATGAAGAAGACTACACAATCGCGAACTCAAGGAACTTTATTCAGCCCCAAGGATTGCCCGAATAATTAAATCGTGAGGACTAAGATGGGCAGGACTCGTAGAGCGGATAAATAGTGGACGAACAGTCAAACGAATGATAAATAGAAAACCCGTCGGGAAAAGCTAAGACTCAATTGGGGTAAACAAGTGCAGAAACGAAAAATTCGCCATTTTGGCAACAGTAGAGTGTAGATGAAACCCTGTTATTAGGACTGACACGAAATTTGACCATTGTGTTATGCCTGCTGTTGTAGCTGATGTTGGTATTGGTGTTTGTGCTGATGTTTGAACCGATATTGATGCCGATCCTGGAGTTAGATTCGTTTGCAAAATACTTTATGGCCATGAGACCTGTTTCTTAAGTATTGTAAATAAGTAAGTGTTAATTTCGAGTTCAAGTTCGAGTTCAAGACAACTGTTTACACAATTAATGCCACACCAAGTGAAACACTCAGACAAAACTAGACATTCATTCTCTTATTTATTTGTCTAGAACGAACAATTATGTGTAAACATCTAGCAGACTGTTCTGTCAAATATTGTTTATCGCTCCCTTAACTATGACGCAAGTCTAATATGTGCTTGGTACAGAATGGTAAATATTTTTGCGTATTATGGTAAAAAGGTATTTCTTGCTGTTAGGTTACCTTATAAGTCATTGTATTTTATGTTATATTAAGGGAAACAAAAATAACGGAATAGATTAAAAAAGAGGTAGTACCTTTAAAATAACGTTATCTATCCCGTCTGGAACTTCGATATAAATACAACAACAGATCTTTCGGCGTACGAGGTCCTTGTTTTTTTTAACTCATTTTCATTTTTCTTATTCTGTTCTTATCTTCTAGAAATGTTTAAATCTAACTTCGAAATATCTTCACACTTAATTCGTCTTACTGCCTCTCGGCTTAAGCTTGTCTACTCTGTTTTCATAAGGGATTTTTCCATTTGGTGCGGGTAGATTTTGGCGGTCTGTGACGGCCATGTTGTTTTGGTGACATCTGTCAACTCTATCGATTATTATTCCATTATTGATGCCAAATTATCGTGGCAAGTTACATGATTGAGCAGCACGTCCAAATGATAAAATATTAGTATCAAATTGAGTGTTCGTTAGTGCAAACGTTGCTCGCTGCGCCCATTTTTTTGGTAGGCATGGTGGCCCGTCATAGTCGACTCTTCAGCGTTTGGTCGCCAATTTGAGACGACCGGTTCCGTAATCAATCAGCCAACAATCATAATTTTTAAGCGACGAGGCGCATTTTTTCACCAGGTAACAATGCATCTTCAAAAAGTGTCCATTTGGTGTAGATTTTTGGCCGGCGCGGCGGCATCTTTAGTACTTTTTCGAAAACGACATTGGTGAGGCGGTCACCATCAATGGCGAGCACTACAGAACGATAATGACAAATTGAACCTCATGGACTTAGACGACATGTGGTTCCGGAGGCCCTAATTTACATTCAACATGAACGATTTGAACATAAGGTTATCTCTTGCAGAAGTGACGTGAATTGGCCACCATGGTCATGTGAGAGAATTTTTCTTGTGGGATTTCCTAAAGTCGCAGATCCATGAGAATAAACTACAATCGACCGATGCCCTTAAGGTGAAAATAACACAGGCCATCGCTCGAATTCAGCCGGAATTACGTGGAAGAATCGTTGAAAATTTTACCAATCGGATCCGTGGAACCGTTAGAAGCGGAGGCGGGCTTTGCCATATGTCGTACATAATGGCATATAGAGATGGGCATTTCAAATAAAAAAAATGTGGTCAAGGTGTGAACCGTAAAGTCCACACGACTAACTTCCCAGTGAGACGAATTAAAGAACATTTTTTTTTTTTTTATTATTATTTATTATTATTATTATTATTGTATAATTTTAAATTTATTCAATATTTTCTTTTATAATTTTAACCGTAGTTGATTACAGAGAACATGAAAGAGAAAAAAATCAACAACTTATGGCGTCGCTACGAAGTGATGGAGGTTGTCGAAGTTTTGAGAATCTGAAAAATCTCTAATGAGTCTCTGATTTACGTAAAGACGATGAATACAGAGAACTCGAAAGAATGAGCACTCAAAAACGCATGGCATCATTACGTAGTGATGACGATTTTAGAGGCTTCGTAAATCTGAAAAATCTTCAACGATTGAAAGAAAGACGAAAAGATGAAACTTTCAAAAAAAACGAAAGTATTAATACAAAACGACGTATCTGATGCTTGTGGCGTTTTGAAATATATCGAATGTAAAGATACCGACCTACCGTCGATGTTATGGTTGGATTTTCATACGCCCAGAGTCGGCATCAAAATACGGGCACGTTATCGTAATTACATGACAGAGAATAGCATAGATAATGCGTTATCCGTGCAGGGACGGGTTAAGAATATCCTTGCAGCGATACCTCTCGCTTGTCGTAAAAGGCGACTAAAACAAAGGTAAACAAAAATCACATCTAGGCAATTTAGAAAACACCAAGGTGAGCCTAGGGACACTTATACCACCATTAAACTGCCCCACAAGTGTACATGCAAATCAGTGGGTTGACACGACTGGAGATCACCGGTGTTGTAACAGTAAGATCAAACAAAAAAATCTGGAGCATGCCCGTGGCACAAAAAAAAAAAAAAAAAAAAAGGCAGGCCGAAAAACAATTGGTGCAAACAAATGGAAAACACACCAGCATTTGATTGGCCTCAGCGATGAAGTAATCCCAAACCGGGAAGCCTGCCGCTACTTTCTGAGGTCAAACCGGCGGACCCCACAAGCGGACCAGTAGGAATGCAGTTAAGTGGGAAGGTTATGGTCCTACACTTCTGACCATAACAACGCCGGAAAAAGGAAAAGAAGAAGAAGAAGAAGCATAGATAATGCGTTAACCCCAATAGAAAGAATATCGATCCAAACTAGTGTTACACAAGATGATAAATATAAAATCTTAAAAAATCAATTTCCTGTTATATGTACCTGCGGAAGCAATAACTATTCATAAGAGCCAAGGTCAAACATATGACAAAATATGTATAGATTTTTCGGCGCAGGAGAGGCGAACTTTATCGATGTTATATGTTGCTCTCAGCCGTGTCACTGAATTGAGTGGACTATTTATAATTGGTAAATTTAAATTAACAAATATTCAAAAAAATTCAAAAGTTGTAAACTCAGCACTTATTGAATTAGAGCGTCTGAGATCTAAAAAAATGTTAAAATTGTCGTACAATAATTTAGAGAGCGTAGTAGACACAAAAGTATGTTATCAAAATGTTAGTACATTAAGAAAGAACTTAACCCGCATAATTGCAGATGAATGGTATCTGCGCGCGGGTATATTAATTTTCAGTGAGTTTCGAACTACTGGTAGCGATAAAATAGACATTGATAATTTCAATATTGTTTTGAGAATTGATAGCAATAAAAACAATCATGGTCTAATATGCTATGTAAAAAATAGCGTACAATCTACAATATTATCGTCAAAGCATCTTTACAGCAATGAGGGACATGCACAGCTATTTACAATGAAAGTAGATAATTGGTATTTAATTAGTTAGTACAAATCCTAAAACAACAACGACTATGTTCGAAGAAGCTATCGATGATATTATATTGTACAAAAATTACCTTCTGATAGTCTTTTTATATTAATTGGAGATTTCAACTACGATGTCATTAATCAAGATTTGATCAATTATTTAACAAAATATAAATTATTAACACAATTGCCGCCAGACAGTATTACTAAGTCATTAAATACTCAAATAGATGTCATTTTCTCCAATTTTTCCAACATACAATGTGGAGTTTATGAATCATATTTCACGTACCATAAGCCAATATATGCTATTTATAATAACAGTTTCAATAGAAAAAATTCTAACAATCATTGTAGCACTAGTGTTAACAGTACAGATGAAAACAAAAATTGCGATGAAATTATCATTAGTAGCTTTGTTGGCATGGACACTTACAATGACAATATCAAAGATTTAATTCCTATAAATGTTAATTATGATGATATAAATCACAAAGAAACTAATGGAAATAGTATTCATTCTGGTGTTCAAAATGATATGAACAATATTTACGATAATGCCGATGATAATGACGTACCATATGATTTTGATATTCCGATCGCAGAATGTCAAGAAGTGGCTCATAGTGAATTTTATTTGTCCGACAAACATATCAATTTATTCCATGAAATAATGAACAGAAAACTCAAAGCTCAACGGGTACATAATTTCGCACAGGATGTAGGTTACGTCGGCGCGTTTCTACGTAATTTACAAGTAATACCCAAATCTGAGATTAATATTCAGATCATTTATAGTGGTCAAATTGGTGTTAACATTATAGGTCACTGGATTTGTACAAAATATGACGGTAATGGCAATGTTCACATCTACGACAATTTAAATAAGAATTACTTGGAAAACGATCAAATTGATTTTTTGAATGCTCTGTATAAATTTAAAAAAAGGTATATATTTCATAAGGTTCAGGAACAGAGCAATGGTATAGATTGTGGGGCATTCGCAATATATTTTGCAACAGTGTTATGTTACGATAAGTTACCGGAAGAGCAAATGCCATATGATGTACCCATTATGCGGTACCATATAGTTGAAGTGCTGCTGAATAAAAAATTGTTACCTTTCCCGAACAGTGGATATTTGAACTATTAAAACTTTGTTTTATTATAAACAAAAATTTATCGACACTATTCTCTAAACGTTATCAACAATATCCAACTGTTACAAACAATATTAAATTTTTTTTCAAATGTATTCAATTATTATTTACAATATTCGATTGTTATTCACAAAATTCAATTGTTATCAACAATGTTCATGAATAAATTATACACTTCATTCATTTTAAAATTCAGCTTGTAGCAGCAGCGTTTACATTACATTCGGATTCTTGCATTAATATGTAACTTTATTGAATTATTTTCCTTTCTTTATGAATTGTATACTTTGTTATTTTAAATTATAAATTAGGTTGTCATTGTGAACTATTTTCCTTTATGAATTATAAATTGTTATTGTGAACTATTTTTTTGTAAAAATTGAGCTTTTGTTGAAAGCTTGCCTGAAAGCTTTCACAGCATATAAAAGCAGGTGTAAGACCACGCTCGATCGAGTAGTCGCGATCCAGTCAGAGGGAGGATAATCACTCTAAGGCGCTTTCCTAGGAGAATTTTTCCCCTCTGACTTGATTAAGTGGTACTTGAAACTAGTAAGTGACACAGCCTTGGCCCTTCCAGCGGCTTGTCACGGCCTAGCTTAAAGCACCGGCGTTTTATTTCAAAAATCGAAAATAAATTGTATAATTTAATAACTTGAAAATAAATTGTAAAAAAAAACAAAGAGTTTCTCAGCGCCATACAACCAGGGCGCTACAGTGGCGCCCAACGTGGGGCCCGAATGTTCAAGGAAATAAAACGTAGCGAAAGAATAGCTAGACGAACAGAAATGGCGTATTTTTCGAACGAACAGTTCAACCAGTTTCTCGAAGTGTTGAGCAGGAATAGAGGGTCCGGATCGTTTACCACCTGCACCGCTCGATTTCGGGGAGAAAGAGACGCAAAGAAACTAGAGGAGTTTGTGGCTGCCATAACGACATTCAAAGAGCTGGAAAAAATAAGTGATGAAGACACAATCAAGGCAATGCCGATGTTATTAGAAGATTATGCTGCTTCATGGTGGCTTGGTGTTAAATCCAGTGTAAAAAAGTTTGACGAACTGATACAGCTTTTACGATCTGTTTTGCACCTCTTAGACCCAGCTGGCGAATATTTCTGGAGATTATGGAGTCCAAACAACAGCCAAATGAATCGATTGACAATTTTGTCTGCAAGAAACGGGTTCTATTCTCAGAACTTAGAGAAGATGTAAAAGAGGACATGCAATTAAACATGATTTACGGGTTATTAAACCAAGAAATTAGAGAGCGTGTTCCCAAAGAGGAAGTCGGTTCATATGCCAGTTTGCTTCAGAAAGGAAGAGAAGCGGAGCGAACTATTGCCGAAAACAAACAAATTAGAACCGGACATAATGTCAATTCAAATTCAAAAGTGGAAAAACCAGACAAGCGTTGCACGTTTTGTCGAAGAAGGGGGCATACCGCTGAACAATGTTTTAAAAAGAAAGGTCTTCAGACTGCCAACAACCCATCCGTTGTCAGACCCGTGGTTATATGCTATGGATGTGGAGCTCCAGGCGTTACTAGAGCGAATTGTACAACCTGCTCAAAGGTCAAAGTTGAAAGCCCACAATACCTGAATTTTAATTTAATCTCTACCACGATAATTGGTAGAGACGCCCCTATTGCCCGTGTCAAGATACTAAACTTGGTCGGTGAAGCCTACTTGGATACGGCAGCAAGAACCAGCGTAGCTAGTCCTAGCTTGAAAAGACTATTGACACAGAATCGGTGCATCATGCAAAAAGTAAAAGCGGACGTAACTCTGGCGGATGGTACAACAACAAACCAAATGGTACTGTCAACAATATGCGACATTGAGATCGGTGGTAGAAAAAGAAAAATAAGGTTCATATCCCTCCCCAATGCAACGAAAAATCGTACGCTGATCGGCGCAGACATCCTACAACAAGCAGGTATCGTTTTAAATATGGGTCAAAAATATTGGTATTTTGAGGACGATCCAAAAACCAAATTTGATTTCGAAGACTCACTGCCTCTGGCGCTGAACAGCATACAATTGGCTGGGGATAATATCCAAAATGAAAATCAACCAAACTCTAGTACGAATACCTCAATTAGCTTGGCAAAGAAAAGAGAAAATGCAAGCAACACGCCAGAAATTATGCAGGGAATCTCAAACTTTACACATTGGTTGAAACAACGAGAGATCAGTCCAATTTCAGCCACTCCGAAACGTAACGCGACCGACTGTGATGAACCTACCAATGATTTATTTGATTATAGGAACACAAACAACGATTACTCCCCAGGTTTTACACAGGCTGTTTTTAGAGATTGCTTACCGGCTACGATAGAAACACCAAAGAAAAAGAAGCCCAACGAAAAGGAATTGACAGATAGTTGGTTTGTGTCACTGAACTCTTTTGAAATTCAGTTCTTAAGGCCGTCAGATGGTTTTAATCTGGAAGAGAGTAAAAAAGAAACCTTAGAAACACTATTAAAAACAAACTCGAACGTGTTTAAACCATCGAGATCAGTAACACCTTATGCAGTTCACCGAATCAACACTGGAAACAGCGAACCGATTTCTTTACCCCCATACAGGCTTTCTCAACCGAAAAGAGAGCAATTAAAACAAGAAATTGAAAATATGCTTCAATGTGGCATTATTGAGGAATCCGAATCACCTTGGTCAGCACCCGTAGTAATGGTCCCTAAAAAAGATAAAGGAATTCGTGTGTGTATAGATTATCGCCAACTTAATTCGGTAACGATACCCGACAAATACCCGATGCCTAGAATAGATGATTTGCTTCATGAAGCAAAAAGCACAAAATTCAAATCGACATTGGACCTACAAGCGGGGTATTGGCAAATTAAAGTACACGAGGAGGACCAAGCGAAAACAGCATTCGTAACCCCATTCGGAATGTATAAATTTAACCGTATGCCTTTTGGTTTAAGAAATGCCCCAGCAACTTTCCAGAGGCTAATTGATAAGTTCCGCGCGGGTTTAGGAGACATCCTTGTGGTAGCCTATCTGGATGATATAATCATCTGCTCTCCAACATTCGATCAGCACATGAAAGATCTGAGAAAAGTTTTCGAAAGGCTTGAAGAATTCCAACTGCACGTGAATCAGAATAAATGTTGTTTCTGTTGCGAAGAAGTCAAATATCTTGGCCATATACTCAATGCAAACGGTATTAGCATAGATCCGGAAAAAGTAGCAGCCATTAAAGATCGACCAGAACCACGAAACGCAAAACAAGTTCTATCGTTTCTTCAAACGTGCTCCTGGTATCGCCGCTTCCTACCGAATTTTGCAAACATAGCCAAGCCACTGAGTCAACTAACCAAAAAACGAGTACCATGGTCATGGACGGAGGAACACCGACAGGTGTTTGAAAATCTTAAAAAACTTTTAACCAGTACTCCAGTCCTAAAGCAAGTAGATCCAACAAAACCTTTTCTACTCAAAACAGATGCAAGCAGTTACGCACTTGGGGCTGTTTTACTCCAGGGGGAGGGGGCCGAAGAACATCCTATCGAGTATGCTAGCAGGTTATTAACCGACGCCGAGAGAAACTATTCTACTACAGAAAGAGAAGCTCTTGCGATCGTCTGGGCAACCATAAAGTTCCGTGGTTATATTGAGGGAGCGGAAGTGACTCTGGTGACAGACCACCAACCCTTAAAGTGGCTAATGACAATCAAGTCACCAACTGGAAGATTAGCAAGATGGGCCCTTCAACTACAGCCTTTTAACATTAACATCGAGTACAAGCCAGGCCGCGCAAATGTTGTTGCCGATATGCTTTCGAGACCACCCTGCAAGGAAGAACATTTTGAAAACTGCGAAATTTGCTCGTTCGAAGTTGATTTGCCGAGAAAAGGGTCCAAAGAATTGCGTGATGGACAACTGGAGGACCCAAATTTGAAGACAATCATTGAGTCCCTTGAAAAATCCGATGAAAATTTTATCCGCTGGACCAAACGTGGATATGTTCTTAACGATGGCGTGCTATATTGTTACAATGATGGTGAACTTAAAAACGATGATGCCCACCTTGTTATTCCGGAGAAGGAACGAGCATACATTATAAAAACATATCATGATGATCCTACTGCTGGCCATTACGGGATAGAGCGTACCACCTCAAGAATCGCCCATAGATACTTTTGGCCCGGTATGCGAGCAGACATAGCGAAACATATAAAAGCCTGCATTGAGTGCCAGCGCTACAAGGCCTCAAACTTGAAACCAGCTGGGTTGCTTCAAACAGTTCCCAGCCAAAAACGTTTTGAAATAATAGCCATCGATTTATTTGGGCCACTGCCAAAAACGGATGACGGAGATCAATGGATCTTTATTGTCGAAGATCTAGCAAGCAGGTGGATTGAGTTATTCAAATTAAAGCAAGCAACTGCTGAAGTTTGCGCGAAGACGTTGACGGATGAAATTTTTCTTCGATACGGGTTTCCCAGACGCATTATAAGCGACAATGGAGTGCAATTTATATCTGCAGTTATGCAACAATTAACATTTTGTCTCGATATTCAACAAACTTTTACACCCGTTTACCACCCGGAAGCTAACCCCGTGGAAAGGAAAAACAGAGACCTCAAAACGCAGATTTCAATATTAGTGGAAAACGATCACACCTCATGGGCACATAGACTCGCAGCGATAAGGTTCGCCATGAATACAGCCGTTTGCCACAGCACAGGATCGTCAGCAGCTTTTCTAACCTTTGGGAGAGAACTTCGTACATTAGATGATATCGGGCATGACTTAAGGGGCATTGTAGAGTCAGAAAATTTCATCCCACAAATAACGCCCTTCCTTAAATTACTTGCCGAGACATTGAAAAACGCTAAAGAAAAAGAAGTTAAACAGCAAGATCGAAATAGAAAGTATGCGGATAAAGGTCGACGTAAGCAGCATCCCTATGAAGTTGGAAATAGAGTCCTGGTTACGAGTCATGTTTTAAGCAACGCCGCAAAGGGAATTACAACTAAATTCGTTCCAAAGCGCGATGGTCCATATATTATCATTAAGAAGATTGGATCCAGTAGTTACGAGGTAGCAAGACCAGATTCCCCTGGTGAACCTTTGGGGGTATATCACGTATCCAACATTACCCCTTACTATGGTAGAGATCTATTAAAACCAACGATGTGCCTAAGAAGAAGAGGACGACCGAAGAAGCCCACTTAACTGTTGACACCACATCGAGGCGATTGCGATGTCAAAGGGGGAGACTGTAGCAGCAGCGTTTACATTACATTCGGATTCTTGCATTAATATGTAACTTTATTGAATTATTTTCCTTTCTTTATGAATTGTATACTTTGTTATTTTAAATTATAAATTAGGTTGTCATTGTGAACTATTTTCCTTTATGAATTATAAATTGTTATTGTGAACTATTTTTTGTAAAAATTGAGCTTTTGTTGAAAGCTTGCCTGAAAGCTTTCACAGCATATAAAAGCAGGTGTAAGACCACGCTCGATCGAGTAGTCGCGATCCAGTCAGAGGGAGGATAATCACTCTAAGGCGCTTTCCTAGGAGAATTTTTCCCCTCTGACTTGATTAAGTGGTACTTGAAACTAGTAAGTGACACAGCCTTGGCCCTTCCAGCGGCTTGTCACGGCCTAGCTTAAAGCACCGGCGTTTTATTTCAAAAATCGAAAATAAATTGTATAATTTAATAACTTGAAAATAAATTGTAAAAAAAAACAAAGAGTTTCTCAGCGCCATACAACCAGGGCGCTACAAGCCTGTTTTTTGCTTTTTTCTTGGATTTCTCGTTAAAAAAAAAAAAACGGCTGGACCGATTTCGCTGAAAATTCTTCCAGTTCTTTGTTATGTAATTACGCGTCTAATGTATCTAGTCCCATGTTAATATCATCTTTGGTTCTCAAGATAATCGAGACGAAAAAAATGAATACGAACACACATACACACATACGCACATACGTACATACACACACACGGACATCTCTATAAAAACTTTGGATTTGGATTCTGGTGACCTTGAAACGTGGAGATATGTATGTCAAAATTTGGGATTCACAAAATCGGCCCCATTACAAGAACTCCCCACTGGGAAGTTAAAAAAAGTTGGTTAAACCTCGCACACAGCTTATTTTATTCCCTTTCAACACCTTCCCCCTTTTATTGAGAATCCCTTTACTAAACCCCGATTAGTCATTTAGTAACTAAGCATTCAGGTCATTTTAACACGAAAATTGTCGATTCTATTTAGATCTGCTCCGTCAATCAGGACCTTATGATGTACATTCTAAGATAGACATTAAGCCACAACATACAATCGTAGGCGATAATGGGCCTTATTAGTGCCACAATATCTCTTAATACGATCGAAGTCACACTGCAGCAGTACTCGTACATTAATGATCGCAATTTTTGAATCTGATTTATTCGCTGCATAGTCATATGTGAACGCTATTAAACGACTGAGGAGACCTGTAATATCGCTTGTGTGTAGATGTTGAATGGTATCCGAGAACTAACCGCTTTCTGTTGCAAACCGTTTTTAATAAAAAGTGTTTTTTTTAGAAAATTCGGTCACAAGCAACATTGCCATTCGCAAGGTTTTCATTCCCAGATTAGCACTTCTCTAGCTGTGAAAAGTTTGCGTTTTCAAACTTATTATTGCAGTGAGCAGAGTTATTCACCGTGGATCCGAGACCACAAAAAAGCCGTGCCGGTGCTGAAGCTCTATCGACTTATGACCACGTTCCGTACAGTCGCTGTATTCTCTGCCGTCCGGGAGACGCGGACACACGGAATATCCGTGGGATCGTTCTATCCATTGTTGTTTTTATGAATCGATCATTTGTTGTCAGTGTTTGTGAAGTTTCGGCTTGCAAGTGGATTCATTTCACTCAGACGTATTCCTCTTTTCAAAGGTTTTGAGAGGAGTGATCATCGTACCTTTCGATGGTCGAAGGTGCATACTGGTTCGCATTGTTCCAGTTGCGAAAGCTCATTGGGTATAGAAAGAACCAGTTCTTGGAAAGGATGAAGTATTCTTGGCGTACAGCTCAAGTCTTTACTCAGTGGTATTTCATGCAAGAGGTCTTTCCAAACCAATTCTAGAGAATTGGAACATGGGGTTACGATAACATTTTTCATTTGCAAAATCGCTTCCATTGCAACAGCCTCCAAACAGAAAGTTAATAATAATAGGAACCATATCTAGCGACCTCAACCGGTGGACTATTTTCGTGACTGAAACTTCCCCTTCGATAGAAACATTTTTTGATCACATATCACTGATAAGGAATGGATTTCTGCCCCAAAAAAAAAATATTTTTAGACGGCACGATAGCCAACACTATTGAGCGTCCATATGACGATAATTTTTGTCAACAATCACTCCTCGGTCCCGAAATGAACAGCACCCCGTCACCTGTATGAATGCAATGGAGTCTTTTGGCTTACATATGTTTCTTGCTGCCTAATAATGCATATTTTGCATATTGACCAAGTCATTGAGCCAAAATTTAGCTTAATATTTGAGAGAGATTTTTCGACTAAATTTAGGGTCAAAACCAAACTTTTGCCGTCATTTTCCTATGTTTAAGGGACTTAAATTCCCAAGATCTTTACGTGAAATTCATTAAAATTTGGTCCGAACAAATTCCCATTTCCTGTGACCGGCGTTATCTTTTCGGTAATCCGACCGGTACGCTTTCACTGACATACAAACAGTCAGTATTAAATATTTGCTTCGAATTTTTAAACTACAGCATGCACAGCCTATCTGGTGGAAGCGCTCTTAAAGTTGCAAAAACCTACCCACAGATTTGAGAGTAATTTGTAATAGTCCAAACGTTCGTTCATGAATCTTATCTCGATTAAAATATAAACCTTTCCCGATCTTACATTTACATATCATAAAACAAGTTTAATGGCGCCTGCTCCTATTGAAAAACCCTTTAATTACATGGTATCTGCAATAAAAAAAACGGCTCCAAACCCATGAGTAACAGTGGGGCTATTAATACAAGATGGTATTCAACGTTTCAGTCAAGACGCCGATGATGTGCATACTTTTTTGATGACAGCATTTATTTGGTTAGCTTTCGCCTAAATGACATCGTCATTTCGTATGCGATCTACGAGTGATTGTTAGGATTTGAAGCAGATCGTGGTTCAAACGGATCATACCAATGAAGTTTGAACGACTTTTACAAGAATGGTGCTGCTCATCAGTTAATTTAAAACTATTTTATGAAGTACCACATAACATCTGGGAAACAGCTGTAGTCGCAAAAGATCTCCAGAATCTTTGCAGATCATATCTTCTTTAGGCTTTCTTAAGATCCAACCGATGAACCTTGTCGGAATGCGGTCCATGATAACGTTTACGAGGGTGGTCCGATAAGTACTTAGCCTCAACGCCAGATGGCGCCATTATCGCAAGAGCAACTCACTATCGTGTAGTACATTGTAGTAGACGGCTACTGTCGAAATTTCAGCCGGATCGGACTCGTAGTTTTGTTGTGACCGCGTGTGGAAGCGGGAGTGTCCGCGGATCTTAGAAAAATGGAGAAAGCGCAATATCGGTCGGTGATTCGATTCTTGTTTTTGGAAGGGAAATCGCGCAGCGAAATCAAAGAGCATTTGAATGCTGTGTATGGTGACTCTTCTCCTTCGATGACCACCATTAAAAATTGGTTTAACCAATTTCAACGTGCTCGCACGTCGGTTTTTGATGAGCCACGTCCAGGTGCCCCGGAAACGGCTACCGCGGAGGATAACGTGACAAAAATTCACGATCTCGTATTGGCAGACCGCCGATTGAAGGTGCACGAGATAGCTGAGACAGTAGGCATTTCAAAAGATCGCGTGGGTCATATTCTGCATGAAATTTTGGGCATGAGAAAGCTGTCGGCGCGATGGGTGCCGCGTTTGCTTACTCCGGACAACAAGCGCAACCGTGAGACCACTTCAGAGCAGTGTTTGACGCTGTTTAAGCGCAATCCGAAGGAGTTTCTGCGTCGTTTCGTGACAGTCGACGAAACATGGATCCACTGGTACACACCAGAGACCAAGGAACAGTCGAAACAGTGGACTTCACCCGGCGAACGTGCTCCGAAGAAGGCGAAGACTGTCCCATCGGCCGGAAAGGTGATGGCCACCGTTTTCGGGGATTCCCAATTTGAGATCCACATCGACTACCTGGAGAAGGGCTAAACGGTCACAGGGCTGTACTATGCCAAATTATTGGGCCGATTCGACGCCGAATTGAAGAAAAAACGGCCCCACTTGGCGAAGAAAAAAGTGTCTTCCACCATGATAACGCACCGGCTCACACCTTCGCCCTCGCCACGGCCAACTTCTGCCCCATCCACCGTGTTCTCCAGATTTGGCCCCGTGCATCTTCTTTTGTTTCCAAACTTGACAAAGTCACTCGCCGGGCAGAAATTTCAGTCGAATGAGGAGGTCATCGCCGCCACGGAGGACTACTTTGCAGACCTCGAGAAAACGTATTTTTCAGATGGGTTAAAGAAGTTGGAGCATCGCTGGGTCAAGTGTATCGAGCTAAAAGGAGACTAAATCGTATGATGGATGATGAGAGTTTTTTGTGGTTATGGACGATGCACTTCCGAAAAGGAAAAAAAAGACCATGAAGAGTGCGAGATCAGGGAAATGCCATTGTAAAAATTAATTTCAAAAGGCTATAAAATCAGAGCAAGGATAAACATACACAAATTGTGGTGGAGTCGCAGTCGATGCTGACAATATGGAAATAATACTTCTTCAAACTGTATAACGAAGATGAAAATCAAAAAAACCGCTTTTATGCGAATCGAACTATTCTACCTGTACAACGATGACAGACGCCTTCGCTATATACGTATGTATATGAAATTAAGAAAGCGATATCGAAACTGAAGTCTAGTGAGCTAATGCCTACTGACATATTTAAAGCATCTGAAGATCACTTAGTTGGGAACGTGCAACGACTTATCTGTGAGATAAGAAAGCGTGCCGGATGATTGGAGTCCCAGCATCGTTTGATCGGCCCATTAGATAGTGGATCACAACAACTGCGTCTACTATTGAGGCAGAATTCGCCTAATCATCGCGTATAAGGTATTCTCTGCTATGATGTGTGAACCATAAGACAGTTTGTTAACAAACCGTTAGGTTCCTGAGTATGATTTCAGGCCAGACAAACCGACGATGGATCAAATATTCACACTCTGGCAATACTTGAAGAAGACTCGCAAGTTTCATTTCGACACAAAACATATTTTTGGCGACTTCAAAACGAATTAGAATTGTTTCTATGGAGTGTCTAATGCTAAAATTCCTGGGAAGCTTCTGTGCAGGATGACGATGGGGAATTTACACTACTCCATTATGGTCGATGGATTTGAAAGGATTTAGTCAACGTGACGCTTTGCCCTATGATTTCTCCAACACCATCCCTGAAAAACTGGTTGCATATTCAAATGAGATTGACATGATTAACAAACACAGAGAGATGGAAATGAAGCGTTTGGGAATGAAGTAGACGCATCTAAAGAGGGTCGGTATCAAAAAAGACAGAACATCGATATTTCGAAAAGAAAGTTACGTGTCAGTCAACAGATTATTTGATCCAGTTCAAAAAGTCTTACAAACTCCTTCTAGGAATTTATATTAGGCTATAAGTAAGGAGTACACGGAGTGATTTCAGGCAACAAGTAATATAAACGAGGGTATTTACCCTATTTCTAGACAATCAATTGTGTTTGCACAAGCGTCAAATTCACTATGTGCATTACGCGGATAAACAGATGTGATATTGGACTTAATGTTCTTTGAGTATAAAAAGCGAGTAAATTTCTGAGATGCACAACATTATTCAGTTGATTTTCATAAAATGAGTTTCAAAGCTATCCTCTTACTTCACATTGTCCACCTTGTAGTCCTCTGCTATGATGCTAGTGGGCAATAAACATCCAATCTCAGCACCATCTGATCTAAGAAAAGTTTGTTAACCCTTTGTTGACTGGTGGTCACAGCATGAAACCACCAACTTTAAGAAGAGCTTTCCCTGACAATAGTTGACGTTGTTGTTAGTGATGCCTATGAAAGCCAATCTGTTTTGAAATGAATCATCTCTCACACTTTTACACGCTTTTTAATCAAATGAAGGTCAATATCAAGTTCAAATGCAAGACAACTGTTTTACACACATAGTGCACGAACTGGCTTGACGCAAAACCCGCACCATAACAAGCTTATTTATTTGCATAGAAAAAAATAATGTGTAAACATCTGGTTAATAGCCAATTTTTTTTTCAAAACCGATAATAATGGCTTTGTGCCCAATATTGATTTGTTTATTCAGAAGTATGACGCAGGTCAGAAATGTGAAAATATTGTAGTGAAAAGGATATAGTAAATACGTGGGTGGTCCGATAAATACTTAGCCTACAAAAGAAAAACAAAAATTTTGGAGATTTATTTTTCAATATAGTCTTTTATCCGTCTGAAAAATACGTTTTCTCGAGGTCTGCAAAGTAGGCCTCCGTGGCGGCAATGACCTCCTCATTCGACTGAAATTTCTGCCCGGCGAATGACTTTTTCAAGTTTGGAAACAAAAGAAGATGCACGGGGCCAAATCGGGGCAAAATTTCATGTAGGATATGACTCAATCGATCTTTTGAAATGCCTACTGTCTCAGCTATCTCTCGTACCTTCAATCGACGGTCTCACAGTACGAGATCGTGGATGTTTGTCACGTTATCCTCCGTGGTAGCCGTTTTCGGGGCACCTGGACGAGGCTCATCAAAAACCGACGTGCGACCACGTTGAAACTCGTTAAACCAATTTTTAATGGTCGCCATCGAAGGAGAAGAGTCACCATACACAGCATCCAAACGCTCTTTGATTTCGCTGCGCGATTTCCCTTCCAAAAACAAGACATGAACCAATGACGGATGTTGCTGTTTTTCCATTTTTCTAAAATCCGCGGACACTCCCGCTTCCACACGCGGTCAAAACAAAACTAGTTGCTCTTGCGATACTGACAACATCTGGCGGTGAGGCTAAGTACTTATCGGACCACCCTCGTATACATATATCGTTCTGGGACTATTTGGTATGTTATAACGAAAGTACAGAAGCCCTGAGGCACGGTGAATGATGATGATTGATACCTACGAGAGGGAGTCAACGAATTTACTTTCGCAGTAAATCGACGTAGTCCCTCATATGTATTTTAGTGTCGTGTCTTTATATAATCCAGACCCCGAAACTTGCATCATCAAAGCCTTCCGGCTAAGCACATAACGATTATCTGAGTAGAACCTACCAGAATATAATACTAAGTGTAGTAGCAATAGACCGGTTGACACACCGGTAATTTACTGTGACGAGACAAATGTATGTACATATGTACATATGTTACTGGATTATCTACTAGTGAGCTACACAATTTTTCTACGAAACAAATCGTAAATACTACCCAGGCAATACGTACGAAATCAAAATCCGTCACCATGACAGAAAATAAAGTGAGAATATCAAGCAGGTGTTTAAACTATTTCACGCCATGTATTTGCCTACGCTCTGCACGAGCCTATCGTCAAATTTATTATATGCATTCAATGCGTAAAACAATTGTTTCAATCGTAGACTACCATCCATCTGAGTATAAAAGCGAGAACACTTGAAAGAGATTTATCATTGTTAAGTTGGCTCTAACAAAATGAATTTGAAAGTCTTCATTTTAGCGTGCCTTATCGGCCTTGCAGCCTTCCACTATGAAGCTAACGGCCAATATTGGAATTTCGATCCAGCGCTTCGCGTGTGGCAATTTGTTCCAGTCACAAATGTCCCATCATTACCTGCAACAGCAAACACAAACCCGAACTACAACACCAATGGCAACACCGATACCAACACAAACACCAACACATACACAGCCGCCCCAGCGCCAGCTGCGCCAGCACCAGTAACCCCAGCACCAGCTGCCCCAGTACCTGCCGCACCAGCACCGGCAGCGCCGGCAGCGCCAGCAGCCCCTGCACCAGCCGCACCAGCCGCACCAGCCGCCCCAGCGCCAGCACCAGTAACCCCAGCACCAGCACCGGCAGCGCCAGTAGCTCCAGTACCAGTCGCACCAGCCGCCCCAGCGCCAGCACCAGTAACCCCAGCACCAGCTGCCCCAGCACCGGTCGCGCCAGCACCAGTCGCGCCAGCACCAGCAGCCCCAGCAGCCCCAGCACCAGCCGCCCCAGCACCAGTAGCTCCAGTACCAGTCGCACCAGCCGCCCCAGCGCCAGCACCTGTAACCCCAGCACCAGTAACCCCAGCACCAGCACCGGCAGCGCCAGTAGCTCCAGTACCAGTCGCACCAGCCGCCCCAGCGCCAGCTGCGCCAGCAGTAGTAACCCCAGCACCTACAGCACCAGCCGCACCAGCCGCCCCAGCGCCAGCTACGCCAGCACCAGTAGCTCCAGCACCAGTAGCTCCAGCACCAGTAACCCCAGCACCAGCACCGGCAGCGCCAGTAGCTCCAGTACCAGTCGCACCAGCCGCCCCAGCGCCAGCTGCGCCAGCAGCAGTAACCCCAGCACCAGCTGCCCCAGCACCTACAGCACCAGCCGCACCAGCCGCACCAGCCGCCCCAGCGCCAGCTACGCCAGCACCAGCAGCCCCAGCAGCCCCAGCAGCCCCAGCACCAGCCGCACCAGCCGCCCCAGCGCCAGCTGCGTCAGCACCAGTAGCTCCAGTACCAGTCGCACCAGCCGCCCCAGCGCCAGCACCAGTAACCCCAGCACCGGTAACCCCAGCACCAGTAACCCCAGCACCAGTAACCCCAGCACCAGTAACCCCAGCACCAGCACCGGCAGCGCCAGTAGCTCCAGTACCAGTCGCACCAGCCGCCCCAGCGCCAGCAGCGCCAGCAGCAGTAACCCCAGCACCTACAGCACCAGCCGCACCAGCCGCCCCAGCGCCAGCTGCGCCAGCACCAGTAGCTCCAGTACCAGTCGCACCAGCCGCCCCAGCGCCAGCTACGCCAGCACCAGTAGCTCCAGTACCAGTCGCACCAGCCGCCCCAGCGCCAGCACCAGTAACCCCAGCACCAGCACCGGCAGCGCCAGTAGCTCCAGTACCAGTCGCACCAGCCGCCCCAGCGCCAGCGGCGCCAGCAGCAGTAACCCCAGCACCTACAGCACCAGCCGCACCAGCCGCCCCAGCGCCAGCTGCGCCAGCACCAGTAGCTCCAGTACCAGTCGCACCAGCCGCCCCAGCGCCAGCACCAGTAACCCCAGCACCAGTAACCCCAGCACCAGTAACCCCAGCACCAGTAACCCCAGCACCAGTAACCCCAGCACCAGCACCGGCAGCGCCAGTAGCTCCAGTACCAGTCGCACCAGCCGCCCCAGCGCCAGCAGCAGTAACCCCAGCACCTACAGCACCAGCCGCACCAGCCGCCCCAGCGCCAGCTGCGCCAGCACCAGTAGCTCCAGTACCAGTCGCACCAGCCGCCCCAGCGCCAGCACCAGTAACCCCAGCACCAGCACCGGCAGCGCCAGTAGCTCCAGTACCAGTCGCACCAGCCGCCCCAGCGCCAGCTGCGCCAGCAGCAGTAACCCCAGCACCAGCTGCCCCAGCACCTACAGCACCAGCCGCACCAGCCGCACCAGCGCCAGCTGCGCCAGCACCAGTAGCTCCAGTACCAGTCGCACCAGCCACCCCAGCGCCAGCACCAGTAACCCCAGCACCAGCACCGGCAGCGCCAGTAGCTCCAGTACCAGTCGCACCAGCCGCCCCAGCGCCAGCTGCGCCAGCACCAGTAGCTCCAGTACCAGTCGCACCAGCCGCCCCAGCGCCAGCACCAGCTGCCCCAGCCACCACCAATACCAATACGAATACCAATACGAATACCAACCCAGGCACCGGTAGCACTTCCACAAGCAGTTCCACCACCAGCAGTTCCACCAACGCCGACCCCAACTCCCCCAGCGTCAGCAACGTAAACTCTAACGTTAACACCACGCAATAATCGGCATATCCTTCAAGTTAATAAGTGCCATCAAGCGAATCCCTTGGCATGGCAATCCACTTTTTTGTTGTACTAAAGTAATTTTCCAAAAATACATTGTTTGTGTGAACATATCCGAAAGCTTAAAATTGAAAACGATCTTAACCTAAAAGAGTCTCGCAGGTGCTCACCGCAGTGAAGTGATCGTGGATAAAAAAATTATCATTGTCATTACCGGCCGTTTGTAACTCGGACGTTCAGAGCCTTATGCAAAGTTTTTTTTTGAATAAAACAAATTTTCCTTCGCTGTAGACCTCGTGACAGAGTCCTCTTCGGGCAACGCATCTTCGAAATGCTGCCAGAAAAGTTCGTGAGGTCGGTTACAGCTTCTAGATGTAATGCTTTAGTAGTAAGGCGTACTTAATATCCTTTATGAGTCTTGGATCCTCGACCTTTCCATGTCTACAGGCCATGTGTAATCTAATTCACTCTGGGTCTTGGGAGATTTCCCAACAATTGGCACGTTGCTTTGTTGCGGAACCCGGAACAATTGGTACAGTCATGTAGTATGTGTTAGACTACATGGTGCAGGAGGAAATAGTGATGACATTCCACAATAGCATCTTCTTTGACTTCCTCCACATGATCAAGCTTTAAATAATCCTCTAAATAGTCCGTGTGCCGTTGTTTAAGCTGCGGGTTTTATTGAGTTTTCTTTCTAAGGATTTAAACCGTCTAAAAGCTCCTTCCCTTGATTTGCCTAGAAGTGGGAAAACACACCCGATCCAAGTCGGTCAGCGGCTGACATATTAGGTTTTCTCTTCACTTACTTCTAAGCCTTTCCTGCCTTTATTAGACTTTCTACATTTCTCTTCAGAGTTTCCTCACTATCACCTAGCAGGTTCATATCGCCAGGGCAAGCTAGAACGGATGTAACCGAGGACACCCTGCCAATTATCGGGGATGTCCTAAGTTCCAGGACATCAAGAAAGACAACCTGGCCCGTAAGCAGAAGGTCGAGGAGAAGCCCCCCTCGGGTCGCTTCCAAACATCAGCCGTCACATCCCAATTGACCTACGCCCAAATGGCGGCAGGTTCAAAAGCCCATGGTTGTTCCTAAAGCCCCAGTGCCTGTCTCTAAGGCACCGGAGGCCGAGATGGATGTCTGTTCGATCTTGCTCGCAATCCAAGGGCAGATTGGACAGCTCCAACAACAGATCCTGGAGACGGCGACCCGAGTAGATAGTATCTGCGAGCTAAGCTCGAGACACTTTTTCGATCTCTGCGCTTAAAGTCAGTAGAAAACTTTTACATTCTGGCCGGCACGGCGCTTTGAATGCCAAACGTGATTGGGGAAATAACAATAGGGGGAGCCTACTAAGCCCTTGTTGAAAATCTTTGTATTATTCTTTCATTATATTTAAATTTATTTGAATCTGTAATGCACATCTAACTCTTTCGTAGGAACTATAAATATCTATATGAATATCTTAGTGTTTGTAAGAATGAAAGCTTTGAATATCATCTTATGTAACTTCTATATACTTAAGTAACTGACATTACGGATATGTCTTGTCTTTTTTTTGGAATAGTCAGTCTTTCGATTTGGTTGCTTAGAGAGAGTTCATGTAATAAAGTGTACATATTCATAACGGATCGTTCCTTTTTTCATTTTACTTTTTGGATTCGGGTGATCGTATTTTAAATCTGGTGCCGAAACCCGGGACTTTTGAACGCAAAAAAAAAACGATTATAACGTGCACTAAAATTAACGAAATGGATTTCGCTAGCCGTGCTTCTTATCGTGGGCAGGTGACAAAACTTGTGAAAAGCGCGACGGATTACCTTAAATCGGAAGACTCTAAAATAAAGGAAAACGTCAATAATCTTGACGACATAGAGGAGGAGTTAGTTGTCATGTTGGATCGGCTCACAGCAGCACATGAAAACTTAAAAAAGGCAGATACGGAAGTGGCCTCCTTAATTAAAGCAGAAGAATCGGTAAAAGAGGCGGATACTGTGGCGGAGTACGAAGATAAGGCGATATCAACAATAGCGCGCATTAAATGTCGTCTGTCTAAACTTCGTCTTTTTCAAGGGCAGTCGGCTAATATCGGTGGTGTACACGAGTCCACTTCAACAGCAGCTGTACCGCACCCCCTACCGCCCCTCGGGTCGTCATCCTCCAATGTGGTAAAATTAAATAAATTACAGCCTAAACGTTTCTCGGGTGATTTTAAGGAGTGGGTTCCCTTTTGGGAACAATATCGCGCTCTCGTTCATGAGAACCCTTCGCTGAGCACGATAGACAAATTTAATTATCTGGAGACAGTACTAACCGGCAGGGCTGCAGAAACATTAGCTGGTCTCACTCCCACTGAGGCTAATTACCATACGGCCATAACTTTGTTGAAAGAAGAGTACGGCAATAATGAGAAAATTATAGATTACACCATGCAACAGTTGCTCTCTATCCAACCCGTTTCTTCTAAAACCGATGTCATCAGCTTGAGACGGATATATACCTCGGTGTTGGCCTCTACTCGATCTCTTTCATCATTAGGCATTCCATCGTCTCAATATTTTGTAATGTTGAAGGGTGTTTTGCTGCGCTGTATTCCAAATGAATTGCGAGTGGATTTTCATCGCTATTATGAGGATTTAAGTGCAACTCTTGCAAACGCTCGCACAGGGTATGAAAATGACGAAGCAAGTAGTTCGTCAGGAACGGAAAACTCTTCGAGTATCATTGGCGACAGACAAGTTAATTGCTTGTTGAAATTTTTGAAAAGGGAGGTTGAATCGCTGGAAAAGGCTAATGAAGCTAGGATTCATCCATCCCGCTCTAACGCTACAAATACGAGCATGAAACCTGTCAAAACGGCCTTAGGTTTGTTTACATCTGAAAAAGGGGAGAATTGTTTATTTTGTAACGCCACAAACCACGAAGCCAAAGATTGCTGTTGCTCAAAAGATCTTGCTGAAAAAAAAAGGTTGTTGATAATCAAGGGAAGGTGTTTTAGATGCTGTAGAGGTGGTCACAATTCGAGGATGTGTCGGGTAAAGGGAATTACTTGCAAGACGTGCAATGGACGTCATGCTACTAGCATGTGCGACCCATCGTATTCTTACCGAAATAGTCCAATGCCTGCAACTGTGGACAACACTCCTGCTGTTAATCTGTACACGGCGGATAGATTGCAAAAAAGTAATGTGTATTTACAAACCGCATGTGCTTATGCTAGCAGTGAAATGTCTACCCTTTCCATGTTTGTACGTATTGTTATGGATGGTGGTAGTCAGCTGTCTTTCATAAAGTCAACACTGGCACGACGTTTGGGGTTACCTGTTGTAGGAAA
Organism: Merodon equestris; assembly: GCA_958301585.1. Lineage (NCBI taxonomy): Eukaryota > Metazoa > Arthropoda > Insecta > Diptera > Syrphidae > Merodon > Merodon equestris. The sequence goes on from OY284413.1 coordinate 175,107,268, forward strand.
GCACAGTTTGAGCGTTGTACCCTTCGGAAGCGACAAACCTAAGCCTAGTAAGTTGTGCAACAGGGTTCGATTAGTACTTCGAAGCCAATATGATGACCAAGCTGTAGTTATGGATGCTATTGAAGTTCCTGCTATTTGCTACGATGTTTTGTTAACACCTGCTAATGAAAAGGCAATCACATCTTGCAAACTGGTCTTAGCGGACAATTGTGCCTCTGGACAACAACTGGAGGACGGAATAAGTATACTTATCGGTGCTGATACATATTGGCAGTTCGTGACAGGGGAGCATAAGCGTCTCACGGAGAAATTAACAGCAATTAATACCATCCTAGGCTGGACCATTCAAGGACCATCGAACATTGAACCAAAAGCTTCCGATACTTATGCAACATCGCTTAACGTCTGCGCTTGCGAAGATATTCAAGGGTTTTGGAAGCTTGATGTTTTGGGTATCGTTCCCGAGGATAAAAGGGAGGTAAGTTGCGATATCTCCTTGCATGTTCATAGGAAAGGTGATAGGTTTGAGGCATCCCTCCCTTGGAGAGTTGTGTCCTCCCCACTGCATAACAACAGAACTGGTGCATTTATACGATTGCAATCGCTTGTACGAAAGCTTTGTTCAGCTGGAAAGCTTATTGATTACGATGCATCTATGAATGAACTGCTGTCCGCGGGTATTACCGAGATTGCTCCAGATACAGCTGTTAAAGAAAATCTCGTTTATTATATGCCTCACCGCCCGGTATACAAAGAAGATAGCGAGACAACAAAGCTTCGTATTGTATTCGATGCTTCTGCTCACGCACCGAATCATCTGTCACTAAATGACATTTTGGATGTAGGACCAAACCTTTTGCCTAATCTTTTGTTAATCCTTTTAAATTTTCGGATAGGAAAGATTGGACTGATTGCAGATATTGAGAAGGCATTTCTGCAAATTTTGCTTCAGCCGTCTGATAGAGACAGCCATCGCTTTCTTTGGTTTGCTGAGAGAATAGTCAACGAAAAGGTATTGCCTGCAATAAGGACATATCGAATGACGCGGCTTACTTTTGGCGTGAAGAGCAGTCCTTACATTCTGGGGGCTATGATTCAAGAGCTGATAAAGGAGGCTATGTGTAAGTTTAAAGAAGGTTGTCAAATTTCAGACAAAAGTGACGACGAGATGCTGACTTATCAAAATATATGTGAGCTGTTGAAAAGGAGCTTCTATATGGATGATTTTGTCGCAAGCGTCGATGATGAAGACTTTGCAAGAAGGGTTTATCGGCAAGCAACTAGCATTTTTGGGAGCGCCTCCATGTCACTGCGTAAATGGAATTGTAACAACGCCAGTGTTCGAGACTGTTTTGGCGAAGAACGGCTAATTCCTGCCTCGTCTAAAGTACTCGGTTTGCGATGGGTGATACCAACGGACGAGCTTCAAGTTAACCTTAACCCTGTTCTGAAATTACTGAGTTCCGGAAACATTCAAGGTACCAAACGCTGTGTGTTGAGGGTCTTGGCTAAATTTTTTGATCCATTTGGCGTGCTCTCTCCGTGGACTGTTCGTCTGAAAATTTTGTTCCAAAACATATGGCGTAAGAAGCTGGGTTGGGACGAGGATTTACCCTCGGAGTTACAAGGCATTTGGACAACGTGTCGGGACGAAATTAGTGTGCTAACCAATCTGGCCATGCCCAGGCAATTTTCACCGAGCAAGCAACCAATTCAAATTCATGTATTTGCCGACGCAAGCCAATTTGCTTTTGGAGCAGCAGCTTACGCAAGGACTACGAGCAATACGGGAGAAGTATCTGTGCAGTTTATTTGTTCGAAGAGCAGAGTTGCGCCACTTAAAAACGATAGTCAAAGCGAACTGACTATACCGAAATTGGAGTTAACGGCTGCGTTGGTCGCTGCGCGCTTGCTAACTTATCTTCAGAATAATCTTCGACTACATATTGATGATGTATATTTGTGGACAGATTCTCAAATCGCCCTGTACTGGATACAAGGATTAAACAAACGCTGGAAGCCGTACGTTGAGAACCGTGTTAATGAAATAAGGTCTTTATCAGAAATATCCTCCTGGAGACATTGCCCTGGTGTGGAGAATCCTGCGGACTTGCTTACCAGAGGGGTAAGCGCAACGTCACTCATCAATTCCTCAATTTGGTTAAATGGACCTTCTTGGTTAACGGAGGAGCAGATTAACTGGCCATCAACCACAAGTAATAATGCAGTTTCACTATGCACTGTGGAATCTCACGCAGAAGATTCGGAGTGTGAAGCTTTGGAGTTCCGCGTACCAATTATGGACGCCGAAAGGTTTAGTAAGTGGAGGCGTCTTCTCCGTGTGACAGCATGCTGCTTTAGAGCAGTTGATGCATTTAAAAAACGTATCTTTGGATGTCAAATATCATCTGAAGATATTGATCGAGCTGAGAGGTACTGGATCGATCAAGTTCAAAACGAACACTTTCATAAGGAGATTTCATATCTTCTAGCGAACAAGGGTATGCCTCATGATTCAAAGCTAATATCTCTTTCTCCTTATTTAGATGCAGCCGATCAGTTTTTGCGGGTGGGTGGTCGTCTTCAGGATGTTGAAAATGACGTTAATATCGCCCACCCTATCATCTTACCGAAGGCATCCCATATAACTAAGCTCATCGTTGCTGATGCACACGAGCGGATATTTCATGGTGGAACATCAGCAGTGCTTTCAAACTTGCGCTCTAGATACTGGATCATCAAAGGGAGGCAGCTAGCTAAAAGCGTCATTAAAAATTGTTTTGTTTGTAAGATGCTCCGTGGACAAGCAGCTACACAAGTATTTGCACCGCTTCCTAAGGATAGAGTTCTGTCATCAAAAGCATTCGATGTAACTGGAGTCGACTTCGCTGGACCCTTATACGTGTTGGATAGTGCTGGTGTACGTAAGAAAATTTATATATTGCTATTTACTTGTGCAGCGGTTCGAGCTGTGCACCTCGAATGTACTAACAATTTGACTACAGAAAGCTGTATTCTTGCCATAAGGCGATTCGTTGCTCGACGAGGTACTCCACGCCTAATGTATTTGGTAAATGCTACAACATTTAAGAAGGCATCAGCTGAATTGAAACAGCTTAATGATGTCCGAAGGAGTGAACGTTTTCTCGGGTTTTTGAGTGACTCTCGCATAAAATGGAAGTTTATAATAGAGCGAGCTCCATGGTGGGGTGGCTTCTGGGAGCGGCTAATAGGGGTTATTAAATCGGCTCTTAGAGCGGCTATACGACGATCCACGTTGAACAAGGAGCAGCTGCATACCTTGCTTACAGAGGTGGAATGCGTAGTGAACTCTAGACCTTTAACGTACTTGGGAAATGATCCATTAGATCTTGCGCCACTTACTCCGGCACACTTCTTGAACGGAGTCTATGGATTTTCGAAGGAACCTGCGAGTATATCCAACGAACAAAGTGGCAGTGAACTGAGAAAGAAATGGAAGGAGCGTGTACGGTCCATAGCTGTCTTTAAAAAGCGATGGTTTAAGGAGTATCTTCTTCAACTGAGATCTTTGCATCATACGAAATCCTGTTTGGGCTCTAATCTGCAAGTTGGGGATGTAGTTTTGGTGGAAGATTCCTCGTTACCTCGTACCCTTTGGCATCTTGCTGTTATATTGAAGGTTTTTCCTGGACGAGACGGCAAAATCCGTGCTTGTGAGATAAAGCTCTCTAGCGGATCCATTTTGCGAAGGCCGATACAACTTCTCTATCCGTTGGAGATTTCTAATTCGTCCTAAAACTTGTTGGCGGGAGGATGTTGAAAATCTTTGTATTATTCTTTCATTATATTTAAATTTATTTGAATCTGTAATGCACATCTAACTCTTTCGTAGGAACTATAAATATCTATATGAATATCTTAGTGTTTGTAAGAATGAAAGCTTTGAATATCATCTTATGTAACTTCTATATACTTAAGTAACTGACATTACGGATATGTCTTGTCTTTTTTTTGGAATAGTCAGTCTTTCGATTTGGTTGCTTAGAGAGAGTTCATGTAATAAAGTGTACATATTCATAACGGATCGTTCCTTTTTTCATTTTACTTTTTGGATTCGGGTGATCGTATTTTAAAGCCCTTGGTGGGTTCTTCGCAGCATTGAATATAGAGTCAAGTTGCTCGCAACGGATAGTCCGTCGTAAACTAGGAGCGGCTCCTATCTGGATCTCATACTGATAGACTCTCGACTGAGACTGACAGACACGAACGAATGGTCTATTAAATGTCTACGGACCATTGTATACGACAGTGACCATTGTGGACTATGTGCCGTGATCACAATACCTGACGAGTTCGCGGAGATGGCAGGGTGTGTCCTAACGCACCCCTACAATTACAGTAGGGTGTGCTGGCCGCGCTTTTGAAATTCCCTCACGAGAGCGCTCACTTCGAGCGCCTCCTTTCCACCGCCTAATAGGAACCTGTCAAACTATGAGATTGACAGGTATCTCAAACAAATGGACAATGTCATTAAACAGACAATGAACAGTACGATACCACGCCAACTACAGCACGATACCACAAACGTACATATGTATACCGAAACGCGACAATCGACGCACTGCACAGACAAAAAAGTAGACTCCTGACAAGACTCAAACTCTTGGACAGGCGGTTTAACGACAGACAAAACTCGGAGGTAAGGACACTGAAGTCACTGATTAAAAATCTCCAACAGTTGATCAGAGAGAATTACAGAATATCTGTAAGTTTGCATTGGAACAACGGAATTCGTGCTGTAAAATCCAACAGCGGGAGCATGTTCCCGTAAATAAATAAAATATTTCGGAGAAACAATCAGAATGACATTCAGAATCTGAAGCTTCCGAGAACGTCAGACAATGAATGCTTGCTACGAACAGTCAGCATCGTTCCAGAGAGCGCCAACCTGGATGACGACTTTTTCGTGATTGAGGATCCTCAGGAGAAGGTGGCAACAGTGGGATCTGTTTTCCAGGAAGTGTACAAGGTGAAAGATAGTATTCGCCCGAACCACGACCTGGAGAACAGAGCCCTGCTTCATCATTTTTACCTTAGAAATGATTTCGAGGATTGGCGATCAGAGAACCTTGGTTTTACCAGGTTCAATGATGCTGTCGCCAGTGACGTTCATTTCGACGGAGGATCTCCAGATGATCTTCCAGTCATTGAAAAAGAAAAAATCCGCGGGTATTGACGGTATATCCAATGCTGTGCTTAAGCACCTTCCACCAGTGGCTGTAGAGAGGTACACCATTCTGTTCAACAATGCACTGAATAATGCATATTATCCAGTGCATTGGAACACAGCGGTGGTGCAACCAATTCCCAAGAGGGGTAAAGACACCTCTAACTCGGCAAATCTCCGGTCGATAAGTCTCCTTCCGAGTATCAGCAAGGTCTTCGAGAAGATGGTCCATAGGGCCCTGTCTAAATGGGTTGAGAACAATAAGATCATCCCGGATAACCAATTCGGTTTCAGAACGGGGCATGACGCTATTCATGCCGCGTCGAAGCTTGTGTCGGATGTCCAATGGAATAAATGCAAGAACCAATGCACGGGTGCCTGTCTGATTGACTTAGAAAAAGCCTTCGACACCGTATGGTTAGAAGGTCTTTATTACAAGCTCAGTCGGCTGGGCATAAGTAAACCACTGCTATATATGATTTTTAACATGTTAACAGGTAGAAAGTTCGTAGTGAAAATTGCCAACGTGACTTCTACCCAAACATTTGAAATCAAAAATGGACTACAACAGGGTACGGTAAATTCGCCGATCCTTTTCAGAATTTCCCTAAGCGATCTGCTAGTTTCTCTTCACCATTCAATAGCGTACGCAGACGACCAAATCGCGAACAGATCAGGTCCAACGATCGACGTTATTGTTATTCTTCTGCAGCGTGACTTCGAAAAAATTCAGCAGTATTGTGATGACTGGAAGTTGAAAATCAACTTCCAGAAATCAGAATCTATATTGTACAGAACGCCTTTGTCTAGGGCCTCTCGGGACACTAGAAAAAACTGGCGCAGGTTCTTAATTTTAAGACCGGACGGGCGTCCACTGGCGAGACAAAGTGTGGTCAGATATCTTGGGATCGTGCTAGATCAGTATCTGTGAAAATGTTACCAAATCACAAACGATCCCAGATTACTAAAGAAAACACACCATAACAATTTGAAGGTGTTTAATTTTAGATTGAGTAATTCATTTGAACTAATAAAGTAATTACAAAGAAGGATTTGGCAAACGACGTTAATTCGAGAAATACTTATTCAGAACTGAACTTAACTTTACAATAAATGATATTATACATATGAGATGAGAAGCTTTTTACAAAGACAATCTAATACATATGAGTGTATATTCAACGAAATGTTTATATTTTAGTATACTTTAGTACAATGTTATAGGGTGAATTGTGTGATATTTATTTAATTTTCAACAGTATCTATATTTTGACAAACATGTAGATGCTGCTCTGGGAAGGGCCCGGGGCGCTTTCGCTCTGACAAGGTGGCTGTTTCATAGCAGCCAACTTGATTCTAGGGTGAAGGTAATCTGCAACATGGCCTTAATCAGGCCCATGGTTGCCTATGGATGACCCGTCTGGTTCAATGTGAGAGCCAGCGTAATGGAAAGGATTCGGGTGTTTGAGAGACAATGTCTCAGGACGTGTCTGGGGCTACATAGGACACCCGAATCTGAGTACACGAAATTTTACCCGAACGAGGTCCTATAAAATAAGGCCATGATTGTACGGATAGATAATTTTTTGATCAAACTGATTCGAAGCCACGTTGCGAGAGCAATGACTTCGGTATAGCCTGATCTTCGGGGCTTACTACCCCAACGATTTATATCACGAGAGAGTGCGCCTTAATGGCTTTGTGCCGCCAGAAGCATTCCTCTATTTAGATAGATGTGGGCTGATCCAGGATAGAGTGGCGGTACCGCTAATCTTCCACGTGGGTCGCAATTCCGTGGAACGGCGATTCCTCTACGAACCCGATGTCGCGCTCCGTGAGCCCGAGCGCCTCAGGTTCTGTAGATCGGTCTCACGCCGGGATCGAGGAGACGTAGTCCGACAGCATCAACGCTTTTGGTGGCTGGAGAGAGCTACGTCAGTGGACACTTTGAGAGCTTCAGCCTCTTCAAGGCATTGCCTGCCTAACACCAATGGCAGGCTTACATAGGCTAGGGTAGGGTAAGGTAGGGTAGTTTAGGTAGTCGGGTATACGGGTATATATACGTATAAAAAAAAAAAAAAGATATACATATGTATTAAATATATATTATGTATCTTCTTCTTTTCCTTTTTATCCCGGCGTTGTTATGGTCAGAAGTGTAGGACCATAACCTTCCCACTTAACTGCATTCCTACTGGTCCGCTTGTGGGGTCCGCCGGTTTGACCTCAGAAAGTAGCGGCAGGCTTCCCGGTTTGGGATTACTTCATCGCTGAGGCCAATCAAATGCTAGTGTTTTTGCATTTGTTTGCACCAATTGTTTTTCGGCCTGCCTTTTTTGCCTGTTGAAATTGGAATGTTGATTGATAACGCCTTTTGAACGGGATTCAAAGGATCTCTCCTTTGAACATGGCAATACCAACTGAGTCGGTCGCGCTCTATATTTCTTGTGATGGTTTCTTTTACGTGGAGGCTTCCTCGGATCTTTGAACTTCTAATTCTGTCACGCTTTGTTACTCCCGCTGTCATGCGAAGCATCTTCATCTCAGTTGCCGTTAATTTGCTCTCATACTTTTTGTGCTTTGTCCAGCATTGTGAACCGTATGTGAGCGCCGGACGTACAACTGAAGTGTAGAGCCTTCCTTTCAGCTTAGGGGGCATTTTTCGATCACATAAGATGGCGGAGTTTTCCCGCCACTTCATCCACCCTACGCTTACGCGATGTTTGATGTCGTCATCACATGTTGCTTCTCTATTAATCATAGATCCCAGATATTTAAACTTTTCACACTTGGGAAGTACTCTTCCATTCAAGTAAATGTCTGGAATAGGCTGATGAGGGTCAGAGAACGGGCAGCACAGATACTCTGTCTTCTTTGAACTAATACGATACCCGTGTCCCTCAAAAATGTCCACCCACACATCAAGTGCTCGTTGTAGGGACGCCTGATCGCCACTTATAATGGCCCCATCGTCAGCAAAGAATAGCTGGTGCACATTGGGGTCCGTCACTTTTCCTTCAAGCAAGCAATCAAGGACTGCTATAAAAAGCAGTGGGCTGAGGACGCTCCCTTGGTGTACACCGACTTTGATTGCGAACTCTTCGGTGACTCCTGCGGTGCATCTTACTCTTGTCGTTGCTCTCTCGTACATGTCCATAATCACTCGCACGTAGGTTTCTGGAACTCCTTTTTGTCTTAGCGCTACCCATAAAAGATCTCTTGGTTGCCGGTCAAAGGCCTTCTCGAAATCAACCAACACCATATGCAAGTCCTTTGAAGAATCACGATGCTTTTCCATCATGATCCTTATACTTTGGATTGCATCTGTTGTTGATTTACCCGAGACAAACCCGCACTGTTCATCAGATAGTCGTATTATTTTCCGCAGTCGGCTATCTAATACCCGTTCAACGATCTTCATGGTGTGCGACATCAGCTTGACAGAACGGTAGTTATCACAATTTCGCGTATCACCCTTTCCTTTGTGCAATGGAAGAAGATAGCTTTCCCTCCATTGATTAGGCATAGTGTCGCCTCTCATAAGTTTGGAGATAAGAACCATGAGCCATCTAGACCCGATGTCTCCCATCTTTTTTCAGAACTCAGGGGGTATCCCGTCCGGCCCAACAGCGTTTCTTTTCTTGGAGTTTTTAACCGCGTACCGAACTTCTTCGACTGTGATGTCGGATATTTCGGCATGATTCGGGGCGGCTCTTGGAAAGTACATTCGGGGAAACTGTTCGTTCAGAAGTTCCTCGCAATACTGTCGCCATCTGTGGACAATTTTTTCGTCTTCCACAAGGAGTTGGCCTTCAGCATTGTTAATAAACTTTGGGAAACGAATCTCCTGAGCATTTCTTCTTCTCTGGGCGGCTATCTTAAAGATATTTGCTCCTTTGTTCAAATTGTTTTGTCGAAGCTCCTGGGTAGCCTGGTTCCTGTCAGACGCGGAAGACGATATTTCTTCCAACTCCTGATAGAGGCCTTCCATGCTTTTCGCTTTGAATTCGGCGCATTTTTTCTTCGCGATACCTTTGCAACATCTGTATACCTTTTCACGGCGATCTTTTTCCTCTCTATTAGTAGAAGAGCACTTTGACCAAGCTTGGAAAGCCATTTTCTTTTCGTGTATCACTGCTTTGGCTTCGTCTGTCCACCACCAGGTTTCTTTTACGTGTTGGCAGGGGCCTTTAGATGTTCCGAGCAGTGATTTGGCTTTCTCCAGGCCAGATTGTTGTAGGGAATCCCACATGTCTTGTGCTCTGCACTCCTCATTACCGACCTCATCGATAATGGAAGAGAGGTAGTTTTCCATGTTGGTGATAAAAGCTTCGCCTTTTCCTTTATCCAGCTTATACCACTTGATTCTCTCAGACACCTTCGTTTGCTGCTTTGACTTCTTTCTCGCATCCATAAAAAATTCAGTCAGGAGGAGACGGTGTTGAGGGGCGATCGCGTCTCCCAGGATCACTTTGCAATCTTTAGCTCGTGGCTTCATGAAACTGGATACCAAATGATAGTCTATTTGAGTTTCATTTCCGCCGCTGCTATAAGTGATCAGGTGCCGGCTTTGTTTGACGAACATGGTATTTAGCACTATAAGACCGTACGACTTGCACATGTTTAGGATATCTTCACCTGAAGAGTTCCTGGTGCCGTATCCCAGCCCTCCGTGGTAGTCTTCATAGTCTTCGCTTGTCTTCCCGACATGTCCGTTTAAATCTCCCCCAACAAACAAAAGCTCTTCCTTTGGGATGATTTTGACAAGGTTGTGGAAATCTAGCCAGAATGCATCTTTTTCTTTTTGTTCGCATCCTACTTGAGGGGCATATGCGCTTACGATGTTCCACACCTCACCATGCATCACCAATTTGAGAGCCATCAAACGGTCACTGGACTTTGAAATGGTTAAGACGTTGCCAAGTAACTCTGCCGCAAGGATGATGGCGATTCCGTTTTTTCCTTGTTCCAATCCATAGTAAAACATCTTGTAGGCTTTTGTTTTAACGTCCAAGAAACGTGCCCGATTACCGGTGTTTCGCCATTTCGTCTCTTGTACGCACAGGATGTCTACTCGCCTTCTAACCATCATTTCTTCAAGCTCATAGCTGCGCCCACTCATGCTTCCAACGTTCCAACTCGCGACTCTTAAATGTGGCTTACGCCATTGCATTACTTTGCTATCCCCCGGAAATCCTATAGCTCTGACCCGAGCATTGCTGCTCGTCCCAGGATCACGACCATTAGTAGTGCCTGGCGGGGTAGTGCATTTCCTTTTAGCGTTTTTTTCCATAATGCTACGGTTTGACCGTTTTCTTTCTTCCCTTCCTTTTTGACACGGGCATGCTCCAGATTTTTTATTTTTTTTTTTGATTGATCTTACTCTTACAACACCGGTGATCTCCAGTCGTGTCAACCTACTGATTTGCATGCACACTTGTGGGGCAGTTTAATGGTGGTATATATGTCCCTAGGCTCACCTTGGTGTTTTCTAAATTGCCTAGATGTGATTTTTGTTTACCTTTGTTTAGTCGCCTTTTACGACAAGCGATAGGTATCGCTATATATTATGTATATAATTTATATATATATTTTATTTAAAGTAGAATAAGTTAGGTTTAGTTACATTAAGGTAGGCTTAAGTTTTATTATATAATACAATACAAAAAATGATCATATGCTAAGTTTTTAATAAAAAACACTTTTCTTAGCTTAAGCTAGATATATTAATGTTAGTGGTAAGTTGATATGGTAGTCGAAAGACATAGATTTAAGTTGTTACGTCTATTCTAGAGTGTCCGCCTAGGGCCATTAAGATATCTAGATTGTTAAGATAATTAAGCTAGTTTTTAAGCATTTTTGTCTAGGGTAAGATAGATATAAGAAGTTATGAATAAAAATGAATTAAAAACTAAACTAAACTAGGATGTCGTTGACACGGCGGGTTGTCGGGGTTACCGCTAGTACCTCCTCTCTATCTCCCTCGGCGTCTGTATACGCCAAGTCAGGCTCTAGTAGAGTATTGTGCCTCCGGGACGGTGGTGGAGCAAAACTCTCGACCAAGTAGCGCGCGGCTTCCAGTTTATGGCTAACCTTGACCAACATGTCTATTGAGGTAATTTCAACCAGCGCTGTTTGCGTCTGGTAAAACGGTGAGAGGTTCCTCCGGATCCATTTTAATTTCACCTCATCCGTACAGGGCTCGCTCAATCTTGAAAACAGGCCTATCATGACGCTCACATAGATCCCTATGGTCTCTGCACGTCCTTGCGTCCTGCCTCTTATCTCCTCCCAAAGCCTATCGTCGTACCCAGGTGGTAAGAATTCCACCTGAGGTTGCCATTGGTTGGGGAGGGCATGATCCAAGATTACCTACATTTACCGGCGGCAGACTGACAACATTTTCAACTGAAAGTTGCTCCTCTACTCCCGCCTTCACATCTAGACTAGCGAGCAACCCTACAACTTCTTCTCGGGTATTAGCGAGAAAGGCTCTCTCCTCTGGGGTACTAGCTGGTGACCTGCCCAATCGTCTCAGAACCCAATCCGCCTTGGCTACAATCTTTTCAAATTCTTTTGAATTTCCGTCGCCAGTGAATTCATTTAGCAACTTGCGAATCTCCCCTAATTTTAGACCTACAGCTTCCTTATCCTCGATGAAAGTGAACGGGTATTCTGGCAAGATGAAACTAGAGTCCCTTCTTAGTGCCGTGCGCAATAACTTTCTCATTTCGTCTACGTCACTACCTGCTATCCCCCTCACCTCTAACTCATACCTCAACTCCTCCGAATTTAACCTATTAACTTCCATCTCAGAAGTATTGTAAATGTTCCCTAGTTGTGGTTGGAGGTTTTCCTTTTCTTATAATAAATATCAAAATATAATTGCAAATAATATTTAATCGGAAAGAAACAATAAGGTAATGACCCTGGAAACACCAAGAAGACACCCACGCCACAAATAAAAATAATAATACTAACCGCAATCGAACGTAAGTTTCGAACACGAGTGCCGACGACCGAAAGGTAACTTATATGGCTTAATTTAGTACGCAATTTCTTGTGTTATCTTAATTGCCCCACGTTGGGCGCCAAAAATGTTACCGACGTCTCTATGTTGTGCTTAATTCGACGGCGACTTAATCCAATATTTTTATACGTACATATGTATGTACGTAGTATATGTATATAAGTAGGTACGTACGTTAGGTGTAAAATCCCTTGCGGATGTCTGCCGATGACTCGTATTTTCCCGGGTGTCTTGAGTTTCTTTTATTTTCCTTGTTGTCCTATTACTTGTCGCGACCGCCAAAATTAAAGGGGAAAAGGAAAACCTCCACCTACTGGTTCCTGCAAAATAAAACAATTTGCCCACCAAAGAAAAAAACCAACTACAAAGAGGTTGTTACCAATAATAAATTCTTTTTTTCCTTCTACCCGCACTTTTACCACACTGTTTTGTCTCTAACCTTGTAACCTGCTTCCTTGTCGATAATTCAATGACTCTCCCAACTATTTAACACCCGACCAGAACCTGCTGTACGCACACTACCTTCTTCTTTCCCTTATATAAAGGACATGTGGCGTGATGACCATGGCCTGATTCTGGCCTTATGTATTCCCATCGCGTGATATCCCCCAACTGTTTTCCCTATCCTTCGCCTGCTCTTCCTTATATGTATATACACACAGCCCCTAAATATAAAAATAAAAAAGGTAAGGTCGTTCCCTGGGTGTCGAGAACCTCACTTGTCCGCATGAAGACCTGTGGTCGCTTCCTCTGGCCCATTAGACCTCCATGGGGACGGTCTCCCAAAATGTGAAGATACGCACCGCCCACAACCCAAAACTGAACGAAAGATGACAATGAAAACCTTTCGCAGATCACTCGTAACAACTTTCTTTCCTAGAAACCTTATGGTCCTGTAAGGGTTAAATACGGGAATAATGATCCAATTCCTTGGGATGGTTTCATTGTTCCATATATGTAGTTGTGAAGGGCCCATGTAACTTCTTTGTTAATTTTTCTCCAGAATATTTAATAAATTCATATGGTATAGAGTCGACTCCTGCGACCTTGTTATCCTTAAGCCGATGGATTATTTCTTTTAACTTCTCTACCTGATCTATCAACAGCACCATTCTCCGTTGCATTGGCTCTCCACCTTCATTAAACAGTTTATCGAAATATCGACTCTTCTGGAGAAGATATGCTTATTTTCTGCGAATTTCTCTTCTACACTTTTTATTGTTGACCACACTGCTTCTACTTTTCGTTACTTTCCATGCCACAACCCTGCTAGCTATCTTCAATTCTTCGAAGCTGCCAGAGTTGTTCGAAATACTTTTATTGATTCATAGTAAATTCAACTAAGTTCCCTTTCACGGATTTGAGAAGCCTTTTTCTGAATGGGTAACACCATGCAGTATATAAATATGTTTTCTCCTCATAGTTACTTGCGTTATCGAAGCTTCAAAAACTCAAACTTAGGGGCACGTTTAAGTTAGGCTCAGCTTTGGATGTATGTATACAGTCATAAAATTTAGCCTTTTTTTGATAAGTTTCTCTTAAAGCAAGTTTCGATATAGAATCGAAAGTTTTCTTAAAAACATTGAGGTGCATGGCGCAACAAAAGTCATCTCGTCCAAACGTGGTATGGTAATACGCTCAATATAAATTCATTCGGGAAAGTATTGCCAATAAAGTAATGCTAAAGCCACTGGGAAAGACAACGTTGTCTGTTATTCCATTCAGAAGCAAGGAAAAAAATTCCATGGAAAACTTTGCCAAAGTCAATATCAATCTACTCAACGGGATGAACAATTGGGATATTATTTCCTCGGAAGCATTGGCGGTTCCAGACATTTGGGGCGGCGGGTTTTTTTTTTTTTTTTTTTTTTTTTTTTATTTATTCGTATTGGTGACATTCGATATTTTTTACAATGTAAATCAATAGTGTTGAATGCCCCTTCATTGGAACAATACAATAGGTGGGGTGGGGTATTACAAAGAAGTTTTTAATTAATTGATATATTCGGCACATTGTATTTCATTTGGGATAATTCAATTCAAATGGATTAATAAACAACATACTCAAAATTAATTTGGAATAGAGCTAATATCAAAATATTATATCAAAATGTTAGAAATGAGAGCGTCCAGGCTATTATAGTCATAGAGTAACAGCCAACTTTTTAAGCGCTTTAAGAATATTTTGAGCGTGTGAGTTTTTCTGATTTCTTCTGGGAGTAAATTAAATAAACGATAACACATTATGGAGTAAAAGTCTCTATAGGCAGTGGTACGGAAAATAGGTACATGAAACGTATTAAGGGAGTTTGTACGCAGGCTGTAGGTGGAAATGATTCGGAAATTTCGGTTGCCAGACTTCATAAAGAACGCTTTTAAAACCTTGAAACAGTATAAGTGACGGACAGGAAGAATTTTTAAATCACAAAATAAAGGATAACTCGGATGTCTGCTAGGTTTACGACAGATTTTACGGATAACATTTTTTTGCAAAACTAACAATGGTTGAATTTTGTTTTGATAGCCACCTGCCCAGCAGTTTATACCGTATTGAAGCCTAGAATGGAAAAGACCATAGTAAATTGTTTTTAGTAGCTTAATTGAGCAAATATTACGCAGGTACTAGAGGTGCCTGAGCGTAGAAATAAAATACTTCTTCAAAGCATTAGTATGAGAAGTAAATTTCATATTTGAGTCCAGTAAGAGTCCTAGATATTTAAATTCGTCCACATTTTCTATCAAAAAACAATCGTTAGTACAACTTTCGTCATTAAAAAATGTTTGCCCAAACACACTACTTGCACACATACAGAGATCTAATTTAAATTTTTTACAATTTGGTGCGTGAAAACATATATCCGGTTTTGGGTTGGGAGAGCTCGATAGATTAAAAAACATAAGTTTAGTCTTGCAACTTATTATAAGTTTGTGTTTAGCGAACCATTGTCTTACTATATGTATATCGTAATTTATGTCAGAAGTAAGATCTAGGGGACTATCTAGGCCATACGTTAATCCAACATCGTCAGCAAAAGCAGTAGGATAGCCTTTGAGGTTGAGATGGAAAAATGAGTTTATATAGACTAGGAATAGGATGGGACCCAAAACAGAACCTTGTGGTACCCCAAGGCTACTTAATTGTGCTTCGCTTCTCATCTCATTCAACTTTACTTTCTGCGATCTATTTTTCAGATACGATCTAAACCATTTAAGCATGAACCCACGCACGCCTGCATTTTCCAATTTTTTTAACAGAATTTCATGGTCGACCATGTCGAAGGCCTTGGTTATGTCAATAAAAAGAGCAGCTGTACATTTTCTTTTGTCAAGGCTGTGCATAATCTGAGTGCAAAATACTAAAAGTGCATCCTCGGTTGATTTTTCTTTTTGAAAACCGTATTGAGTGTGATGAAAGAACCTTGTCTTGTCTAAAAAATTCACTAACCTTGTTTTGATAAGTTTTTCGAAGACTTTACTAATGCTTGTCAGTAGGGATATGGGCCTATAGTTTCCAATTTCAGTTACGGACCCTTTTTTGAACAAAGGAATAACATCGGCATGTTTCAGGTCATCAGGAAAAATTCCAGAAAAAATGCTGCGATTAAATATTTCAGCTAATACATCCACAATGAAACATGCAATATTTTTAAGGACAACATTAGAGATACCATCGACACCACATGAATTTGCATTTTTTAAGCTTCCGATCATTCTTAAAATCTCCAAGGGGGTTATAGGGTCAAAAAAGAAACTATTACTGTTCACAGAATTCACATCAACATCAACAGATAAACATTGAGAGCACAGATCATGAGTTTGATTAGTACGCAACTTATGTCCAATGGTTGAGAAATGTCTGTTAAAAGCGTCAGCGATTTCACGTTTATTAGTTATTTCTTTGTTATCAGTATGAAGAACAGTAATTTTTTGAATGGATATCTTTTTGTTAAGAATGGTGTTCACAACTTTCCATTCCTTTTTGAGATTGCCTCTAGCAGAATAAAATTGAGCGCGATAATAGGAATCGCGGCACACCCGTATTTCCTTTTTCAACTCGCTTTGTAACCTTTTATATTTCATTTTAAGCAATAGGTTATTAGGGAATCGTTTGCATTTGACTCTTAGTTTATTTTTTGCCCTTACTTTATTTAATAGATAATTAGACAACCAGGGTTTAAGTTTTGTTAAACATTTCCTATTGGTTAGAGAACTACACTTCGCTATATGGTTCTTAAGAATATATATGAAATTATGATAGGCATAAGATATATTGTTACGCCTGAGGCGCTTTCACAATTAAAACAAAATAAAAAAAAAATGAACTCTCACACGCGGGCTGGATATACGGCTGGGAATTTGCCTCCAGTATTACCGTTGTGTGTTTAAAAGAAAGGAAAACGTCAAGTATGTATAGCGTACCGCGCAACAGAAATTTTCGGGATCAAATAAAACAACTTTAGTTTTATACTAGAAATTCGTTTATTGTCTCTTCCGTTCCGGTCAAGCTCCCGAATCAAACTCCACAATATTCTATGCTTATGAATACTTACTAGCTATGGTAACCTAACTTATGCTGACCTAATGCAATTTTTTTTTTTATATTACGTTTATTCCGGTGTTTCGTCGCCTGTGTAATTCAATATGACGAAATACCTCAGTGCAGTGTCGTATCGCACATTTTGCATGGGAGAATTTTTTATTTACGTTCCCATTTCTATTTTTTTTCGCTGTCAGCATTGCACCTTCCTAACACCTCCTTCCTTAAAACGAGTTTATGGGTATCTAACCCTTAAACTTGGTTCGACTCGTTCCATCGTTATGGCTTCTGATGATGTTATTGAGGGTGATCTGGTGGGCTCTGGTAACTCTTTTACGTACTTCGTCTTTTTGCGGTTAAAACATTTGTTGAATAGGGTGAGGGTTGTTCGGCCTCCAGATCTACAACCACACTTGTATGCAATTATAAATATTGCAATGAATGCTAAGGTGCCTCCAATTCCTGTAAAGATGCTTCTGGTTCTCTCTGGTATTGAATCTAAGGCGTTTTCCCAGAACTGTTTCTGGTTCTGAATGTCGATTGCTAGGTCGCTAAGTTCTTCTACATTTTTCACTTTAATTTTATTTATCATTTTTGTGTTTAGTTCAACGGTATCTAATTTAACATTAACACAACAATCTTCGAGCTCGTTTGTATTAAATCTATCTCTTAATTCAATTTCCATTGGTTTACTTATCGTTCTTAGGCTAGTATCTACTGTGCTAAAAGTACAATTTTCGTCTAAAGTTAATATTCCTACACTACTAAGAGTTCCTTCAGTTTCTTCATCATTACACTTACAATGGTATTTTGTTTCTTGAGTTACAACAAATATAAACATGTTTGCTTTGATTTTGTATAACATTTCAATATCTGAATTGATTGTTTTTAAGTTACAGTTACTAGCTTTATTGCGCATGAAGACATTTATTGCGCAGTTTGTAAAATCAAGAGTGTTTTTATATGATTCAGTTTTACAAATATAATTTCCATTAATTTCTTTACAGCCTTCCAGGTTATTTTTTAAATTATAAAATTCCTTATCTCTTCTTATTATTAAAAATTTATTAGGTACATCAATTAAAACAACACCGTTTGTTACAATTTTTGGAATCGCAATAATTTCAAATAGATCAAATTCTTCTTTTGTTACAATTGGTATTTGTAATAATACAATGATATCTTGGTTCTTTACATAAGCTCTTATTTCAATTTCTTTTATAATATTTGCATAATTTTCTATGGTTGGTTCAAATAAAAGATAGTTGTCTAGGTGCAACTGGTTCAATTCGTCAAGTAGTTGTAGTGGTTCAATTATACGGGGATGAATAACACCATTTTGGATAAAAAGTAAACTATCTAAAATCTGCTCTATTTCTATTTCTAATTGCATAATCTTAAAATTTATTTTACTCATTATTTCGTTAAAGTATGAGTGAATGGAATTACTTTCCTGAGCTTGTCTGCCTTCCGCCTTTATTAGATTTATTGAGCTAATTATTTCATTGATTTTAGTTGCGGTTACATTCTGAATTACTCCTATGTCAATTACTTCTTTACTTAATTTTGTCATGATTTTTACATTTTCTTCCATTCCATTTTTTATTCTAATCTCGTTTGATTTGATTGTACTCACAGTTTCTGCGTAATATTCGGCGTCCTCATTATCCATGGTACCGAATAATGTTTTAAATCCAGACCCTATTACATTAACTAATCCCCTACGAAATCTTGTTGCCTTACCCATTATATTATAGATGACGTGAACTCTATGCTCTAGTTTTATCAAATTATTCTTTACAATTCCTTGGTACTTTTCACAATTACTAATATGTTTTACACATTCATCGTTAATTGTTTTTACTATTTGCCTTATATTTTCTATGTATTCGTTTAAATTCCTAACACTTATTTTGTTAACTAATGTTACCTTTCTTCCTATTTCTCTGACGGGTCCTTTATGGTTAAAATATAATCCGCTATTATCGGTTAATTTCCTTATTTCGATATTCCTGGCTGTTGTCCCGAGGGACCAGGTGATCCTGTAAAGTACGGTCGAATGTTAGCTTTATTGTGTTTTTGTATTTTATTTCCTAGTTTAACTGATACGGAATTCTCGTGAACTTCGGTTATTTTAAATGGTCCTTTAAATTTGCTTTCTAATTTTCCTTTTACTAGATTCTTAACTAAAACATCTTGGCCTACCTTATATTCTACTGCCTTTCCTACGTGTTTATCATATCTAAGTTTTGATTTTTGTTTCGTACCTAACGTTCTTTCCCTAGCTAATGTTGACTTATTTAGGAGATTTGCTTTTAATTCATCTAAGTAATCAAATGTGCTTTTTTCTTTAATGTCGTCAATCTCACTCGGTTTGTTTGCGAGATTTCCGAACACTAGTTCGTATGGAGTGTACCCCGTTGTGCTATGCACAGTAGTGTTGTAGCAGAAGCTAGCATATGGCATTTGCTCGTGCCAATCTGTCATATTGTTTAGTTCTTTACCTGTTGTTTTTAAATATTCTAATAAGCGGCAGTGTGCCCTTTCTACACCACCATTTGCCTGAGGATGAGATATACTAGTTGTTATATGTTGCATCTCGAAAATTTTACAAAGTTCTCTGAATAATTCATTGCAAAATTCCATACCATTATCAGTCAAAATTATTTTCGGCAAACCAAAATTCAGCACCCATTCCTTGATAATTGCTCTAACTACTGTTTCCATTGCTTTATCTTTTAGTGGTATGAATTTTATGAATTTCGATAGGTCATCCTGTATTGTTAACCCAAATTTATGTCCCTCTTTTGTTGGCTTAAGCGGACCTATCAAATCCATTGATACTTTCTCAAGAGCTCTCTCGGCAGATGTTACTATTTTCATTGGGTTCCTTGTTGTTTGTCTGATCACCTTTTCCGTTTGGCAATATTCGCAGTTTCTTATGTACTCTTCAACATCTCTTTGCATTCCCTTCCAATAGTATTTTAATCTGAGTTTAGCATAAGTTGTTTTCTGACCCGTATGTCCTCCTAACAACCCATTATGATTTTCCTTTATTATACGTTTCCTTTCCTCGGGATCTGTTACTTCTCTGCATGCATTACTTCCATTGTCATTTTCTATGTCCGTTACATTATTTTCTAATTCTCCTATTACATCATCTTCTAAGTCAACTACACTATTGGTAATGTTGATATCGTCATTTCTCATATTTTGAACTAATTCATCTATAAGGTTGTCCACTTCTTCAAAATTCTCTACACACTGATTTGCATGTTTTCTAGTCTCATTTTCAACCTGATTTCCCTTTTTCTGCATCATTCTCACATTACGAGACAACTCATCTGCGACGACGTTCTCGCATCCCTTTTTATAACGGATTTCGTACTCAAACTCCTCCAATTTGAGCCTCCACCTAACTAAACGTGAGCCGGGATCTTTAACATTAAACAGCCAAGTCAATGGCCTATGGTCTGTTTGGACTATAAATTTCCTTCCGTATATGTACGGTCTAAACTGCTTGGTGGCCCATACAATGGCCAAGCACTCTTTCTCAGTAGTGCTGTAATTCTGCTCGGCTTTGTTCAGTGTCCTACTGACGTACTGTATGGGCAAATCCTTGGTATCATGCTGTTGGCTAAGAACAGCACCAATGCCTTTATTTGACGCATCTGTTGTTATTATGAAGGTTTTACCATAATCGGGATACTGCAGAACTGGAAAGGTAGTTATTGCCCTCTTTAGATTATCAAAAGATTGCTGTTGCTCATCATCCCATCTGAATACAACATCCTTTTTTAGTAATGCGTTAAGGGGCTCTGCAATTTTACTGAAGTTCTTAATAAACTTCCGGTAATAACCAACCATACCCAAAAATGATTTAATTCCTTTCTGATTTTCAGGAGCCTGCATTTTGATTATACTCTTTATTTTGTTGGGATCTGGCTTGACTCCTTGATCAGTTATTACATGGCCTAAATACTGGACTTCTTTGCGAAGAAACTCGCATTTGTCCGGTTGAAGTTTCAAATTAGCAGCCCTAATTTGATCCAGTACCTCCGTTAGTTTTTCGTTATGCTCTGCAAGACTCTGTCCATATATTACCACATCATCGAGGTAAACAAAACATTTGACGCCTTGTAGCCCTGTTAACACAGTATTCATGAGGCGTTGAAAGCATGCCGGAGCATTTTTCAAGCCAAACGGCATCCTTGTAAACTCAAAGTGCCCATAAGGGGTACTAAAGGCAGTTTTCTCGATGTCTTTATCCTCGACTGGGATTTGGTGAAATCCCGAAGTTAGGTCGAGTGTCGTAAAGTACCTGGCTTTTCCTAGTTGGTCCAGGATTTCGTTAATGTTAGGAAGGGGATAGTTATCCGCAATCGTCAACTCATTGAGTTTGCGATAATCTATCACCATCCTCCACTTTTTTATACCGCTAGCATCAACCTTCTTTGGAACAATCCAAAGAGGTGAGCTCCATGGCGAATTACTATCTCTTATTATGCCGTCGTTCTTTAGCTTTTCCACCTGATTACGTACCTCTTCTTCGTGTACCTTTGGGTATCTGTACGTTTTGGTGAACACGGGAGAACAACCTTCCGTAGTCCTAATCTGGTGTTTTGCTACATTTGTGTGAGTGAGCTTTTCCCCTTCTATGCTAAACACGTCACTATATTCTTTTATTATAGTCATAAGACTTTCGATTTCTTCAGTATTCATATGCTCGGTTCTAATATTTCCCGTTACTTGTAATGATCTTGCTTTTCTCTGGGTTTCCACATCATAATCATCTAAATTTTTGCCTATAATTCTTATATTACTTATGTCCATGCTTTCTTCGTTACTGTTCAAGATAGCGGCTAAACATTTACCATTTTCATTTCTCGAAATACATCCAGACACCACAACTCCAGGTTTTAATTCCTGTTTTGGAATAACTACATCCCCTTTTAGGTGAATACCGTCTTTTATTTCCAGTACGCGAAAAACCTCAGTTCTTCCTTCTATAATTGTATCTTCACTTAAATATTTTAGTTTTATTTCTTCGTTTTTATTCCTTATGACTCCTTCTTTGTAATGGATTGAATAACCTCCTTCCTTAAGAAATTGGCTACCCAATATACCATCATATTTTCCTAACATTCCATTTTCAATTACTTGCATCTTCACTTTTCTTTCTATGGCTCTACCTTTGGAATTTGGAAATAGACAGATATCCTTTACGATTTCACCTAAAGTTTCCTGTATGTCGCTACCTAATCCTTTGAATTGTATCGTCTTTTCCACATTTACTTCTCGTTCGAGTACATGTTTTGCACAAATTAGAGATATCTCGGCCCCTGTATCAATTATCATCCTTTTTATTTCGTTGTCGATCAGAATATTTACATGTGGGCTTTCAGAATTGGCCACTTCATTAAAAATTGTCAGATTTCTCACGTCGGTTTCTCGTTTAAATTCTCTTTTATTGACTACTGAATCTTTTTCCTGAGTGTTGGAACTTTCCCTATTAAAACTTGTCTTCGGCTGATTCTGCCAACTACGATCTTTCCTAGGCGCCTTACAGTTCCTAGCTATGTGCCCTACTTTGCCACAATTAAAACATTTAGTCTCTGCATAATTAATCCTAGCTAAATTCCTATTTGAATAGTCCCTGTTCACATTCGTTCTAAACAAATTAAGCCGTTGCTCCTCCTCTTGAGCACATCGACTTGCTTCTGCTAATGTTTTAGGTTTTTGCGTTACTACATATGCAGCTAATTTCTCCTGTAATCCATTAACAAACACCGTAAGGGTTTCATCTTTAATGTAATTCATTTGGCCTTGTGAATCTTCTTCCTTTACGTTACTTAGCTTGCTCTGCATTAACCTTCTTTGTAATGTTTCTACTCTTTGAGTGTATAAGGTAACCGATTCATTCCTATTTTGTCTGATACTTATTAATTCCCTATGTAACTGTAAACTGCTATGTGGTTCTCTGAAGATACCACAAAGTTCCTTTTTTAATGATTCCCAATTTGTAATTTCTTTGTTCATGAGAATAGTTGTGGCATTGCCACGAATTCTTGTTTTTATGTATTTGAACAATATTTCTTTCTGGCTGGCTGTAGACAGCTCGATTGCGTCGTTGCACGCGTCTATGAAGCCAAACACTTCCTCACTACTACTATTGAAAGTAGGAATGAATGAAGTTAATACATTAATCGGAACTTCTGCCATGCTGAAACTACGGTTTAATTTCTGATATTTATTCTCTCCTACTGCTTCCTCTTTTTCACTATAAGTATTACTTTCTAATTCTCTATCACTGTTATCTTCACTATCGCTTCCACTAACAGACATAAAAGCCTTCCTAGTCACCCAGTTTGCTAATAGGATTTTGTACCTGCCTTCTGTATTTTCGATCCAATCCTGACTTCTGGTTTCTATTTTTCCCGAGGGGAATTTTATTTTAAACATCTACTAGGAGATATTGGAGTTTAGTATGCTTTAACTTGGAAAGCTTTTCTTGACCTTGCCACCGAGACAACTTTCTCTTTTCTTTATCCACTCTTATTTTTAATGTTATCAAAACTTAATGTAAATCTACTTGCACAATTCATTAACTTACATAATAACAATTATTATCAGCTTCATGGTATTCATCATCGAGACGGTAGTATTCCCTTTATGGTTCCGCAACTATTTTTCACCACACGTAGTTTACACAGCAACAATTAAGTGGATTAAGATAATTTCTTTTGTTTCCGATAACTTCTTTTTGTTCGCACAGTTATTTTCTTTGGGGTCCTTTCTGTTCACTTCATTTATTTATTTGTTCTATTATTATTATTTTTTTTTTTTTGGATAACTCGGTATCCCACCGCTGCCACCAATTTTTTATGTTACGCCTGAGGCGCTTTCACAATTAAAACAAAATAAAAAAAAAATGAACTCTCACACGCGGGCTGGATATACGGCTGGGAATTTGCCTCCAGTATTACCGTTGTGTGTTTAAAAGAAAGGAAAACGTCAAGTATGTATAGCGTACCGCGCAACAGAAATTTTCGGGATCAAATAAAACAACTTTAGTTTTATACTAGAAATTCGTTTATTGTCTCTTCCGTTCCGGTCAAGCTCCCGAATCAAACTCCACAATATTCTATGCTTATGAATACTTACTAGCTATGGTAACCTAACTTATGCTGACCTAATGCAATTTTTTTTTTTTATATTACGTTTATTCCGGTGTTTCGTCGCCTGTGTAATTCAATATGACGAAATACCTCAGTGCAGTGTCGTATCGCACATTTTGCATGGGAGAATTTTTTATTTACGTTCCCATTTCTATTTTTTTTCGCTGTCAGCATTGCACCTTCCTAACAATATCACTACAATTGTAAACATCATCCCAAGACTCAAGACACAATTTATTTCGAAGCATGGGAAAGTTTATTTTGGGCCGGCTTTGAAGACAATTCAAAGTTGGACTGTAATTTGTAGGTTTTATGTTAAATAAGACGCCAGTCATGCAATGGTCCGTAATCATAAAATCAAAAACACAATATTCACATTCTTTACGTACAACGTTACGAAAGCGGCCACATATATGGTCTATACAAGTACCTGATGCAGGTCTAGTGGGCACATTTATGAAGTTGGTCAAACCGTTTAAGGCTAACAAAGAAAGGTAATTTGATACCGCAGGACAATCATTTAAACAATCAACATTGAAATCACCTACAATTATTAAATTTTTCGATTTCTCCCTATCTAAAACACCAGAAAAATGGTCAATAAACATCGTGACGTTAAACATTTGTAATCTATAAACACATAAGAAATCAAACATTTCATTGTTTAGATCTATGGACACTTTCAAAATGTCAGCACTTGGACAATCAACTGGGAAAACATTAACTACCTTATAAGCGTTCTTTATGAAACAACCAACGCCACCTGCTCCATAAGTCTCATTTGTTTTAGCATAGAAACTATACCCAGGCAGGAAGTAATCGTTCACTTCAACATCATATATCCAAATCTCAGACACGAACACAATATCCGGGACACACGCAAAGGAGTCAATATGAGTAACCAGAGCAGAAAAGTTCTCTCTTAGACTTCTAACATTTTGATGTACAATGAAAAACTTTTCATTACAATATAATTTATCCGTTAAAACAGTATCATTATGAGGTTTATATTGGACAAGGTTTGAATAGCTATCAATCAAATCATTATTTGTGTTCATAGTATACTAAAAGAAAAAAAAAATATGTATATGTCAATGTAAACACCTAAATATGAGAAACGTCGTTAAATGATTTGATCGAGATAACTCTTCCTCCCTCCTCTCTTCTCAATAAGATTTGATTTTTGCAGAACCATACATATTTTGCGCCCATTTCCTTTGCTTTCTCTTTAGATTTCATTAAGAGTGCTTGTGTGTACCGAGTGAGAGAGTCATTTAAAAATATCTTGGTTCCTTTGCTGCTCCTGTTGTTGGCTTTGTTTACTTCTTCGCCAGGGAGATTAACTACCTTAGTGTTGAGTTTGTCTCTATTTGTCCTCTTCGCGCACATTATGCGTTGTTTTGTTGAAAGGTTAGAGAATTTTACACATATGATTGGCCTATTTCGAGATTTAGAGCGTACATTTTTTACATGGCAACTCGCGATATCACAATTGTCAACATCAATGGATAGAGCATTACTAAAAACTTGTTTTGCCTTATCCAATGCATTGGTTTGATTAACATTTTCAACACCAACAATGTCTATGCAGTTGACAAGTGATTCTTGTTGATGCCAATTTAGCTTAGATTCTAAATCATGTAATTTTGCTTTTAGCTCTATATTCTCTTTTCTCATTTCAACTAATTCCTGAAGTAAACGTGTGTTGGTTTCCTCTAGTTTTGAGAGTTTAGTGTAAATCAGCTGCAAAGTGCATTGACTCTCGCTATTGACGTCACTATTTGATGACTCACTGTGTGAAGGTTGTTTGTTGGAATCCCCAGTTGGATGAGTGTTTACGCTAGATGATGTGTTGTTGTTGTGTTTCTTGGATGCTGCTGACGTTGGAGCAAGCTGAGAGCGCCGTCTTAAAACTGCACACTTGTTACACCGAAACGCATTACCACTTAGTTTGTAATATTCAGCATCATCTACAGTGATATTGACACAGTCCAAATGAAAAAAATGTTTGCAGTCACTACAACTTATTTTTGCCGAACAATTCCGGTCGATTTTTTGCGCACAAGCCGAACAATTCATTTTGAAATTTAAGAGCTTTATTTTGCGATGTGCACCCCACGGCAACTAACGATTATGTATTGATTATGGGTTGAAAGCATCACAAGAAAATTGCATGTTTTTTAGTCGACGTTTACCTTGAAGGTGTTAAATTTATGTACGGTCCAAGCCTTCTGATTTGCTCTGATTTTTGCTGGCCCTTTATAATAGGCGCTAAGCGCCTGGGCCTCAGGATGCGGCCTAAGCGTCAATCCGAGTAAAACAGAACTGATGCTGTTTACCACCAAATATAAGATACCGGCCTTTAATCTCCCTCGACTCAACAACCAGCCACTCTCCTTGTCTTCCGAGGCTAGATACCTAGGAATTATCCTAGACCCCAAGCTCAGTTGGAAGATAAACATTGAACATCGGGTACGGAAAGCATGTGTCGCCTTCTATATTACCCAAAATGGTGCTGTGGATGTACACGGCTGTCATCCGCCCCATCCCCACCTACGGAGCGCTCGTATGGTGGCCTGCCCTAAGTAAGGCATACAACATCAAAAAACTAAGCCGAGTACAGAGATCGGCCAGTATCGGGGTAACCGGTGCCCTTCGGTCTACTCCCACCGAGGCACTTAACGTACTCCTAAACCTCCTCCCTCTGGATCTCTTCATCAGATATAATGCAGCCTGTAGCGCCATTAGACTCAGAGAATCTGGATTCTGGTCATCTAAACCCTACGGTCATAGCAAGGTGCTGGACCTATTACCTAGTGACCTGGCCACGACTGAAACCGATTTCACGACACCCATACACAACCCAAATAAAGCCGCCCATGTCCACTTCCCATCCAGGATGGCATGGAAACAGGGACTGCACTCTGAGAACCATCAGGTAGCTTTTTTCACCGACGGTTCGAAAATGGAGTGAGGGGTTGGCTCGGGTATCTTCTCAGCGGAACTGAATATCTCCAAATCGTTGCGACATCCAGACTCGGCCAGCGTGTTCCAAGCGGAAATACTGGCGATTAAGGAAACTTGCAAGTTACTCACGCGCTATCCTATTACCAAGAGAGATGTCAATATATATTGTATATTGCTCTCGACTCTCACTCCATAAAATCCAAATTAGTTGCACAGTGTAAGGATGAAATCAGCTGTGCAGGAGACTATTTCAACAGTACTCTCATTTGGGTTCCTGGCCACAGCAAAATAGAGGGAAACGAAAAGGCTGACGCTTTAGCAAGGCACGGCTCTTCCCTCGACTGTTCTTTGGCGGAGGCAGTATTCCCCCCATCAGACTGGTCAAGGCAAACCTTCTACAACACTTTCTCTCGAGGGCGAACTCCAGATGGTGCAGTCTTAGCAACTGCGTCATATCAAGGAAAACATGGCCCTCCTATAACAGGAAAAAAACCTCGACCTAACTAACAGACCCCGACAAGAGATTGCCAGAATTGTAGCCATCTGTACTGGCCACTGGCCTGTCGGTACCCACGCTGCTAAGTTAGGCATCCCATTCAACACCTACTGCCGAAGTTGCAAGAACCCACTGGAAAAGGAAACTCTCACCCATTTCCTGTGTGAATGTCCGGCTCTAGCTAGAACCAGACAGCGCCTACTCGGCAAAATCTCCTTCGACGACCTATCAGAATTCAGGGAAATAGGATTCTGTAATATCATCAAATTCCTTAATTCCACAGGATGGATATGAAACTCCAATAATAGCACACTAGGTCACTGAGTAGTGGCATCAAAACGGCGCATAAGCGCTAATTGGGCCTGGCATCTCGATATCAGGCGGCCACTCCTACCTACCTACATAATAGGGAAACAACATCGTCGTATAAGCCGGTTAAAAGGAATTGAGACCACTATTTCGTTAGTAAAAATTCTTGCTATCATTCCAGAGGATTCAAGTTGCGTCGCCAAATTGCCCTAGAAAGGTCGTGGTCTAGTTTTCTATAACAATGAGGCTGATGCATACAAGCGTTTGGACGCATTTTATTGTCCTTTATCTTTAAACCCTTTCAAGCTGATGAATTATGATACCGGAAATCAGAATCAACAAATTTTCACGTACATACATATGCATAATGTAGACATTTTTCGCAGACGTTGCTCTGAGGGCACGTATTCCCTTAACGGTTTGCTTAAGACAGGAGCCATTTCATTATCGGACGTTATAGTGGCATTGGCAAATTTTCACCTAGGTCCTTGTTCGCGATGTGGACTGTAAAATACTAATCGAAAATTAAACGCAAACAAATATGTGGACAACAGAATTTATTTAAAGAGAAGCGACCATTGCGGTTCGTTGCTGAGCACATACTGAGCTTTTTCAACAAAAGAAGAATGTAATGAGAGAAATCATATGTACATACATTATAACAATGTGTATTAACAATGTAATGATAACAATGCAATATACATAGGTATTTATCATTGTATTGGCGGCAACATTCCGCCCGCCTTGAGAGAATTAATGAAATTAGTATTCTATCAATATGCATATGAAATTATAACCTTTACATATCTGTAGGCAAGAGTAAAGAAATTTTGACCACTGGACGTTTGAGATCTCCATCTGTAGTTTTTAGGGTGACAACACGAACACATCCGTCAGCTCCAGGGTGCACTTGAGTGATTCTGCCTAGCTTCCACTTTGTTGGAGGTAACTTCTCGTCACGGATTAAGACCAGATCGCCAATATTAAAGTTGGGACTCGCTTTGTTCCATTTGGCACGTTTTTGAAGTTCGGTTAAATATTCGGAACTCCACCTTTCCCAGAAACGGGACCTCAAGCTAGAAATGAGATTCCATCGATTCACCAAATTTCCTTTATACTCTGTCAACTCAGGTTCAGGTACTATTTTTAAGGGTTCTCCAACAATGAAGTGTCCTGGAGTTAAAGCGGACAGATCACTAACATCCGAAGAAATGGCACAGAGTGGTCTTGAATTGACGCAAGCTTCAATTTCTGTTAGCAATGTTGTAAACTCCTCATAAGTCAGCAAAATTTCTCCCAAAGATCGACGAAGATAGAATTTTACTCGCTTCACAGCAGCTTCCCAGTATCCTTATGCGGAGCCTGGCGGATTGAAGTGCCATACAGTACCATCATCAGCAAGTTGCTTGGCTAATCTTTGATCCTTCATAGCACTCGACAAAAGATTTTTTAATTCCTTCTCGGCACCCACAAAATTTGTACCATTATCACTAAAAAGCTCTTTACAGTGTCCTCGACGTGAAACAAAGCGTTTGAATACGGCGATAAAAGTATCAGATGAAAGATCGCTTGCTAATTCTAGGTGCATAGCACCTGTGGCCATGCATATAAACACCGAAATGTATCCTTTAATTGGTTTTGAGCCACGTCCCTTCGAAAGACGCAATAGCACTGGTCCCGCAAAATCAACCCCGCTGCGTAAGAATGGTCTGCAAGGTTCAACACGAAATCGTGGGAGATCACCCATAAGCTGTTGCTGGACGGCGGCAGATTGTCTGCGAAATCGAACACAGGACTTGAAGACCTTGCGTAAAATTTTACGTGAGCCAATGATCCAGTAGCGACTTTGAAGTGTAACGAGCATAGTTTGCGGTCCCGCATGCAACGTAGACCGGTGAATGTCTGTGCAAATGAGCATAGCAAGCTTCGATGATTCCGGGAGTAACAAAGGGTGTTTTTTGTCCGTGGGTAATGAAGACTTGTCCAGCCGTCCTCCAACTCTGATCAATCCATTCTTATCGAGAAATGGTTGCAACCTTAAGAGTTTGCTGGACCGACGAACTAGCTTGTTTGATTGGAGTCTTTGAAGGTCCTCTGCAAAAAAATGTCTTTGTGTAAAATGTATCCAAAGATTAAGTGCTTCGTTTAATTCACAAGGATGAAGGCATGTGCTCCTTTTAGGTGGTATTGAAGGTTGTCCCTTGCGAACTCTCACAGCATGACGAGACTTGTTGACGAATCTGAGGATGAAGCCAGTGACTGCTTTCAATTTTGTCAGCGATGAATATTGATTGATGAGTTCCCACATTTGTTCGGTATCTGAGCCGGTAATTAAGCTGATTGATTGTGGTCGTTGATCCAAATTAGTGGTGAAGATATCTTGTGCAGGCCATGTAGATTCGCGGTTTTGAAGCCATCGTGGGCCTTTCCACCAGAGTTTGTGTTGAAGTAGATCTTTTGGTTGCACACCTCTCGTTGCACAATCAGCCGGGTTTTGTGACGACTGAACATGGAACCAATTGCCAGGAGGAACTATTTGCTGAATTTCCGACACACGGTTCGCGACGAACGTACACCATTTGCCAGGGTGTTGTCGAATCCAGGCAAGTGCAACAGATGAATCTGTCCATCCATAAACGCTGCCTATATTTGTTGTTAGAGTGGCTTTCACATGCTTTATAAGTCGTGCCAGGAGAGCTGCTGCACATAATTCCAGACGCGGAAGTGATAACATTGCCGTCTTCAATGGGGCGACCCTCGTCTTTGCAGTAAGAAGATGCACATAAATATCACCATCAGGAGTTACTGTGCGCACGTAAACGGCTGCGGCGTATGCTGATTGCGACGCATCCGCGAAACCGTGGAGTTCACTGGCGGCCTTAGGGATTCCTGTACCAACCCACCTCGGCACTTTGATTGCTGCGAGGGAGGTGATATGGTCCCTGTATCCCAGCCACTGATTTTTGATATCGTGTGGCACAATTTCGTCCCAGTCTACTTTAGGTCTCCATAGACGTTGAAAGAGCATTTTTGGAATTATAGTAGATGGTGACAGCAAACCCAGCGGATCAAACAATTTAGCAGCGTCTGAAAGAAGTGAACGTTTTGTTAAATTTCTGGCTGCTATTTCATTAACCTGAACAGTAAATCCCAGAGAATCTGATGAAGGGTTCCACTGAAGCCCCAGGGCTCGAACGCCGTTGCCTTCGTCGAAATTGAAAACCTGCATGACCTCCCGCTGATCCTTCGGAATGGCATTAATGGCAGTTGAAGAATTGGACGACCACTTCCGAAGATGAAATCCGCTTTGGCTGAGTATGTTGGAAATCTCAATTTGCAAACGATGGAGCTCACCTTCGTCGTAACAGCCGGTCAGGAGATCGTCCATATAAAAATCCCGTTGGATGATTTGGGTTGCAGGAGAATTCGGAGCTATGTCTGTTGCGGCCTTTTGCAGAGCTTTAACAGCCAGGTGAGACGCTGAGGCTACTCCATAAGTTACGGTTAAAAGCCGGTAGTCCTTCATTTCTTCTTTTGGAGAGTCTCTCCACACGATCCTCTGGAAATCGACATGCTTTTTGTTTATCCTTACCTGCCGATACATCTTAGCTACGTCAGCAGTCATTGCAAACCGGTGTGTACGCAGTCGAAGTAGCGTTGTGTAAAGGTCTGGTTG
The DNA here is from genome assembly GCA_958301585.1 of Merodon equestris. Lineage (NCBI taxonomy): Eukaryota > Metazoa > Arthropoda > Insecta > Diptera > Syrphidae > Merodon > Merodon equestris. Next base: position 175,138,670 of record OY284413.1, read on the forward strand.
TAGTTGAGGCCCGACCATCAGTGAATCATTGAGAGAATAACCTATGCTAGTACGACAGGACGCGTTAAAAACCACCCTAAGTTTGGTAGTAGTACTTGTGTCCTTAATTACAGCTCTGTGCGGCATGTAATAATGCATTCCTGTAATTGGTGGTTCAATCGCTTCTTCCATATGGCTCAGTTCAATGAACTCATGGATAAAGTTTTTGTACTGCACGTACAGCTCCTTATCCTCAGCAAACCGCTTTTCCATACGAAGTAAAGCTCGAATGGCAAAATTACGAGAGTTTCCCAAAGGACAGTCAGCCTTAAAAGGAAGCTGGACCACAAAGCGGCCATCGTTCTGGCGGTAATATGTCTCCTCGAAAAACTGCTCACACAACTTCTCTTCAATCGTTAGATGTTTCACTTCAGGCAAGGCTTCAACTTCCCAAAATTTGGCAACTGTTTCTGTTAAAGCAGTGTCGGTGTGAAGGCATATCATAGAGGAAGCGATTTTAGAGGATGAAAGCGGATCCGCGACCTTTCCCATGAGAATCCACCCAAGTGTCGACTTCTGTGCGAATGGGGTGCCGACTGGTCCTCTGATTAACCCAGTACAGAGAAACTGACCCATCTCATCAGAGCCAAGCAGTATGTCGATAGCACCAGGCGTGTGAAAATTCGGATCTGCTAGTGTGAGTCCATTGATATGTGGCCAATTCATATTGCGAAGAGGAACAGCTGGTAGATAGCTCGTAATTTTGCTTAAGATTTTAGCGCAAATTGATGTAGAGAACGTTCCATCAACTGATCTAAGGTTCAGCACCACTTCACCCTTTGAGGACCCTGACGCTACGGCACCGATTCCTTGAATAGCTGTTGTAACTGGTGAGCGCCTTAACTGCAATCACTGTACGCAGCTTTCTCTGATGAAGGAGGCATGTGAACCGTTGTCAAAAAGAAGTCTGGCTGGTTGGAACCTATGTGATTTGTCCATAACTTGAACTAATGCGGTACCGAGCAAAATATGATGCTTGCAATGAGAAGCGTAAGATGATAGAGCGTCATTAGAAGACATGGCCTTGCTCGCTGTTTGTAATAAAGCAGTTTCAGGTTGGTGATCCATGTGTAAGAGCGTATGATGCCGTGCATTACATACTCGACAGGTACCGTTGCTTGAACAATTTACTTGATTGTGGCCAGAGGATAGGCAGTTGACACAAAGGGGCTTGTCATGCACAAACGTTACTCGTCTAGTTACATCAATAGAACGAAATTTATCACATGCAAAAATTAAATGTTTACCTGAACAGAATGAACACATATGGGTTTGAGACAAAAAACGACGATTTTCACCTGGCTTGCTGGAAGCCGCGGAATGGAGTGAGTTTGATTTTCTGGATCTATTTTGGGGGTTTTTATTGTAGGATGTTGCATTTTGTTGATGAGTAGCGGTGACATCCAACGAGCGGCATCGGTTTTCCAGAAAGATTAAGAGTGTGTTGAAGTCCGCCACTTTATTTTCTGTATGAGACAGTTCCCATTGTCTTCGTGTTTCGCTGTCAAGTTTGTTGATTACAAGATGGACTAGCCAGTCATCCCAATTAGCAACAGGTCTTCCTATTGCTTTCAGAGAACGGAAATGCTCCTGTGCCTCATCGACAAGTGCCCTTATAGCAGTGGAAGACTCTGTGTTCACCTTCTTCAAAGCGAAAAGGGCTTGAAAGTGCGAGCTAACAATTGTAGGTGTGGAATCGTATCGGTTTTTAAGCAGTTCCCAAGCTTCATCATAATTGTTGTTTGTGATGCGAAAACCTTTAACCACTTGTAAAGCTGGTCCTTGTAAACAACTCATCAAGAATTGCAGCTTTTGGACGCTGGAAATGGACGCCTCGGCGTGAATAAAAGCTGTAAAGGCGTCTTCAAAGGGTTTCCATTCCTTGGAATCTCCGTTGAAATTTGGTAATTTCATCGCAGGTAGTCGAACGTCGGCGCGGACAGCGGAACACAGTTTGTCGTCGCTGACTTTCGTAGAAGAGATGGATGACGATTTAATTTTATAAAGCGCACGTGTTAAGTTTGCTAGCGCCTGTATATACCACGTTTCACCTTGTTCGCGTTCTGGCTCCTGTTCATCTAAATTGTCAGCGCCGCACGAGGATTCCACTTCTTCTTGATAGGTTTGAAATTTATTCCACTGTTCGTTCAGGAGTGAGATGTGAACATCAATTTCGGCGATATCGAACGATTCAGCTTTTTTGCTAATCGCCAAATAGCGTTTAATGCTATTGCGAGTGGTATCGCGCTTTGCTATACTGCTCATTTTAGATTATTTATGACAAAAATAAATGAACAAATACGCGTTGCAGTATGTTTAAGCGCGTGGAAGAACAATGAAATAATTTCCGCAAGTGAGTACTGTACTTGACCGACAACGCGTGATGTAAGGAGTATGTACTTATAATGGAAATGTACCGTTGGATTTTCGTGGCGCGAACTCTATGCACCCGCGCTGGTAAAGGAAAAGTATGTACAACTATGACCGATTGAAATTCTACAATTCTGGTTTAAGTTTGCAAATTAATAATTTTTATATTCGGTTCGAATGGACCAATGTTCGCGATGTGGACTGTAAAATACTAATCGAAAATTAAACGCAAACAAATATGTGGACAACAGAATTTATTTAAAGAGAAGCGACCATTGCGGTTCGTTGCTGAGCACATACTGAGCTTTTTCAACAAAAGAAGAATGTAATGAGAGAAATCATATGTACATACATTATAACAATGTGTATTAACAATGTAATGATAACAATGCAATATACATAGGTATTTATCTTTGTATTGGCGGCAACAGTCCTTATGTCATAGTTACGGACATAGGAAAGATCTTCTCCAACTCATATTTCATAATAAGAGCGTGATGGCCATCGCTCCTTGCTAACGAGCTTCAGTCACCCTCTGATAAACCAAGTCGGCCCGTTTGATAAATAGTAGCCCATTTCTGATATTAACTACCATTCGGCATCATCTCAAGAATGATAAACACCAGCTTGCTAGCACATGTTCGGCCTTGAAAAACATACATATGGTTGTTTCATCAACGTCAGCACTGAATTTGAAGCGAGGCAGACCGCTGTTGAAACAAACGCTTACACAAGTGGATTTCCGACAGCAGTCAAGTTCAAGGTGTGAAAAATTTCTGCGAGCATCTACTACTAAAGGTTTTAAAGGTTTTCGTCTTTTTAGGTTCGTTTATACTGTTGAGTTGATCGCGTCTATGGATTTTGTAGAAGCTGGGTTCAGATTTGGTGGCCTAAGACAGCGGCGACGGTTACGTCATTTGTTCAACATTTCACTTGACAATTAAAAGAAGAAAGAAGACCTTCCTCAGACAAAGTTTGCTCCGTGGTACCTCTTGCGACGTCGGAGATCCAAAGATTTACTAATGAAGTCTTTCTTTTGCAGTAGTGAAGACCCATAAAAGTTAGAAGACTATAGAATTCTGAGGTTAGCCTATACGTGCTTGATGAGCCGATTGATGCGAAACGCCCTTTTATATTGGGTTGGCAAGAAAGTATTTTCGGTGCTTACACATAGATCGTGTTGTGATCCTTTTAAAGGACTTCTGTCAGTGTCATGATTTTTTCCTTTTGACATTTGATATCATTCACGGTGAAGTTAGCTTACCAGCAAGTTGTGCGTAATTTTGTGTGTAGCTGTCATTTTAAGGTGAATTTTAACATGGAGTGCAAAAACCAACATTTTCGGCATATTTTACTTTTTTATTTCCGTAAAGGAAAGAAAGCTGCTGAGGCTCACAAAGAGATATGTGAAGTTTATGGTGTTGATTGCATAACAGAGCGCACGTGTCAGAATTGGTTTAAAAAATTCCGTTCTGGAGATTTTTCACTTAAGGATGACCAACGTTCTGGTCGACCAACTGAGGTTGATGATGACCAAATCAAAGCCATAATTGAAGAGGATCGTCACGTAACAGTTCGTGAGATGGCAGAGAGGTTAAATGTATCGCACACAACAATTGAAAATCATTTAAAATGTCATGGGTTCGTTAAGAAGCTCGATATTTGGGTGCCGCATGAATTGAAAGAGATTCAATTAACACAACGCATCAATATTTGCGATATTCATCTCAAGCGCAATGAACTCGACCCTTCAGACTCCATTATGTCAGTTTAATTTATTGATGTCTATCACCGAAGGCATATCAATATTGTCCTGATGAGCTTCGGAATCATATTTGGGTTATCAGAGGACGGCAAATCATGAATGATGTAGGAAGCTCGCATTCTGCTCAACCCTTTGTTCCACTGTCTAAAGGACAACTTAGGGGTGGTATTTGTGGGTCCTATATATTATAGAGTTGAAGAGTCTCGACTCTCCTCTTGGGGTGAAGAATTTATTCAAGGGTTTCTGTCGCGGTGAAAATCTAGTAGCATTTCATATTAAGGCACAGCCTATAGTCGGACCCTTTCTCAGAAAGGATGGACCGAACTACGAAAAATCTCTTAAAGGTGACAATTGATAAGGCGCAACAAAATGTTGAGCTGCTACTGGCAAAGCGGAAGAAATTATACACAATTGCCCCTTTATATATTTCAGTTCTGATTCAATACATCGCCGCTGACTCCGTCAGGTTTTTTAATCGAGCCTAGTATAGTGGGTTTGAGTTCCTTGTCGCAACAATCCGATGCTTGCAAACGTTTGGAAGCAACGGATATGGTTTCTAGACAGAGGTAGTATTCAGCTGAAAATCGATGATATGATGTTGGCATGACTGTACGTCGTAACGCCATCGCCTCGACCTGGGTTCGACCTTTTTTTTCAATTAGAAAGTGGCCATTGATGAGCAGGGGTTTGATTGCAGGGATTTAAGAACCAGGCCGTGTCAGATCAAACTATTGTAGCTGAAGGAAAACGGTTGAGACGACCAATTTTCTTTTATCGAACTTTTTTCTTACCCAGCGAACGATGTTGAAAAATAATTTCCAATCTGTATTCTCCACTTTACATATTCTATCACAAGCTAGCATCATGCATTATACTGGTCGCGATGACGATAAGACTCGCTAAGAAAGATTAATCTGAATTAAATGTATGAGAAAGAATGGAGAACATTTGTTTTCACAATGTCTTCCCTCCTAGTGCGCAATTTTTACAGACTTAGTATCTAAATCTGTATCTAACTTATCTTCTTTGTCTTCACTTATTTCATCCTTAGTAACCCTGTGATACAAATTGAAAAATATTTCAGTCTTTACTGTGGCAGATTCCAATAAATTGTCGCATTTTTGACTCATCAAATTTCTCATTTCTGGCTCTGAATCCTTGGAACAACATGTAGCTCATTCGGAGCAAACATTCGCTTGCATGAGTCAGATTATATGCCAACATCTTCAACTATTTCTCTGGCTGAAATGGGCATTTTTCACAATCATTTCATTCACTTCTAGTATGTTTTCCTCAACTATTAATATATTTTGGCTTAAATCCATAAGCTCTCGTTTTGAAGCAATCAAAAGCAAATCAAAAACAACATCCAATATTTTTAGGAAACGAGCCGGCCTACGTGATCGATCTTGTATTCAGAAGAAAGTCAATTTCAGTTCAAGGTCAGGTGCAAGGCAAGTGTTTTTACGCAATCAATGCACGTAATAGGTTTGACGTAAGACTCGCTCAAATTTCGGCTTATTTATTTGTACAGAGTAAAAAAGTTATGTGTAAACACGTGGTGGGAAATCACATTTTGTTAAACACTTTATTGGCAGACATTATTGCGTGCCCTTACTCATACTGTCTAAAATTGTCGCAAGTAGATCTTATGGTAGATCTAGATATATTAGGGCATTACTTCAGCAGAATATTTCTTACTCTTACTTCACTTTAGGAGAATTTTTGAAATTGTGTTGATATCTTTTTATTTAAATTTAAAAAAAACTTAAACTTAGCTTAAATATCTTAACTCATTAGAACAATCTTGTCTTGTACGATGTTAGCTGCGAGCTTATTTTTTAGTTCAAAATTTTACCTGTGCCTTTATGTAAATGTGTTTTAAATAATCTAAGGACTGCCATAGAGCCTTCTTTCTCAAAAACTTGAACACTATATGAGACACAGATTTGCCTCATATTCCAAAAGTCCCATTTTGGCAGCTGACGAGATGATAATTCAATGACTTTCCTTGACATTGGCATGTTGAAAGCGATGTTGGTGATGTTCAACAAGTCACGACAGCGCATATTTCTTTCTATGTCATTCTTTACGGTCATTGACTAATCAGTGATTCTTAAACTGTTTCAGCAAAAAAAAAAATTTGCAATTGCACAATGTAAGAAAGGGGTAGTCGTGGTGCAATGGTAATCATCACCGACTATTGAGCGGAAGGTCGATAGTTCAAGTCCGTCCATAGTCAAGAACAATTCATAATCGGAAAAACTGTGCAACAACATCAGTTGTGAATGAGAGATTATCAAAAAGTGCTAACGTAGGCATAACACTCGCAGCATAAGATCTCTTCAAAATTCATACACTGTGTGTGCATTTCCAATATAACACCATAATGACATGGAAACAAAAGAGTTGCTGTGAACTACAACAAACGCAAATTCAGTCGAATCTCTCAAATTATATCTAGGACCACCACCTCCGGAGAGAAGTGAATGAACATCTTCGACACAAACCATTCGCACTCCGTCCAGGTTGTGTGACAAACACCATAAGAGCGTACACTCTTGAACCTGCATGAATTAAAAAAAAAAGGAAGGGACCCATCTTCAAGTACTACGGTACCGCTCAATTCTGTGTTGATTGCCACAGTAGTACTTTACTATGACACGTAGAGTTCATACTTCTTGGTAATTTACCTCTGAATCTATTGCTTTGAAGACCCTGAGACCTTTTTTATAAAGGATATCGAGCTCGCGGAAGTGCCTAAAGATATCTACCGTGTCACGTACGCTTATGTGACTGACAGGATTTTTGTTAACATTTACTGGCGAGAGAAGAAGTGGAGAGGTGACATGTTGCATTTAGCCGGGTTTTTAGATTTCTTACATTTTGTAGATTTTATTTATACTTTTTATCGCTCTGTATGCGCAACCGACAGCGCAATAATAATGCAATTTTATCGATTATTGAAAATCCCTAATCCTGTAAAGGGTCAATCGAAAACTACAGGAAGCTACATAAAAAAAAATGTAAGTTCTTCACATCTAGTCCAACCTTTTCAAGCATCCAAGGATGAATGTTTAACAGAAATACCGGGAAAGTCTAATATTTTACATGGAAAATAAAACGTAAAAAAAAAATATCAGTCACTCCTATGTGAACAAATTCCATAATTTTCTGTTTTGGGCACTCAAATTAGCATAATTAAGAAATACGTTATAAGATTTTGCTCTTAATGCCATCCGAGCACCTAATACTCGTAGGAAACAATAATCCAATAGCGTGACTTAAAAAGAAAGTTCAACTATCAGCTAAATGTTTACAAAAATTCAACATATTTATTTGTCCTCTTTCTGTACCATTCCGTGCACCAAATGCGTAACACAGTTGTTCCAAACTTCTGAGTATAAAAGCGAGCAGATTTATGGGAAACACATCATTATCTAGTTGATTGTAACAGAATGAATTCGAAAGGTATCCTCTTAATTTGTGTCGTTGGCCTTATAGCCCTCTGTCATGATGCAGATGGGCAAGGAGTCTCATACACCAATAGTTACCAAGACGACACAACGCGTTCAGTAATACATACCCATGACTACTCTGTCACGAACGGTGGTAGCTCTAGCTCAAGTAGCAGCATCAGCACAAGCACCAGCACTTGCATACCAGCACCAGTTCCAGCACCAGTTCCAGTACCAGTTCCAGCACCAGCTCCAGCACCAGTTCCAGTACCTGATCCAGCAACAGTTCCAGCACCAAATCCAGCTCCAGTTGCACCACAAGCTCCAGCACAAGCTCCAGCACAAGCTCCAGCACAAGCACCAGCACAATAGGTTTCAGCACTTGCTTTTACAATTGCTTGATGAGCTCAATAAATCCACCCTTATAGCATGAAAATTATTGTTTATCCTGTAGTTTTCCTGTAGTTGATATCGAAGAAGGGTCTAGTTCCTCAAGTCAAATTCAAAAAATGGGCTGGTCTGATTCCTATACATTTGCACGCACAACAGCGAACCAGTTTACCCGATTTTGATAAATCATCAACTCGGGAAAGTTGTTATGACAGTTGTTAATCGAACCATGCACTGATTTTGAAAATAAAATTTCATCATTTTGACACGTTATGAAAATTGAAAAACACTTGTTCCCTTAATAATATAGTCGCTGTAGACAAACAAGCTTCAAGCATCTTATTGAAAGATCCTACTCCAGTAAAAGATAATGGCAATTGATCATATGGCTTTATTGTGACGATTTGCTTCTTCTGCAAGGTCTTTTAGAAGTCACGCCTAGATGTTCACGCCTTCGACATTTATGGGGTGAACATATATACGAGATTTGTTCAAGAAATACGATGACTTTTGAAATTTCGCGAGATAAAAACATTTTTCTTCTTGTTATATCGATACACATGTCCCCTAACATTTGTTGATACTGTCAGTCATTCTTGATATTTTGTTTGTTTTCTACAGATATAGAGGTTAGACGTGTTTAAGTGTGCTTTGCGATTTTTTGCTATTGAAAAAAATTGGATCAAAGAGTCTATAATAAATTTTGTGCGAAAAATAAACATAGGTGCTTTAATATATTTGAAATAGTGCCTGTGGATTTTGGCGATATTTATTATGTTTACACTACTAATACAAGATCTTCACAGAAGGCCGAGAAAATGTTAATGATGATGTCTGCATTGGACGGTCCAACACGTCAAGGTCGGTGTTGGTCAGAACAGTGAAGTGTTATGAAAAATCATCGGAGAAGTTCTTGAGTATTTTGGCATATCGTTTAGCCATGATATTTTGGGCATGAATAGTATGTCAGCGAAGTTTGTTCCGAAATTGTTAAATTTTGACCAAAAAACCGTCACATAAGCCTCGTCACTGTTGAATGACTCGGATGAATGATAAATTAGCTGAAAGGATCATCGCTGATGAAAAACACGGGTATATACGAGTAGTTATGACGTCAAAACCAATGGCTAATCATCTCAATAGAAATGACCAGAAGAGCCAAGACCGAAAAAAGCACGCCAAGTCCAGTCAAATGTGAAATATTTGCTGAACGGTTTCTTCGATTACAATGGCGTGATTCATGAGGAGTTCTTGCCAGAAGATCGTACGGTCAATCAGGAATATTACCTTACGGCTATGCGTTGTGGGCGTGAAGCAATACGAAGAATACATCCGGATTTGTGGGGAAAAAATGTATAGCCTAACGATAATGTACTTGTCCACTCATCGTTGCTTGTGTTTAATTTTTTTGGCCATAAACAATATCATGCCTCAGCCACCATATTCACCGGACTTGGCACCCCGTGACTTCACTTCCAAAATTGAAAAGACTCATGACATTTTGCCATTACTGAAGAGATAGAGGCTGCATCGCTGGAAGAGTTCCAGGCTATACCCAAAAGCATATATCAAAAGTGGTTCGAGGATTGGAAAACGTGTTGGTTCATTGTATCTGAGGGAGATCACTTTGAAGATGACGAAATAGATATTGAAGAATAACTAAGTATTTTTCGAGGAAAATTCAAAGTCACCTTATTTTTTGAGCACCTCGTGTGTATAATTTTAGCCATGCATAGCAATATGTAAGAGCAATGCATTGAAGCTATAATTATTACGAAAATAGGCTGTTTTCATTTCAAAACTGTCAAAGATTTTTTAATAAAAACCAAATAACTTCTGCGTGAATTTTTCTCTCTAGTCCTCCTTGATCAACTTTTCTTCCCTTGCCCTATATGTACATTTCGTACGTGTGGCTCTGTGAGTGTTACATTCTCGGCCAGTTATGTTCCTTTGTTCATTTGTCGTTTCGATACTACATTCGTATACAGTATAACGCGACCCGAATAAGTTATTTTATCGCTTCATTTCGCCGCCGGGCTCGACGAGTTTACTCTTTTGGTGTCACCCAAATTTTTTTATCTCGAATTTTCCATTTTCGAGTTTCTTTACAATTTTGTAAGGTCCAAGAAACGTTCATCTTAATTTTATCACAATCGTGTGCGCTTAATGGCAACTAATTCGGTCAACGCATACTCCTCTTCAGGGGCCCTCGTTCTGCCGTAAATTGTTTATTCTCTTGTTGAATTTTTTTCTCACCTCTTCGCATTCGACGTCCAACTTGTCGATAGCTGCTTCATCTTTTAATTCGCGATGATCTGATTATTCCCGGAACGCATTGTCAAGTCAGTGTGCAAAATGGACTAAGCTTGGCATTTCTCTAAGAGCTATTATTCAGAACTGAGCAGGACTTACTCACGGAGCAAGTTTTATTCACAAGAGAATGGCAGATCCCTTAAATTACTCCACCAAAGCTCAATGGGACTTACGTCAGCAAAAAAGCCTAGAGCACCAGATAGGGTATCAAACCTTATATTACACGCTGGCTGTATGCCGCGTTTGTTAGACCTATACTGTAATGTACGGCTGCTTAGTCAGGTGGCCGGCACTGTGCAAATCTAACAATGGCATTCTAAGTAGAGTTCAACGGATGGCACGTATCGCTATAACCGGGGCATTGCGAAAAACACCCTCTGCAGCCCCCGAAACGATCGTACTCCCCATTGATCTTTTTGGCGAGGAAATGGCAAAGAAATGGCGCTGCCACTTAAGAAATCAGTTCATTGAAAGTTTTCTAAAATAAGATAAGTTGTTATTTTACGCCAAAGCAAGCATTGACTACTTAATTCCGACCCTAGACTTATAGAACAACAATTCCCAACCGCCGACAACGGCAGAGGAATGATTTTCGAAGAAAAGCACGGCACTGGAAATATACACAGATGGGTCCAGCACAGACAATGATGTGGGTGCCGATGTCTATACACCGACTCTAAAAATCAGCCAATCTTTTACACTACCGAACCACTATTATATACTCCAAGCCGAACTAACGCAATTGGTGATGTCGCCGACTGGCTGACTGTGAGATCGATAAACAGTAGCGACACCGTCATCTACACAGATAGCCAAGCACCAATAAAAGCACTCGAATCATCAATAATAAGATCAAAATTGGTCAGGCACTGCAGCACATCTCCAAATGAGATATCCAGCAGATGCGCTATAACGTGGTGGCGCGGGCCTGGGTATAGTGTTATACCAAGCAACCGTGAAGCAGCCAAAATAGGCACCACACTCGAGCTTTCGATTGATAAAGGGAAAATCCACCTGCCAATGGAAACACAAAAATATAAAATCTCGAAACAAGCACTGCAACAGGCAAATGAGAGACCTTGAAACATCCAACTATGGGAGACAAACCTAGGTATTGTCAACGTAAAGCCACAAATTTTGTTAAAAATGCGCAAGCATTTTGTAAGCAGCCTAATCGGAATCCTTATAGAACATTGTACTTTAGGAAAACATGCCGCAAGATTAGAACTGTCATATAACGACTATTGCAGTAAATGTTATGATGAGGAAGAGGAATAATCTCCATCCCATCTTTTACGCAATTGCCCTGCCTGCAAAATATCGAATTTTTATTCAGCACTCAAAATAGTTCCAAGAGCAGCGGTAACCAAGCCGACCCAAGTGGTAGCACAGCAGACCGATCTTGTTCTAAGTGATCCCCACTGCTTTTTACGGAGGGAAGCCACCTAACGTAACCTAACCCTAGAGGGATAGACTAGTTATCTCACCCTCCAATGCCGAACGTACGACGATAAAGTCCTTTACACAACACTCCAGCCTCAACAGTAATCCTTTACCATGGGTCTTATCCAGGTTTCTTCTAACAGAACGTCTTTAATGCGATGATATAATGACTCCGCTATCATCAAACACAACAATCTACTCACCGAATCCACATTTTTCAGCTTTGATCCTGATCGATATTCAATTTTATAACCGAAGTCTTACAGGAGCTTCGCCAACCTAGATAGCCTAAAAGGTAAAATCTTTCTCGTTGTCGTTACAATAGTTTGGTCTAGATCCCTAAACAGGATTATATGATGTTATACTCCATGCGCACATTGCGGAAGTATATTCAATATATTCAAATGAACTCATTGCGTCAAAATTAAATGAGCCCGAAAATATTTCCGGATAGAAATTTTTTGTAACGGGTTTGATCGCTAGGAATGCGATCATCAATGCAAACAAATGAATTCGCACGGAAAGACGTACGAAAATCGGAAGTCTCAATCAGTTTTCTGAGTTGAACCAGAGCGATCGCATAGAGAGCGAACGCAAGCATAAAATGCAGTCCATTGACAAAGAATATCTTTCTATCTCCCTTTCGAGCCTTCGAACTTAGTTATTACCTTAATCAATCACATATATAGATTCTTCACTTTTTCCAGGCTCTTATTATTGCTAGTACTTCTAGCTCATACGAGTGATCCCTTTCTTCTGTTGGCGATGTTTTCCTACTCATATAAGAGGGTGGTCCTAGAAGTACTTAGCCTCACCGCCAGATGGCGCCAGTATCGCAAGAGCAACTTACTATCGTGTAGTATATTGTAGTAGACGGCTACTGTCGAGATTTCAGCCGGATCGGACTCGTAGTTTTGTTGTGACCGCGTGTGGAAGCGGGAGTGTCCTAGAATTTTAGAAAAATGGAAAAAGAGCAATATCGGTCGGTGATTCGATTCATATTTTTGGAAGGGAAATCGCGCAGCGAAATCAAAGGGCGTTTGAATGCTGTGTACGGTGACTCTTCACCTTCGATGGCAACCATCAAAAATTGGTTTAACGAGGTCGCACGTCGGTTTTTGGTGAGCCACGTCCAGGTGCCCCGAAAACGGCTACCACGGAGGATAACGTGACAAAAATCCACGATCTCGTACTGGCAGACCGCCGATTGAAGGTGCGCGAGATAGCTGAGATAGTAGGCATTTCAAAAGATCGCGTGGGTCATGTCAAATTTTGGGCACGAGAAAGCTGCCGGCGCGATGGGTGCCGCGTTTGCCCACTCCGGACAACAAGCGCAACCGTGAGACCACTTCAGAGCAGTGTTTGACGCTGTTTAAGCGCAATCCGAAGGAGTTTCTGCGTCGTTTCGTGACAGTCGACGAAACATGGATCCACTGGTACACACCAGAGACCAAGGAACAGTCGAAACAGTGGACTTCATCCGGCGAATGTGCTCCGAAAAAGGAGAAGACTGTCCCATCGGCCGGAAAGGTGATGGCCACCGTTTTCTGGGATTCACAAGGTGTGATCCACATCGACTACCTGGAGAAGGGCAAAACGGTCACAGGGCTGTACTATGCCATATTATTGGGCCGATTCGACGCCGAATTGGAGAAAGAACGGCCCCACTTGGCGAAGAAAAAAGTGCTCTTCCGCCATGATAACGCACCGGCTCACAACTCCGTCCTCGCCACGGCCAAATTTGTCGAATTGGGCTACGAACTGCAGCCCCATCCACCGTATTCTCCAGATTTGGCCCCGTCTTTTTGTCGAATGAGGAGGTCATCGCCGCCACGGTGGCCTACTTAGCAGACCTCGAGAAAACGTATTTTTCAGACGGGTCAAAGAAGTTGGAGCATCGCTGGGTCAAGTGTATCGAGATAAAAGGAGGCTATATTGAAAAATAAATTGCCATTTCTCCAAAATTTTTGTTTTTCTTTTGTAGGCTAAGTACTTATCGGACCACCATCGTATATCCTTCGTTTTAATTGTTTCGCACTTTTTGCATCGTTGTAAGACCTCGTTAGGGCGACAGTGGAGGATTCTCGATGTGTCAGAAACTGATCGCGATTTTTGATTTTAAAAAGCGATTCAAATAGGGGGATTTCTTTCTCTCCATCACTGGTACCATCAAGCTGGAATCTATACTAAGAGTATTTGATAATTAATTTCTGAACATGATTGCTTGCTTACAAGAATGGTAGATCACATTTGCGTGCCCTGCCTTCAGAAATGATGTTTTATAGAATGCAGAAGATTGTTCGCAGATATTCCCTATAAGAATGTATGTATGTAATAGGTCCTGGTTAAGCAAATGGAAGGACATTTTCTTACCTCTGTTTGCGCATCACAGCAGCAGCACCTGATCTACTTACGAGTATATGGCCAAATAAAAATAATTTTTTATTTTCCCTATCACCACGATCTCTTGTTTAATTTATTTAGATATAAAGAATAACATAGTCGATTCATTTAGTCTATACTGAGAGCCTTAAAGATAATGTAGAAGAAGAAAAATTGTCAATCAGTCCTGTACTCGTATGAAGAAATTCCGTAATTTTCTGTTTTGGGTACTCAAACCAGCATAAGCAAGAAATATATACGTTATAAGATTTTACTCTTAATGCACCCTGAGCACCTTATAGGGAACTAATCCGATACCATGACCTAAATACAAAGTTCAACTATCAGCTAAATGTTTACACAAGTTCCACACATTTATTTGTCCCATTTCTGTGTGATCACCATTCTGTGCACTGAATGCGTCATTTGTTGTTGTTACAAACTTCCGAGTATAAAAGCGAGCAGATTTATGGGAAACACATCATTATCTAGTTGATTGTAATAGAATGAATTCGAAAATTTTCCTCTTAGTTTGCTTCGCCGGCGTTATAGTCCTCTGCCAAAATGCAGATGGGCAAATTACCATCGATACCGATACCAACATCGACATCAACACTGACATCAACACGGACATCAGTAGCAGTAGCTCAAGCACCAGTATCAATACCAGCACCAGCAACAGCACAACTACCAGCACCAGCACTATCACACCAGCACAACCTGCAACTCCACCTCAAGCTCCGGCACCAGCTCCAACACCAGCTCAAGCACCAGCTCAAGCACCAGCTACAGTACCAGCTCCAGCACAAGGATGAGTTTTAGCTCCACTATTAGTACCATTGCTTGATGAATTCAATAAATATACCCTTATAGCAAAAAATTATTGTTTAGCTGTCCGGACAGACTTCGTTCTGTCAAACGTTATTAGCCTCTCGCAGGCCAATAGAAAAAATTAAATAAATAAAACGTATTTCGGAGCGATCATTTTATTTATGCCTCAATAATAAAAAATGATTAATTATAAAAATTAGTTATCTATTTCGTATACTCCAAGACTTTATTAATAATGTTATGATATTTCCATTGTAATGCTTAATGGTACCTACACGCGTAAACAAATGAAACTGACGGTTTCCCAACGCGGGAGCAAGCAGCATACAACTTTCCATGACAGAAGGACGGGTTTTCAAGTTTAACGCCGCAAACACTCAACGACTGACCCCGGGAGTTTATGGTCATAACGACAGCAAGCTGCCCTGGCAATTGCAGTCGTTTAAATTCAAAGGCTACGTCAGTTGGTACCATTGGGTTGCGGGGTATCAACTCATCTAGAACGGTTGCTTCGATCACATTGTTATGTAAATTTTTCACTGCTAACCGTGTGCCGTTACAAAAACGCGGTTGTTTAATATTTCGTAACATTATGACAACCGATCCTACTTTCAATTGAAGATTATTGGGTGGCAATCCTGGCCACCTGGGTAGTTGATGACGTCATATTGATTAGTTACGCAATCAACTGATTTGTATATCCTTAGTCATTTCATTTCATTTTGAATTTTGAAGTTTATTTATTTAAGTTTCCGTGTTTTTGGTAGCTAATACAGCACGTTTGCTCAACCAACAATGATCTCTGTAATTTTGAGAGACGTTTGGGTATACCTTTTGTATGCGCTCGATTTTTGATTTAGTAAACTGGCGAAAATTGACACGAAAAGTAATGCAGACAGTCAAAACATCTACAGAGATTTTGCCATTACCAATGTCAATGAGTTAGCTAGAAAATATGTCAATATGTAAATTTAGTATCTTATCGGATTTCCAGAAAATGGAGGACCGCTGGCTTTGACCATGGAATCACTCACTGGTAATGTATGACGAAAATCTCCTGCTAACAAAATCATCGTTCCATCAAAACGGTTTTGATTGTTTCGCAAATCTTTCGTAGTTCTGTCTAATACTTCCACAGACTTTTTATGCGCCATCGTGCATTCAGCCCACACTATCAACTTATACTGCTGCAAAACTTTTGCCATTGCTGGCTTCTTATAAATGTTGCAGGTTGGAGTTTCGTTGTTTTGAATATTCAGTGGTAATTTTAGTGCTGAATGGGCTGTTCGACCGGCTTCCAGCAATGTGGCTGCAATACCATATGAACCAAGTTTGAGTGCAATTTCATTGTGCGAGCGAATTGTCGTTAAAATCAATGTAATCAAAAAACAAGTCTTTCCTGTACCGCCCGGAGCGTCCAAAACATAAATTCTTTGGTTTTTGGTTCAACAGCGGAACATTCATTCGAACTGATTCCCTTAAAACATCGAAATCATATAGTTTTTCACGTTGCAATTCTTCATTAAAAACGTAGTGCATTGGACGATTGGGCGCGGCCATGCCTAATTGAGATAATATTTACTTTATTTGACATCATCAAGCACATGTTCTCAGTTGTTATCAATGCCTTGTTGTACTCGCTAATCTCTTCTGTGAATTGTTTCCGTACAAAGTACAAACAGTGCCTTAGTTAATGCCTGCTGACCGTCAGTCGGGTGTGAATTACTGTCAAGTCATCCTTAATCTCAATAACGAAGAGGACGATTTGTTTCGAAAATCATCATGAGCGACGAGGCGCATTTAACAAGCGGTAACGTCAATAAGCAAAATCCTCGTTTCTGGGGCATTGAAAATCCGCGTGTGATACACGGAGGGCCATTATATCCGCTCAAAGCCACTGTGTGGCGCAGCGTTCACGCGGAAGGAGTGATTGGGCCGTAGTTTTTTGAGGATGCCATCGACAACACTGCCGGAATTGGATGAGCGGGGTTGTTGAACATTTGGTTTTAACAAGACGGTGCAACAACACACACAGCACGAGCCACAATGGATATTGTGAAGAAAGCGTTTCCTGATCGCGTAATCTCCCGTTTTGGTGATTTGGCATGGCCAGAAAAATCACCAGATTTAACCATCCTAGACTTTATTTTTTTTGACTACTTGTCGCGGACTTATGCCAACAAGCCTCGGACGTTCGCGTTCGCAGCCCTTGAGGACAATATTCGGCAGAAGTACTAACATTTAATACCGGAAATCTTGGGGAAAGTCATGGAAAATGCGTACACGGATATTATATATTCCACATAACAAAAAGATCCAAATAAAGATTTCCATCACTCAAAGTATTTTTTTTTATTTAGTAAAAAAGTTATTCAAAAACGAAATTGGATGAAAAAAATTAAATTAAAAATTTGAAGTAACCCCCGACACAAAAAAACTTTAAAAAGTAGAAAAATAAAATTTTTTTCTCGGCCTTTCTCATGTTAAGTCAATGAGAGCGTTTTTCGGTGATTGTTCCTCCGTGGTAAAACTTCCCAAAAATTTATAAAAAGCCTATAATAATCACCAAGTTAGACTCTAGCCATGTGAATTTCATCAAATTTCATCTTGATCGGAAAAACAGAGATAGAAGAGTTCGAAAAAATGGCAATCCCGTGTATTAAATCTGTTTAAGATCGAGGATGGAAACAATTTATTACTTAATTAGGATAGTCTCCAACGCAGCCATTGTCCAGATCAAACATTGACTTGAATAGTATCCCATACTATTTGTTAGCATTTGCACCCTTTAAAAAAAAAAACCGAAACGATGAGTTTTCTTGAAACATAGTTAATATGCGAATTTTCAATCGGTACGGGGCCATTTTACGGTAGACGTGGTGGCCGCTTACAGTCAACTCTTCAACGTTTGGTGGCCGAATTTGAGACGATCGGTTCAGTATTCAATCAGTCAGCCTTCGTACGTCAAAGGAACGCAAGATCGGCCGAGAACAGAACAAGAACTCTGCATTTCGCAGAATTCAACGTGTCGAATTTAACGTCAGGATTTAGGCCGACACGCGTACAAGATTCAACTGCCCCAAGAGCTCAAAGTTTATGACCGTAGACAACACGTAATATTTCGAAAACTACGTCGGTGAAGCGGTCACTGTCAATGGCGAGCGCTACAGAACGATGATCACCAATTTCTCAAATTCTCCAATTAAATCATATGGATCTAGACGAAATGTGGTTCCAGCAGGACGGTGCTAAATGCCACATAGCAAACGCCACGATTGCCGTTCTGCAAGAACGATTTGAGGTAAAGTACACTATCGAAGGGGTGCCTCGAATTGGACACCAATGTCATGAGACTTGACCCCAATAGGCTTTCTAAGATAAACATAACACAGGCGATCGCCCAAATTCAGCCGGGTTTATGCGGAAGAGTCATTGAAAATTGGAACAATCGTAAGAAGCCGAGACGGACATTTGAACGATGTCATATATTATACATACATGGGCCTTTCAAATAAAAAAAAAGAATTTTGTTTATCCCCTACACAAAGCGTGTTTTATTCCATTTCAATATCTACCCGCCCTTATTGGAAAACCCTTTATTACTAAAAGCAAAGAAAACTGCCGAAGACTGTCATCAGTATGCTGGCTTTGTGCGCCAAGGGCAATAAGAGGTTACCGGAATGATCCCCGTGTTCGCAGAAGAGATTAGAAATAGAAGACTGTCCATGTCAACGGAAGTTGACAAAGCAAGTAAGATCAAGGGAGAAGAAAGGGCACAGTCAATGGTTCTATGACAGAATCGATAGAATAATACCACTAAGGCCAGATTTCATAAATTCAAGGATTATGAGACTAATGCTATTTTGTCGTTATATGTTATAAGTAAAATTACTAATCTGCTCATCATTCCTAAAGTGATCATTGTAGAGAGAAATTGGAAAAAATATTTTTTACCTTCCTGACGGTAAAATCAATTTACCTCCCTATTTTACCTTGCATGGAAAATTATTGCATCAATTGAATTGAGGCAGAGCAGTGGAGTGGAAAGGCTATAGAAGAAAATCCAGCTTCGACTGTTCTTGACCTTGTTGCAAGAATGCAAGTCTGAACTATAACCATTGACCGTCAATTTCCAGCCACTGAAAAGGTAAAAAACTAAGAGACTTCGGTGTTGGTCCAAAGCATGGTGGACGAGTAAGAGAGATGT
This sequence comes from Merodon equestris, assembly GCA_958301585.1. Lineage (NCBI taxonomy): Eukaryota > Metazoa > Arthropoda > Insecta > Diptera > Syrphidae > Merodon > Merodon equestris. The sequence goes on from OY284413.1 coordinate 175,157,868, forward strand.
CCATTATTCGTTTCCCAAATGGGGATAAACAGTCATGGTCAAGGCATACTCGTATTGCCATCACATATGCATGGTGAAATACGGCTGCATGATGATGAAGGGTACAGCATGGTCATCGGTATTGAAGCTGGCTTGACACTAACAGCTCTTTCCTTTGCGTCTTCAAGGAAAATGGGCTTCATCTTCCTTCACTAAGGAAGATTTTGCATTAGAAACCAGTATAATGTGCTAACAACCGATTGGCGAAGATTCTACATTGATTGTGATCTTCAAATCTCGTGTTAACTGAATTTTATGAGGATGCAAATGCAGATCCTCATTTGAAATAGTCAAACCAGTTGACGGACCTGGGAACGTCGGGATTTCGATTTTGACCGTTTTTTAAGGACACTTTTTTTTACAGCAGTAATGTATCGGTAGAGCGTCCAGTCTGGGTCTGCGAAACTTTCTTCGATCCTTAGTTAAATTTTTTACGCCTACCATTGAATTATTCAATCAGCAATTTGAATGAATTATTTAATCAAAGTATTGGCCATCGTTGTATAAGACTTGCTTCCGATCTGCTTTGCAATTGGTGGATCCCACGCCAGTACCAAGCCTTTTATAATTTTTCACTTCTTCGAAGATGAAAGCGTTTCGAAGGTGCGTGCTGCATCAATCCAAACTGAAAAAGCCAAGTCTGACGTATGAGTACATGACTTGTAGAGCTAGTTTTAATTTGCCAAATAGTTTTCTACTGAGTTTGCAGCGTGTAAAAGAACATTGCCATTGCCGATTCGTGTTTTCGGCCATATTCTGGTCGTTTTTACTTCCATGCTCGATTCAGTTTTATCAGTTGTTGACGGTTACGGTTCCCAGTAATGGTTCCACCAGATTCAAGCAGCTTATAGCAAACCATTCCCTTCTGGTCCAATCGGTAGATATTACATACTGGTTTCGATATTTATTTATTTAACATATATGTTAATCTACAAGCTACTTACGTATTAACAGATTTAAGAAGTTGTATGATTTAATTTGCTTGAAGAATTTACAAATAAAGATTTTAAAAGATTAAACCACTTAACAAATTCTTTTTGAAATTAGGTCTAGTATCAGATAAGTCCAATTGTATTGAAAATTCGTGAAAAGCCTTCATTATTTTTATAAAAGTTTTTTCCTATAGGCTATATTATGGAATCTTTCGTTTAAAATTCGTCGACTACGAAGAGGCCTGGGTGCACATAAAATTGAACCATTTCAAGAAGAGAAAAACACTTTATATGATATGACAGGATATCGCCTGCAAACATTACATCATATAAAGTGCGTCTAGATTAAATTTTTTTCAAACCAAGTAACTGACAACTTGCTTTATAGTAAGGGCAAAAATTCCAATGCAGTTTAAAGACTGCGAGCTTAGTGAATCGTTTTTGAACCTCCTCAATACTTTCGAAAACCGGAATTCCAGATTACAACAGCATACTCAAGCAAAGGTCGGACGAGGCAGGTGTAAAGTGCCACCAGAGTATATGGGTCAGTGAATCATTTAGTATTACGTTTTATAAAACCTACTGTTGAACTAGCTTTGGCCAATATATCGTCGATATGAGTGTGACATGATAAAGAAGAGCTGTGAATAACATCAAGATCTTCAATACTATCGACCTTTGAAAGGCATGATGAGTTAATTGTGTAATTAAATTCTATAGGAAGAACTATTTTTGACAACGAAATTGAATAACACTTATCTAGATTAAGTTTAAGTCAATTAATTTTGCACCACTAAAAAATTCTGTTTATCTGATTGAGGCAAGTTGCAGTTATCAATATCTTTGAAACTTTTGAATATTCTCATATCGTCAGCATATAACAGACACTTAATCGAGAGTGTAATGTCATTAAAAATATAATTAACCTAAATAATAAAGGTTCTAGGTGACTACCTTGGGGGACACCAGAGTAACATTTAATAGGCTTCGATAGCAAATTGCCATTTTGTTCTTTTTAAGGGAAAAGAAGAAGAAAACGAAGTAAGTAAGAATGAGATCCAAAAGCCTCAAGCTCGTTGGTCAGAATTATGAGATTTACAGAATCAAATGCCTTACTAAAATATGTATAAATTGTATTTACATGCCTTTTATTTTCCATCTCAGTAATTAAGAATGAGGAAAAAATGGACAGGTTGGTAGTGGTTGAAATCAAGTTTCTTTAGCTAAGAAGTATGCCTTCGAGCAGTTTTGGAATAGCTGATAGCTGTAATTTTCAACACTATCCTTTGATCCAGATTTATGTACGAGAATTAGGAATTACTTTTTCCAAGTGTTGAGAAAAATACCTTCAGACAGGAATAGTCAAATATATTTAATAGAGGATGGGAAAGTATATCAGCACAGTATTTGAGGATAATTGATGGAACTCGTCAGCCCCATAGTTACAGTTTGCTTTTTAATTTTACAGTGCCGAGGAAACTTCGGTAGAGTCCAAGGCTAAAAATCCAAAGTTCATTGAAGTTGGTAAACTATGGCCGAGGGTGCAATTGGTTAGAATTGGAAAAGGTTGATTGGAAGAAATTTGCAAATACGGTTAAGGTTAGATTGGCCTGAATATATGTATTCATTATTTTCTGAGCTTGGGATAGACGAAATAAATCCAAATTTCAACGCCAGTAACAGTTTGATGCAAAAAACTTTTCTTTCGTTGCGATCAAACAAAATTTGAGAAATTTTCGAACTTTTTGCCTCGTCTTAATGGTGTTTTTTGTTTTCTCGAAAATCCCCATTCACAGCAGCGAACAAATCAACGGCTTCAACTCCTTTGAGCTGGAGCATCCTCACTAACAATTTTCCTTAAAAATCGATTACTTTCAACAACGGATTTCCTTGAAAAAAAAAAATGTAACAAAACTGCCCGTAAATTGTCTTCATCTCGCGCAATATTCGACATGTTCAAGGTGACAAAAAAAGTTGTTTGTATAATCACAACATATGATGTACTGGACTCTATTAAGTGACCGTGATTCATTTAGTTCACAATCCCCAAAAAACTACTTGAAAACCTGATTTATAGGCCTGATAGAACTTATGTGGCGAATAACCTTCAGACAATAATTAAGTGGATAAGCACCATTTATAGCGACGCACATCATAGTAGCACTGAGATAATTAGATCCTAATTAGTTCGATGCAAAATCACTTCGTTTTTTCGATGGATGTCTTTGCTAGTCAGTTATCTTTGAATATATGCGAAGAAGCTAACACCGATAGGGAACGTTTGAGCTGACACATTTTTTTGGGTCTTCCACAGAGAATATTTGTTTTTTTTTTATTTGAATTAACAACCCGTATGTGATTAAGCTTATTGGACTTGGAAGGAGCTGCAAACTTTTGTGAAAGAGCGCAAATTGATATTGGGTTGTCGGACCAAACCATTTGGTCATCACAAATTTCAAAGAAAATCGAATGGTTACAGCAATTACTTTTAACGAAGAAGAAATTGAATTTACTTAAGCTGCAAGGAATTGGAAATTGAATAAACTTCGGCGACTCACATACAGACTGTTAAAATAAAATCCCTGTCTAGACAGGGCTTATTTGTCAATTCAATGTTTGATATTCAGTCATATCTCCAGTAAAAGTCACTCAGGTCTACATACATATGTATGTATATACCAAAAAAAATCTTTCTAAGGAAAATGCCTAAAGATAGGTATTGTATGTAAACTTTCTGGGTTTCTAAATTATCAGAAGTAGGGAATGTTTGAAGGAATTTCATTTGAAAAGACTAGGTAGACATCACACCCTCATTCAATAGTATGAATGTGAAACGAGATGTGACTATCAACCAAGTGTGTACTTAATTTCTTGACATTTATTTATCTTCCTCCCCTACTTCAAATTTATTATGTGCACGCGGCAAACAATTGTTTAAACGTTGAACTTACATTTCTGCTGAGTATAAAAGGGAGCACATTTCTAAGAGGTACAACATTATTTAGTTGATTCCAACAAAGGGAATTTGAAGCCTGCCGGCTTAGTCGGCTTTGTAGCCCTTTAAAATGATGCTGATGGATAAATTTGGTTATTTCATCATATGTGCCATATAAAACAGTCCCTGCAGTGGCAGTAGAACCAACGCCCATTACAGACGTCATCACTATCATTAGCACTAGCACGAGCACCAACATCAGCACCAACACCAGCACCAACACCAGCACCGACACCAGCACCAACAACAGCACCAGCATTAGCACCAACACTGGGACCAGCACCAATACCAACATCAATACCAGCACTAGCAGCAGCATCAACACCAGCACTTGCACTAGCCGCAGCATCAACATTAGCACCTGCAAGAGCACCCGCATCAGCACCAGCTCTAGCATCAGCACCAGCTCTAGCATCAGCACCAGCATCAACAACAGCTTTAGCAACAGCTCTAGCACCAGCACCAGCATCAGCATCAACACCAGCGCCACCAGCAGCATCAATACCAATACCTGCATCCACACCAGCACCAGCACCAGCATTAGCATTAGGACGTGGATCATTATTAGCACCAGCGCCAACACCAGGTATGACACACTAGTCAAGATCCGTGTCAGCAACTATAGACTTGTGCATTAATCCAGCTCTGATCCACAATACTATAGACTTGTGCATTAATCCTGCTCTGATCCACAATACCAGGGTTGAATTTACATCGTGACGCCTACCAGAATTCACGTTGACATCTTGTCAAAAGTTACATTATCAAAGGTCTCGGTATCGACGAAAATTTCCGGCGCGTACTCTTTCGAAGGCCAACTTTCCGCATACTTCTCACTTTTCAGCAAGAAGAAGGTCTAACTGATGAAGATCACTTTCCCAATACCAAGGAATGGTAAGACTGTCAGTGAAAATTCTGTTTCATCTGTTTCATACCTTTCTGCAACATAGCAGGACTCCCGACAGACTTTTTGACTTAAATGTTTCAAAACATACAACTGCGTAAGATTTTTCTGGAGCCTTAAGTTTTGTCGCTCCGTCATGTTTGAGGACTGATCAACTTTCTAGAGACACTAGCTGACTTGATCTGATCACAGAAGTGTATGTGGAAATCACTTTTTCATTTACCATTCTTATAATACTTCTGCTTCGGCCGATATCTGTTCCAGTCTCTCCTGAATTCATCGTGACTGATCTATGCAGAAGACCCCTGACTTCCTCGTTATACCACCATAGTGCAGATTTCCTATAAGGGGCTCTAGTGAATCGGCACATTAGTTCAGAGCAATGATTGATTTCACGCTCTAGCTCTTTAATGGAGTCAATTACTATGGAGCTCCAGTGTATTAAACAAACTCACCGAAAAGACCTGCGATTCATTTGGAATTCTTTGCATCTTTTGTGTGGCAGGGTGGCCTATATTGTTGATGGTGAAGTCAGACGAAAGAACGAAGTCAAACTGTGTTTTAAGCATTGGCAACAGATGAAGACAGTATCGAGTTATCGGGAAAGAAAGCATATACTATAAGGTAATTCTCTGCACTTTGTAGCTTACTTTTGACCACACAAGGTCTTGGTCATAAAACTATCAAATTTTGATTGTCAAAAGTGATATTTGGTACAAGGAGGCACCCCTTATACCTTTTAAACAGCTCATCATTAACAACGGTGGCAACACATATAACTCTAAGACCACATATTCTATTCTCTCATGCCGAGCCATGTGAAAATTTGTTCTACTCTTTCAAGCTTGCTATTTGACTTAAAAGATCGGTTGCAATGCTCTAAGTTAGCATGAGCAAACATATATTTGACGAAGTTCGTCTCATAATTCTACATGCCAACATGTTGGGATTGGTGAAATATGAGCATAGGTATATAGATTTGCCATCATTCTTATGGATGGCAGCCTCTATTTTTCAGACAGGTTTAATCCTTCTTGTCGGGGTAGACAACCTAAACCTCGGGTTGATTCCCAGATTCTGCATGTATAGAGTTTAGCCAGATTAACTATTTGACAGTCCTTAAAGAGTGAATTTTCGACATCGACCGGTATTATTGACTCAGCACCCTACAAATATGCCATTCTTCAGTACAGAGTACTCAGCTTGAAAATAGATTTCCGTTACAAAAACTAGCTCGTCTTTCATGTTTTGCAATGTCCGAACGACACGCTGTTTTTTTTCCGACTCTTTGAAGCCGTTAATCTGGTTTATCGTGTGACAAAATGATGTTACTTTTAGTCTTGTACTTTACAAAACATTAGTCAAGACTTATGCAAGGCTTTCCTGTCTATTCGTCCGTCCGTACGCATATATCAAACCAAACTTGCCAAGTAGCTACGAGTCTGAAACTTGGCTGTGTTGTAGAGTACATGATTTTGAGCTCATAGTGACCGGTTTTAGAATCCTAGCCACTATGGTTCCTGAGATCAAGGTGAAAGTTTCTAAAATTCAAGGTAGAAAACTTGGAATCATAGCTTGGCTCTCGAGGAGCTGGACCAATCTTTTATAACTCGTAATGACGGATTTTAATTTATAATTAATTTTTTTGGATAAATTCCGCTAATCCGGCTCGTCCATATAAATATTCCTTAAATTTAGCTCAAGTCGGAGTTATTCTTGAAGCTAATCTGTCTGTGTTAGCATTATACAAGTCGCACAAAAGCAAGACTTTGGTCGAGAAGGAGTAGATATCGACTGAGTCCAACCAAGCTATGCAAGTCCTCGTCTGTTAGCAAAGCAAGTGGTTTATACCAAAAACATGGTCGAGAAGGAGTAGATATCGACTGAGTCCAACCAAGCTATGCAAGTCCTCGTCTGTTAGCAAAGCAAGTGGTTTATACCAAAAACATGGTCGAGAAGGAGTAGATATCGACTGAGTCCAACCAAGCTATGCAAGTCCTCGTCTGTTAGCAAAGCAAGTGGTTTATACCAAAAACATAGTCAAGGAGATCGATCACTTGTTCGACTTGTGAAAAGGTTTAATATGGAACATAGACGTTTTGATATTGTGACCAAGAAGGACTGCGAAAATAGTTCAATTTTGGTCATCACATCAGAAGTGTATGTACAAGTTGGCCCAAACTGTATAACCCAATTGGAGCTTTTCTTTATGGAATAACTCGTCAGTGACATTGTCGAAAAGTGAATTTCGGCTGGGATTTCTCGAGATTACGCTCCGACAACAGGTCAAACATTGCGATTTGCCGTTCGTCTAGAAGAAACTGGTGCAATACGTGACGAAAGAAATATGACAATGGCGAAGACACTCGTTCGATATCACTTTCCAAAAGTAATGCGAAAAACCTTTAAACTTGTTGTCGCGCTATTTTAACGACATCGCAAGAAAACATTGAGTGAATCTGCATATCCATCCAAAGGATCACACGCAATAGCTTTTATCATCTGACATAAAAACGGACAAAGGGTTGACTACGACATTAACCCCTAATGGAATGATCTCCAACGAACTGAACAACTTTTAGACTAAAAAAAATAAAAAAAAACTTAAATTTGTTATTTAAACAAACACTGTATATTTCAGAAATTCAAAACAGTAATTTTCTTGCCTTAAAGACGGATCTGCTTAAAAGACCTCATTAACCAGTAGGTGTAGTTGGTGGTGTAGTTGGAGGTGTAGTTGGTGGTGTAGTTGGAGGTGTAGTTGGAGGTGTAGTTGGTGGTGTAGTTGGAGGTGTAGTTGGTGGTGTAGTTGGTGGTGTAGTTGGAGGTGTAGTTGGTGTCGTTGGGGGTACAGCTGGAGTACTTGGTGCTGGTTGTGGCCTAGGTCTGGGTCTGGGCCTAAATCTTCCACCGCATCCACCTCCGAATCTTCGTCCACCTCCGAATCTCCGTCTACCTAGCCGACGTCTATTGATTTGCGCGTCAGCATCATGACAGATGACGATAAAGCAGAGGAGACAAAATAAGATGATGATTTTCAAATTCATTTTGTTAGAAAGAATGTTGTATGTTTCAGAAATTTGCTCGCTTTTATACTCGACAGTTAGGATTCAGTTCGAGCGCAATACAGCTGTTTTAAGCGCCTCACGTTTACTAAATGCTTAAACTGGATCCCAAATAAAAGTGATCACATATTTGATTAAAATAAGAAAAATATGTGTAAACATTTGGTTTTTAATCTCACAACGCGGAAAATACCGCCTGATCTCATGATATTTGAATGACCTTGTCAGTGCCGGGTTGAATACCAACAGTGGAAGAAAGTCAAATATTTGCCGAGTATGATTGGCAATTTAAGTGTGCAAATTTACTTCTCAGTTTTGCAAAATATTGCAAATTTGAATCCCAACAACAGCCATATTAGTGGTATTGTTTATCGTTTTTGATAAATGCCTATACTCCTGGTAGAAAAGCTTTCCGAAATTTGGCATTGAAGTCGACAAAATAGTGAAAAGCACACTTCTTTCATTTATGAGGAAAAACAAAAAACCACATCTATTGTGAGGCCAACATGTTGTGAGCGTCCATTGAGCGTTCATTTAGCTGAACTTTGCTGTACAGTGTCTGAAGAAGCGACTCACTCTATTGCTTCCGATCTTTCTTCAGACAAGGAAGTTACTTTCAGTATGCTACATGCTCAAAATCAATTATGATTATTTTCCTTATTTAAACAACTTTAGTCAGACTTAACTAAGCTCACACCTGTGGCCTCGAAGTTGTAAAACGCACATGAAACGTAGTCTTGGACATCTGTTAGAACAACTTTTCATACGAATCTTTCCTACACCCTAATAGCCTTTTACAAAAAGGGTTCCAAGATTGGAATTTCGATCGATAAACTTTTCGAAAACATAGTCAGCGAAATATCTTACATTGTATATCCATCCTTTCCCCAAATAATTGTCAATTTGGGTTATTGGGAATGTTTTACTATGAGAACGAACGGGATAGGGCTACTCAATTCCCAATAGAAAGCGACTTTAGAAAAGCCTTTGATAAGGCCCCAAATGAAGCTTGAGCTTTTGGACCTCATCCTGCATGAACAGAGTGTGTTGAATTATATCATAAGTGCCATCGAAATGGGTCCTTTCCGGAGTGCCTCAAGGCACTCATTTTTATTCTGCTCATTGGAGAGTCTGTATATCAGCGTTTATTGATGATACGGAACTCTTCAAACACATCTTGTTAGGTGCAGAAATAGATTTATTTCAGAATTTCTTGAAATTGATTTCATGTTTATTACTGCAAGTATCATCGATCCTTACATACAACTTTGGTAATGCTTTTTTTCAGCAAATCAAATCAAGTTTCCTTTTCTTCATAAGATCGGATATGCGGATCAGCCAGGCCATGCGGCGTCAATTGGAACAGGTGGTAGTCGAACGAGGCGATGTCTAGAGAATACCGCGGGTGAGATAGGTCGTCCCGTTTCAGTGGTTTGGGTTTTAACGATCTGAGCAACATATGGCTGAGCTTTGTCGTGCTGGAAAATCATTATCCTGTCGAGCAAAAATGCCGTTTGTATACGAGGGTGGTATACATATATAGGGTCCGCCAAATAACTTTTTTTTTTTTTGAAAATGCTATAAAAAAAACTACTGAATATTTTCTCAAATTTCTTTTTTTATTTGAAAGTACAATCATTCCGGTTAATAATGGAAAATAATTTCATTCAAATGGCTGCCTCGGCTGGCCATGCAGTAGCCTACACGATCGGTCCAATTTTTAAGCACATTATCGATTGTGTGCAGCTGTATTTCACCAATGGCTTCACGAATATTGTCCTTTAAAGCGTCAATTGTCTCTGGCTTGTCGGCGTAACACTTATCTTTGACGGCACCCCACAAATAATAGTCCAACGGTGTCAAATCGCAGCTCCGAGGTGGCCAAACGACATCAGCTCTGCGGCTGATAATGCGATCTTCTAAAACAGGGCGCAAAACATCGAGTGTAGCTTCGGCTGTGTGGCACGTAGCGCCTTCCTGTTGAAACCAAATGTTGCCAATATCCTCCTCTTCAATTTTTGTGAACAAAAATTCGTTCAACATGGCCCGATAACGATCGCTATTGACTGTAACGGCCACTCCTTGCTCATTTTCGAAGAAAAATGGCCCAATTATGCCTCTGGACCAAAATCCGCACCAAACAGTGGCTCGTTTTGGGTGCACCGGCTTTTCAATGTATGCGTGCGGGTTTTCTGTGCCCCAAATGCGACAATTTTGCCGTTTACATACCCGCCAAGAGCAAAATGAGCTTCATCTAAAAAGATGATTTTTTTGGCAAAATCGGCATCTTCTGTAAGTCGATCGCAGGCGCACTTAGCGAAGCGTTGTTCAAGCCTATACACAACCATATTCGTTCAGCGGAAGGATAAAACTAATTATCTGTCAAATCAGACATGAGCTAAGTGTTACCATTCACGAAATAAGCACTACTTGAAAAAAAAAACGTTAGATGGCGGACCCTTTATAAGTACTTAGCCTACAAAAAAAAAAATAAAAATTTGGAGAAATAGCGATTTAATTTCAATATAGTCTCCTTTTAGCTCGATACACTTGACCCAGCGATGCTCCAACTCCTTTAACCCGTCTGAAAAATACGTAGGCGGCGATGACCTCCTCATTCGACTGAAATTTCTGCCCGACGAGTGACTTTTTCAAGTTTGGAAACAAAAATAAGTCAAACGGGGCCAAATCTGGAGAATATGGTGGATGGGGCAGCAGGTTCGTACCCCAATTCGATCAATTTGGCCGTGGCGAGGGCGGACGTGTGAGCCGGTGTGTTATCATCGTGCGGGGCCGATTTTTCTTCGATTCGACCCCGAATGGGCCCAATAATTTGGCATAGTACAGCCCTGTGACCGTTTTGCCCTTCTCCAGGTAGTCACCTTTCGAGCTAATGCCACAGTGTCGCCTTCTTCGGTCCTTGGTCTCTGGTGTGTACCAGTGGATCCATGTTTCGTCGACTGTCACGAAATGACGCAGAAACTGCTCTGAAGTGGTCTCACGGTTGCGTTTGTTGTCCGGAGTCAGCAAACGCGGCACGCATCGCGCCGACAGCTTTCTCATGCCCAACATTTCATGCAGGATATTATCCACGCGACCTTTTTAAATGCCTACTGTCTCAGCTATCTCGCGCATCTTCAATCGGCGGTCTGCCAATACGAGATCGTGGATTTTTGTCACGTTATCCTCCGTTGTAGCCGTTTTCGGGCCACCTGGACGTGGCGCATCAAAAACCGACGTGGGACCACGTTGAAACTCGTTAAACCGATTTTTGATGGTTGCCATCGAAGGTGAAGAGTCACCGTACACAGCATCCAAACGCTCTTTGATTTCGCTGCGCGATTTCCCTTCCAAAAACAAGGATCGAATCACCGACCGATATTGCTCTTTTTCCATTTTTCTAAAATCCACGGACACTCCCGTTTCCATACGCGGTCAAAACAAAACTATGAGTCCGATCCGGCTGAAATTTCGGCAGTAGCCGTCTACTACAATGTACTACAAGTAAGTAAGTAAGCTCTTGCGATACTGGCGCCATCTGGTGGTGAGGCTAAGTGCTTATCGGACCACCCTCGTACGTGGGAAAAAATTTAGTTTTGTTGATTTTATTGTATTTTTAAAAAAAAACTCGTATTTGTCCCATCCTTTACAACCTTATGAGTTAACTAAACTTATCTTAGGATAATACAATAAAGAGGTTTTCAATAGGTAACATCGGTCGAATTTGTTGTTTATTATTCAGTTTGATGTCAAATCACCATGGTAACCTACACGATTAAACAGCACGTCCAACAAACTTTATTATCAAAATAACTTTTCATTAGTGAAAATGTTGCGCTTTTTGGGCCAATTTTATGGTAGACGTGATGGCCAGTTACAGTCGACTCTTCAACGTTTGATGACCAAATTCAAGACGACCGGTTCGGAAATCAATCAGCCAACATTCGTACGTCAAAGGAACCCAAGATCGGCGAGAACATCGCCATTGCATCGATTCAGTCCGTGAAAGTAACCAGCAGAACCCGAGTCATTTGAATCCCCGCCGTGCGCAAGAACTCGACCTTTCGCAAACTTCATTTTGGCGAATTTTGACGTTGGGACTTGGACTACACCCGTACAAGATCGAAATGACCCAGGAGCTCAAAGTTTATGTTTATAGACGACGCCGTTTGCTTGCTGACTGGGCCTCGTGGCGTTTGGCAGAAAAAAAATCATCTTTAGTGACGAGGAGTATTTTTGGATGAATGACTGTGTGAACAAGCGAAATTGTCATATATGGGAAGACACCAACCCACACGAAGCTCACCAGGTGACAGTGCATCCTCAAACAAATATCACTCAAATTCAGCCGGATCTATACTCATTGTAAATTGGACCACTCGGATCCGTGCCACCGTCAACGCCGAGGAGGGCATTTGAACAATGCCATATTTTGTACATAATGGCATATATAAGTTTGGTTTTAAAATAATTCATACCTAACACACAATTTGTTTTGCTCTATTTCAACATCAAACCCGCCCTTATTGAAAAACTCTATAGTTTATATTTAAACCTATCCATCACCTTTTTCGAAATTTTCCATTACCTAAAATGACCGCGGTATTTCGTAGTTGTGGTTTAAGAATCCATCTTGGCAAGGATGTAAAGAAAAAGATGTTCTGTGGAAAATGTTCAAGTCTTAAATAAAATAAATAAAAAACTGAAAATTGTAGGCCAGCCATGTTGCGGATTTTATTTTTTTAAAAACATTATCTTCTAATCGACGGCGGTTTCTTTCCAGTCACTCTTGCAGCTGGACCCTCACATTTGCGATAACGCGTGAACAAAGAGCTGGTCCAACGGCGGCAGTTTCGCGGCGAATATTGTCTTGCAGGGCCTAAATTCTTCGAGGGCTGTTACTGTAAGCCCTTGACTTGAGGTATCCCCACAAGAAATAGTCACGTCGTCTAAGGTCCGGAGAATGAGGTGGCAAGGGTATCCCCCGTACTTGTTGTACAATTTGTTCAGGAAAATAGCGGTCAGCTTCTCCATCGGGATTTTAATCGCGTGTCTAGCGTTCTGTTTTTGTGCCCGGGAAACAGCTGCAGTTGCGGCAACAGAAACTCATCCATCATTCGGCAAAACACTTCAGCAGTAATTGTCTCTTATTGGTTAAAAAATAAAGGGCCAATTGTCCCTCGGGCAGAAATATGACAACATACCGTCTTTTAGGGCAATGTAAACGTTTTTGATGTAGATCTCTAAAGTTGTTTGGGCACCAGCAGCGCAAGTTCTGTTTATTTACGTGGCCGTCCGATATGAAAATACGTATGCTTCATCACTAAACAAAATGTTGCCAAGCGCTTGGTTGTATGAAAACGTTCGAGCATTGTTCTTGCGAAGGTTTGTCGCAATGGATAGTCACTTTCCTTTAAGCCTTGCACGATTTGGATTTGGTATTCGGTCGTAATTTTTCCTACGGACTTACTCGAATTTCGTGCCACATGTTTCGGCATCGCTGCTGACGTAGATGGTCCCGAATGAGTTCTATTCACCATTGTCCCTTCTTGTCTAAACCTTTGTATCCACGACCAGATAAGTTGCGTTCTCGGATCATCATTCAATCTGCTAAATTGAAGCGAGTACAAAAATTGCGACGCGCACGAACCAAAGATTCACCCGTTTTCAAATATTGCTCAACCGCGAATATGCGGTGTGCTTCCGACAAATGAATCATCGATTAATATTGGGCCGTATTTTTTTGAGGACGCCAACGGCAACACGGTAACTGTTACTGGCGAACGCTACATGGCTAAAAAAAATGCGTAAAAAATACACATCGAACAATACCCACTTACATACCTCATCTCGCTGGTTTCCGAACATTCGAAATTTAAAGTTGATCATTTCCGGCTAGACATCTTTTATTAAATCGTACGCCCCCTGAGGTCCCTATTTCGAGTAAGTACACATTCCGGAATATTGTGTCACAATGCGTCTATTACAACAAGGTCCGTTCTCCAAGATTTACATTATTCACGTCCGTAGCACCAATTACAAACAACGTCCTTCGGTAATACAAATCCCTAAAATGGGTCGCACCAGCATTTTTTTTCGATTGAATATAACCAGGGGCAAATCTGGCTCAAAAACATCCTAAAATTGCCATTCGTTGTGGATTCTGTTTTTTTGGATTATCGGAGCAGATACGACAGTTGAATTTGCTTATGTACCCAGAATGTTTTTTATAAAAGCATGATGGGTGCATGATATACTGGCTTAAGTTTAAGCTAAGGCCTTTTTACAAGACTCAGTGCAAAGACTGTCACACCTGAAATTCATCCCCACTTTTATCTAAAACGGTGATACTGAACATACCGAACGATCACGAGCTTTAGTCTGCATATCACTAACCTATCAGAGACATTAAAATTTATCGAGTAAATTCCCTAGGGCTGTGCGAAAAACCACTTGTTCAAGACCACAGGTAATAACAAATGTATGGAAAGTTCTTGTGATATTTTCACTATTTCCGCAGTGAATTTTCACTCTTTATGCACGTTGCACAAATGTATCGACCTATATTTAATAATAAACTTACTGACAGTACTATTTTGACGGTTGAATATTGTTTGAATATTACACCTCTTATTGGATAACAGTTCAATAAGGCATAACTGGATCCACAAATTTAAGATAGTACTTATGCGAATGAAGTTTCATAAGTGCGAGCTTAAAGCATTGAATTATAGCAGGAGTTGTCTCGAAACTCAGTAATGTTTAATGGAAATCTACTTTCCTAAGATGAGAGTATCCAAAAGTATAAAGATTTGTGGAGCACATTGATATTATCACCTCCACCAGCCACAACCAAATATATAGCTTGTTTTGATCTTCGAATAGTGTCTAGAAATAACCTGCGGAATAGCATTTACCAGTCAGTCTCATTTTAACTTGCCACCATCCGAGGTGTAAGTTTTTCTTTATTTTAAAAAAAAGTCTCGCACCAGCCTCACAGAGCAACAAGCTGATTTTATATTTCTTTTAGACTTTTAAGTCATTTTGTATTACCTTTTAAGGATAATTTCGATTAAGTGGAGATGAAACTGTTGATGGAAATTAAGGCTCTTTTTTCAATTGTTTTGGCAACAACTTGGCTTGGCTTGCTCTATGAGATCCCAAGGTAAGAGACTTATTGCGGCCAGCCAGAGAAAATCGCTAAAACAAAACTTTCAGAGACCTGGAAATATATCCTACACACGATTTTTATGCAACTTATCTTCTGTTGGATCTACATTACCTTCACTCTCGATTCATCAATTAATTTTATTTTTTAAGTTTTAAATTCATTTTTATTTCATATTAAACAAATTTACTCTAGACAAAAATGCTTAAAGTTAGCTTAAACAGTTTAACGAACTTAAAATATGTTACTGGCCTACAAACAGAACAACTTAAGACTAAGCCCTACGTCCTTAGGATTAACTTAAAACTTAATATTTTAATACTTAAAGAAAATGTACAATTAGGACTAAGAAAAATTATATTTAAAAGACCTGTTCACTGACGGTGTCTTAGGAAAAGAGATTCGATAACACCTTCGGCGAAAATCGCTTGTGATGAATTTCGACCGAAAATCGCCCGAATTTAAGCATAATTTAGACTCGACTGACGATCTGGAGGTACGATCTGACGAGCTATTTTACTTCTAGTCGTCCACCAAAATGCGCTGCAGAGATTACAGATGATGGTGTATATAAGTTAATTAATTCTAAACGGATTTATTTTAAAAAAAATAAACTTTATTCGTTGACATCCAACTAGAGACTAACTTACAATAATGTCTTACTTCTATATTACACCTAACTTATTCTAAGGTGAGGAAGCCAATTCGTCGTGTTCATCCAGGTGGTGTTTGGTTCCAATTTCCCAGACGCAGCGTCATCACTTGTGCATTGCCGTAGAGTGCATCGGGTGTCATCGGATGCCTCGGTGCATGCCCTTGATGGTGTGAACTTCTGTTATCTCATTTGCTTTCGTGGGAAGCTTATTTAGAATTTCGGTGGTGTCGCGTGAACTTATATGACAGCTGCCGCCAATTGCAAACGTATCTTCGAATGGGTGATATTGGTGATGATATTTTATATCACCCTGTGTCAGGAGGATTTCGAGGCTGAAGCATCGTTACGGTATTGTTTTTCGTCAAATATTTAATCACAAGCAATAGTGTGATTAGATGCATTATTAGATGCATTGCTTACAGCCACTACTTACAAAATCTTTCCCTTCAACCACTCCTCCCTCGTACTAACGACCACTACATGAATATATACATATATATGTATTGAAAATATATTATATTAGATTAATGATGGATTCATTCTTGGCTACGATGGTAGCTCCTGTTTCAATTTTCTTTCAGCAAGAAAATCAAACAAGAAAATCGAGGCTATTTCAACCGTGGTCTTTGGCCTTCGACAACATTTTTACAGACATATGCTCCTTATCCTTCCTAGCTGAAAAACCGCTATCAAAGCGGATATTTTGATCTCTCTTGCATCTCCCAAGGCTAAATTCTGGACACCTAATTCAGGCTAATACGACACAGTCGACCCCCCTGTTCTTAGGCCCAAAAAGAGCCTAGCCCTCTAAGTTGATGGTAGTGCTTGGTACAGGTATAACCAAGATCCTCGGATTGGACGGATTACGTATAAAAGAATGAGTTTTGGTTCTGTACTTAAGTGGACCGATAAAAAGCAGACATTCGTGCGTCAGAAAAAGTGCGATTAGACTTATAAAGACAGACACCATGTCTTTATTGTATTTTCCCCGTTGTCCGGAGAAAAGTGAGGAGGGGCTTTAGTGATGTGGAGCTAAAAGATTTGGCACCCACCACGTCGGCTAGTCCTGACGCCATGGAAATGTGACTGTGTAGTTACAGAGCAGTAGGATGGCAGGTGTCATTGCGTCAGAAGGCATATCCACGAGACAGGGGTCGTAGGATATTTCCCCTGTAAGTACACTTTCACTCCAATGCGAGTTGTACCAAAGACAATTTGTCTTTAGGCGAGAAATAGTTTTCAGTACACACCCTCTGATATATATGTATGTCAAGGGGTGGAAGATTCACCATGGCATCTAGAGCAGCTCCCGGTGTGCTGGGGAAAGCCTCCGTGCAGCTGAGACAGACCGCTCTTTGGAGTTTGGTGAGTGAAGCCACAGCGTATTTGCGTTTCAATATAATTCAATATAATTTTATTACGTATAAATTCATATGTATACATGTTTTTTTTATCTGCGAAGCCGGAAGGGCTTGTCTGCAGAAGACTGATTCTTAATATGTTGTTACATTTTATGTGTTGAGTTCTTTACTTTAAAAGATTTACATTAAGATACCTTCAACTGATTACATTATATACAATAAATTTAATAAAATACCAAAACTAACATATATGAAGAACGAAGAGCGAATAAAAAAGAACATATTTGAAATTATAAATTTAAGTACATTTCTTTGGCTTTTTTCAATACTTCATTTTTTTTTTTGTGTTAGCCTGCTCCACCAAACATCCGATGCATATGAGATTATCGGTCTTACCATTGTCGTGTAGATCCAAAGGACCTTTTTCGGCGATAAGCCCCATGTTTTGCCAAAGGCACCTTTGCATTGCCAGAAAGCTGACAGCGCTTTGGTGGTTTTGGACTCAACATGTTTTGACCAAAGAAGTTTGCTATCTAGGATGACTCCGAGATACTTAGCTTCCTTGGATATCGGGATGGGAATGCCTTTTAGCACCAGCTGAGTAATGCCAGTTGTTTTCCTCCTTCTCGTGAAGAGAACGACATCAGTCTTAAGAGGATTAACCGACAGCCCATTTCTTGTGCACCAGTCTTCGATCACGTCTAGCGCCGCCTGCGCTTTGAGACTAACATTCGCTAAACATGAGCCGGGCATAGATTCCAGAGGCATTGAGAGCATCTAGCAGAGAGTCGACCACCATGCACCATAACAGCGGAGACAAGACGCCACCTTGCGGGCAGACCCTGTTTACTCCAGACTTGACACATTGTTCGAGGCCTGCATCAGCGATCAATGTCCTGTCCACAAGCATTGCTTTGATCCACAAAACCAGTGCTTCATCTACGCCATGCCGTCTAGCAGCGTTACACATGCTGTCGAAAGTAGCGTTATCAAAAGCTCCCTCAATGTCGACGAAAATGCCTAGTACGTACTCCTTCCTTTCGAGAGTGCATTCAATTCTCCCAACTAGGTTTTGAAGCGCAGTCTCGCAGGATTTTCCGCGCTAATAAGCATGTTGCATGTCCGAGAGAGAATGCATTCGAAGGGCAGATTTGCGCACGTGCAACTCTACTAATCTTTCCATGCTTTTCAGCAAGAAGGATGTTAGACTTATTGATCTAAAACTCTTGCCTAGTGAGTAATCTTCCTTCCCTATTTTGGGAATAAAGACCACTTTCACCGCGCGCCAAGGAATAGGTATATAGGCAAGTGCCAGGCTAGCAGTGAAAATCCTTTTCAGAGTAGGAAGCAGCTGTCTTATACCTTTTTGCAGCATAACGGGGTATATCCCATCAGTGCCCGGCGACTTAAAGCCATCGAAGGATACCACAGCAAATTCAATGGCCTCAGTAGTTGCCACACGTGACGCAACATACCAGCTACGCCGAGTTGTTTTCATCGCTACAGCCGCAGTATCCAATGAGGGAGTGTGCAACGAGCCGATAACAGTCTGATTTCCCGGAAAATGGGTCTGAAACAATAAACTGAGAGTTTCTGCTTAAGACTCGGTGAAGGTACCATCAGACTTTTTGAGTACATCCAGCTTTGTCGATTTTCCTCGTTTGAGGACGTTAACCAACTTGCTGGTCGCGCTCAGGGATTTGATCTCTTCGCAGAAGACCTCATTAGAATCATTCTTCGATTTACGAATAAGCTTCTTATATTCCTTCTGCTTCGATCGATATTTATTCCAGTCATTTTCCGAGTTCGATTTAAGCGATCTGTTCAGAAGACTTCTGGCTTCCCTACGAAGCCGTTGGAGCTCAGCATTCCACCAGGGAACCGGCTTCCTGTTGGGAGGTTTTTTGACAGGAAATGCGAGTTCAAAACATTTGGTGATGGCGCTGTTCAGGTTATGAACTGCATCCTCCACCGATTGATTAGTTTTGAGTTTAGGCGGGGCTTGAGTGGATTTCTCAAGCTCCTCCCTAAATCGCACCCAGTCCGTTTTTCTCGGATTCCGCTTGGGCTGCGAGGGGGAGATCCCACACTTCAATTGGAATTCGATGTATCTATGGTCTGACAGCGTAACATCTGGTAAGACTCTCCAGTTAATGATGGCCTTCACATTCCTATTAGACAAGGTTAGGTTGTCACTAAGGTCAATATTGTTGATGATAAGGTCAGACGAAAGAATGAAGTTTGCATTTGCTGCTGCCCCAAACTGTATTTTGAGCGTTAGCATCGCAACAGATGATGAGTCCAATCCTTCTGGCTTCACAGTACTCTACGAGTTCGGAAACCGCCTTAGGTGGCGGGGGTAGTACCGAGTCGTAGGGGAAGTAAGCAGGCGAAATGTTCAATTTCTCCGTGCGCTTTGTAGCTAACTTTCGCAGCCACCAGATCTTGACCACAGAATTGACCAAGAGGCGTTTGTTCCACACCCATGGTTCCTGAATGGATACAATGTGATGATTTGTACTACTGCATGCAATTCTGCTACTGAGAAGAGCAGTAGCAGCCTTGCAATGCTGTAGGTTAATCTGAGTAAAAATCATAGATTTATACTGCGGAACACGTTCCATCCTTCGACAACTTGACATCAAAGTGGAATAAAATCCTACCAAGGCCGAAGTAGGGACGTGAGTCGTACGCGGATTTCAGGGCCTCAACAGAGCCGTTGTCCAATCCCACAACCAGAGTGAAGCGCTCTTTTTTCAGAGAGTTCTTTTTCTCCTTGTAGGATTAGACAGTCCAGGCCCTCGTGTCGAGTCCCGGGTTCTGCGCACGTAGTCGCGTCAGCACTTTCAGCTTGTTTCCGGATTTTCCCGGAATCCAGCAGATGGCGCGCGTTAATTTCGGGAGACTAACTACCTGATAGGTAGTAGTTCCCAGGGGAGGGATTTTCGGTACCATGCTCCTGATCCAGGCAGATGTCTGCTGTGAGGAACAGCTCACCACGAAGATACCATTCATCAAAGCAGACCTCTCCGCCTGAATACAGAAACCTGTTGCTGAAGCTAGCTCCAGTAGATGATCCTCGCGGTGTTGGCAATCTGCGCTGGTCATTCTTCTGTCACTGCCAGCCTTCCCTATCCTGACCTTTTCAGAGGAGATGGATGCCTCTTTGTAGGAGAGGTACTTGTCTCGACTCTTTGCGGTCACTTGTGTTTCCTTTCCAGAGAAAGGTGTTTTTTGGTGTGAAGTGCCCGCCTCCGATGAGCAGCCTTTGGTCCTCTCCGTCTTCAGGTTTTTGCTTTGATCTTTATTGATCGCCGCATCTGCCTTCGGACTCCGATTTCCCGCCGCTACATCAGAGGAGGAGACATCACGTTCTCTCTCCCCAGGAAGGTTGTCCCCGGCGGCCGTCTTTCGTTTGCGGGCGCTCTTACCTTTTTCGGTTCGAGCTCCTGCTCCCTTCCGACGCCGCTTTGGAACAGCTCTGCCAGCACAACCTCAAACGTATACCGAAACGCGACAATCGACGCACTGCATAGACAAAAAAGTGGACTACTGACAAGACTCAAACTCTTGTACAGGCGGTTTACCGACGAACAAAACTCGGAGGTCTGGTTACTGAAGTCACTGATTAAAAATATCCAACAGTTGATCAAGGAAAATTACAGAATATCTGTAAGTTTGTATTGAAACAACAGAATTCGTGCTGTAAATTCCAACAACGGGAGTATGTTCCCGCAAATTAATAAAATATTTCGGAGAAACAATCAGAATGACATTCAGGATCTGAAACTTTCGAGAACGTCAGACAATGTACGTCTTTTACAAACAATCAGCATTGATCCGGAGAGCGCCGTCTTGGATGATGATTTCTTCGTGATCGAGGATCCTCAGAAGAAGGAGGCGACAGTGGGAGCTGTCTTCCAGGAAATATATAAGGTGAATGATAGCATTCGCCCAAACCACGAATTGGAAAACAAAGTTCTACTTCATCACTCCCACCTTAGAAATAATATTGATCATTGGCGATCTGAGAATCTTGGTTTTACCAGGTTCGATGACGATTTCATGGCAAATAATGCCGTCACCATTGTAGGGGCTAACACCTTGTTTATTTCGACGGGGGATCTCCAGATGATCTTCGAGTCACTGAAGAGAAAAAAATCCGCGGGTATCGACGGTATATCCAATGTTGTGCTTAGGCACCTTCCGCCAGTGGCTGTTCAACAATGCACTGAATAATGCATATTATCCAGTGCACTGGAAGACAGCGGTGGTGCAACCAATCCCCAAAAAGGGTAAAGACACCTCTAACCCGGCAGTTGAAAATCAACTGCCAGAAATCAGAAACTATTTTGTTCAGAACGCCTTTGACTAGGGCTTCCCGAGACACTAGAAAAAATTGGCGCGGGTTCTCAATTCTCGGACCGGACGGGCGCCAATTGGCGAAACAAAATGTAGTCAAATACCTTGGGATCTGGCTAGACCAGTATCTATATTTGGACAAACATATAGTGCTGCTCTGGCGAGGGCCCGGGGCGCTTTTGCTCTTACAAGATGGCTGTTTCATAACAACCAACTTGATTCGAGAGTAAAGGTAATTTGCTACATGGCCTTAATCAGGCCCATGATTGCCTATGGATGTCCCGTGTGGTTTAATATGAGAGCTACTCGTAGTTTAATGGAAAGGATTCGGGTGTTTGAGAGACAATGTCTCAGAACTTGTCTTGGGTTATATAGGACACCCGAATCTGTCTTGGGTTATATAGGACACACGAAATTTTACTCGAACGAGGTCCTATACAATAGGGCCAGGAGAGTACGGGTGGATAACTTTCTGATAAAGCTGATTCGAAGCCACGTTGCAAGAGCAATGACTTCGGTCACTTACTTCCCTAATTACATGTACCACGAGAAAGTTCGTCTTAGCGGCTTTGTCCACCCAGAGGCATTCCTCTATTTTGATAAATGTGGGCTGATCCAGGATAGATCAGCGGTACCGCTAATCTTCCACGTGGCCCGTAAATCTGTGGAGCGGCGGTTCCTCTACGAACATGATGTTGCGCTCCGCGAGCCCGAAAGCCTCAGGTTTAGTAAATCAGTGTCGCACCAAGATCGGGGAGACGTCGCCCGAGAGCATCAACGCTTTTAGTGGCTGGAGCAGACTGCGTCAGTGGTTAATTTTAATAGGTCAGCCTCTTTAAGGCAAAGCTTGCCATATGCCAGTGGCAGACTTACATAGACTAGGGTAGATTAGAAGAGGCTAGAGTAGGTTAGGATAGGTCAGTTCAGGCTAAGGCAAGCTAGGGTGGCTGGAAGGCTTACTTTATATTTAGTTGTGATTAAAAAAACAAAAACAAAAAAAAAACACAAAACAATAATGAAAAAAAGATATATTATACAAAAGGTATATGTATGTATTTTTGTATATATATTTTAGTTAAGGTAGGGTTAATTTGTTTTTAGTTATAAGCTTTTTTATAAAAAAATGATCTGATGCTAAGTTTAAAAAAATATCACTTTTCTTAGCCTAAGTTGTTTATTTATTTTAATTATTGCAAATTAATCATAAGTTCTGTTGTTCTGTTTGCCTTAGAGTGTACGTATAGGGCCAGTAAGGTATTTTATGATAGTTGCTATGTAAGCTAGTTTTAAGCATTTTTGTCTTTTTGTCTAGGGTAAGTGTGTTCTTAATATATAAAAATAAAAATAAAATAAATAAAAAAAAAAAAAAAAGGGGCGAATCTTCATCTACCTCGTGCAAACTTCTTAATGACCGGCAGACGGTTTCCAGTTGACATAACTCACCGAAAAGTAGAACCAATCTTTGCACCATTACGACAAAAGAAAGATTGTTGCGGTTGATATTTCAAAGGCATTTAGCAGAGTTTGGCATCATGCTTTGTTGTCGAAAATGTGTGCTTATGGTATCGATTAGTCACTTGTTCTATAGATTAGAAATTACTTTTAGGCCGTTCATTCAAGTTATTTTGGACGGTTTCAAGTCTGATATTCACCAAATAAACGCTGGTGTTCCCCAGGGCTCTGTTGTGGCACCGACACTCTTCCTCATTTTTATAAATTACCTCTAAACTGCTACTTCTAATCCAAAATACTCCTTCGCTGATGAAAATACTTTTAGCTTTTCATATTCTACATCCGAAGAGAAGGGACGTGAGACTTGGAACGGCAGCATATATATGTTAAGCACAATAAATTCCGATCTTGACAGCATAATAAAATGGGGTATAAATAACGCTAGTATTGCAACTGGCGGTTGCATTGTATTTGTTTTTTGATGCAATGTTATGAAGCAATTCCGGCTTCGATTCCAGATATTTGAAGAAGTCAAGGCATGTATACTTCGAATTGCATTTGATGGTCATAATCGTCCTCAATGTTTCCACATCTAATCGAGTTTTTTCTTACGTCCAAGTTTTGTTGACTGCAGCGAAAATTCGTTCCACCGACGATGAAGTTCCTGGCAAGCATAAGATGTATTCAACGATCGTAACAAATTCATTGTAATCGCAATCGGTGTTTTTTAGATGATTGAATATTTCAACCCAGCGATCCACAGTGGAAACGTGGCCCTCTCTCCACTGCGATATTTTGTCGTCAGTGCAGTAGTTTTTCACAAATCTATATTGTGTGTGCAAATCTGCCGCTTTTTCATTGGCATCGTACAGTTGGAGTTCGCCTAACTTATTCATGACTGCTGCCACATCATTCCATTTTGGTGTTTCTCTCAATGTTGCCCAGGCAAAAAGTTTCAATGGCTGAAATGGCGCTGTCCATATATCGAAATAGGAGAGTGCAGAGGCTGTGAATAAGTTTGAATTAGTATTAAACTGTTGAAGAACAACAGCAGGAAAAATTACCAAAAAATTCATTGCGTACAGCAGTCAGCTCGTCCGAATTGTATCTTTTGTCAACAAGTCGTTGCAAATCTGCTGCTGTAAGGGGCGATAAAAAACATATTCTTGACGCGTTTTAAGTGTCACCTCGATCTCATTTAAACAGCGTATAACATTGTCACCTTCAATCTTCAGCACGCATTTGGCGAACTATTCAGCCTGATAAAAGAGAAGAAACAGAGTTAATTAAATCAGAGGGTGAGAGATAGAGTTAATTTCGTTCTTTCTCGTACCTGTTCTTGCACGAACATCAACCAAAATTTCGATGACTCTTCTTCGAAAAATTCCTTCAATTCCTTCTCTTCTTTTGTCAGTTCCCGAAAATACGTCCGAAGAGGATCATAAAGTTTCAAAATACGCTTGATGGCTGGTCCGAGAGCTAAGAATCGTGCTTTTGCATATCCGAGCAGTTTTTCATATTCTTTTAATGCAGTCACGCGTACAGTGTTAAGGTAGAAATGAGAATATATTTTAACAACAACCCTTTCTACATCGAACGGTATTTCGTCACACACGAATTTCAATGAATTGTGTGCTATGTGTGCCACACAGCCAATGCCGATCAAATGCGGAAGCCACTGTTTCTATCTATAAAAAACATTATTTTGGCCGCCACGAGTCTCTCCTCCAAAATTAAGCTTTGCATTATCGCCGCAAAAGCTGACAATTTTTTTTTTCAATTCAAATTTATTGGCGGCAGACTCAATAACTTCCGATATCATTGTTGAATTCTCACCAGACTCTTGGTTAAACTTAACCCTTAGATGCATGATTTTTCCAAATTTGAATTAAAAATTATCCTAAGTATTGGCTATAGAAACACTTCCTCATCAGTAATTTTTAGTTTTGTCAAATTATATGTTAATAATTTGCTAAAATATAGTTTGTGCCAAATATGGCACATCATGCATTTAGCCTTCAAAAAATTAAAACTACATAGAACCCAGTTGATTTGCTAAAGTTATAATATTGTTAATAATTCAAATTTTATTTTTTCATAATATTATAATAGGTACATATGTACATATGTTAACGTACATTAATAGAAACATCTACTTTTCATGAAATGTTGAACATTTGCGGCATGTTAAAAAAAGATTTATATTTGCATGATGGGTACTTACACCTCGGACTTGGGAGAACTGACCCCAACATTTGGGGGTGGTAGTGGTGCAATGGTAATCATCACCGACTGTTAAGCGGAAGGTTTGTATTTCAAGTCTGTCCATAACCAAGAACAATTTCTATACGGAATAATTGTTCAATAACATAAGTTGTGAGTGAAAGATGATCAAAAGAATGCTGACGAAGGCATAACACTCGCAGTACGCGTATCACTTCAAAATTCCTACCCTGTGTGTGCATTTCCAATGCAATACCTTAATGACATGGAAATAAAGAAAAATTTACTATGAACTACAACCAACGCAACAAATCTAGTCGAACCTCCCGAATCCCATCTAGGACAACCACCCCCGGAGAGTGGTGAAAGAACATCTTCGACTCAAACCATCTACACCCCGTCCATGTTGTGTGACAAACACCATAAGAGCGTAACTCTTGATCCTGAGCGAACTCTAAAAAAAATCGGCGTATGGTTGACGCCATCACACTTGTTGAAGGTATGAGTGCAGGTGGTCTTTTTTTCAGCTTGAAGTGAAGAAATAGGCCTTCCACGTTTTAACAAAGACTTTGAACTGGTACAAATATTGCACATGGTCTTTGCTGATTCGTTTCGAAAGCGAACTAAATTTATGTCATTGTGAGCCGAAGTTTGTTTATAGAGGAGCCATCAATTTATAATAGCCAAATCGACCAAGTGATGGAAAATGCACATATACAACTTTTTGAATTTCATAGAAATAGTAGACCTTCCGATAAATCTGGCCATCAAATCTACCCTTCCCATATATCGATTATTTTATTTTATTACAGCCGGTCATTTTATTGTTATGCAGGATTTAGTTTTTCTACTGGACCTTTCTATAATTTCCTTCAGTTCAGTTCAAACAAAGGTTGATACTATGTTGACGCATTCATTATCTTTCCATGTCAAATTGGAAATAGATGTTCCTTCGAAATCAGCACGAATTCGACTGAGGCCTCTGTAGCTGCGTTCTTTATTTCATCATCGCTTGGTAGCTTGCAACTTGGTATCTTGTTCCGCCTCATTGTTTCCAAGGAAAGTATTCCAACTTTGCCAAATTATACTGAAGCTAAAGGATGGTGTAAAAATGATCAAATCAATCTTGCATGCCCGGGTTACTTCTCGACAACTACATAATATTGCTACTTGATCCTAAATCTGGCTCTTTGTGTTATACACGTTCAGCAGCATTATTTTCTAGACGTGTGTGTCTACCTACATCTTATGGGACACCCCACGCGACGCTGACGACCGCTGGGTATTTAACTTCTTCCGCAAACGATATGCAATCAACCTCGTTAAGTGCACGCAGCTCACTCCTCCCAAATTCCATCGCAGAAACTGCTTTGAAATTACCATCCCTCCACAATATGAATGGCTTTTTCGCAGCCTCCCCAATAAGGAAATCAAAGTCGACAGGATGCGGATTACCATTAGGGATCGTAAGAACAACACAAACGTTAAACCTAAAAATAAACCTAAGCTCAACACTCCCAAATCCCCTAACCAAGCCAAACCTGGACCCTCGCCTCTTTCTCAAACCCCTCGCAATTTAGGAACTAACTGGGAATTAAAGACTGGAATAGTCCCCAATTTCTCCCGACCTCTTCCTCTCTCAATAGCTCCCAAATCAACAGATCACCTCAACATCCCCCCACCCAATAATTCTCCTAACAGATCACGTAACCACAACCGCGTATCCTTCAACCTTGCGCCCGGCTCCAGACCCTCATCCCCCTCATCGAACATTCTTAATTCAATACCCAATCCCAACACCCAGGCTTCACGTAACAGCCGCACGTATCCTCAGTACCCAAACTTTATACACTCTCACACTCTGAACCCAACTCCCTCCACCTCCTCAGCTTCTAACAACACCCCCTCCAGCCCCTCCACCTCCTCAGCTTCCCACAACTCGACCTTCCCTCTCACCTCCCCCTCTTTCTTAGATCCACTTCTCCCTCCCACAGCCAAACTCACCAAACATCTTGCCGAGCTAAACGCCGAAGACCGCTATGTTATGTCACGTTTAAGAGACAGAAGAATCTACGAAAATGTACGCCTCTATCTGGCCTACCTCCACGACAAACCTGACTCCATTTGTATCGACGGCAAAACTAAAACCAACGTCCTAGTTTCAATCCACCAAGAAGGCCTACCCACAGACCCCCACGCGTTAAAAAAGACCTTTATACGATTTCACGAAAGCCTTAATATTTCTCCCATTGATGTTAATAACGACCTCTCCACTTTCGCAGCCCACGTCAGTTCAAAGCGCATTGCACACTTGCAAAGTACCCGTTCTAATCTCAAAAACTATTTTAAATCCTAACCTAAATACACTTACATCTCCTCACCCATCAAATAATAACATATCCCTGTACTATCAGAACGTCAGAGGATTACGCACCAAAACCTCCGCAGTACTCCTTAACTCCCAAATCCTACCCTACGATATATTTGCATTAACTGAAACGAATTTATGCTCCAGTATTGGAGACAGCGAGTTATTCACATCAGATTTCATTCTGTTTCGGGCCGACGGACGCGACAACTCTGCCGATCCTGACGGTCGCGGAGTTCTCTTAGCAATCCACAATCGCTATGATCCCTTGCCCTTCAAATCGTCGAATTCCGCTGACTTCAACTTCACTAGTGCCTCAATAAAACTCCCTAAACAGAAACTTTATCTTGCCTGCTGTTACTTAAGACCCTCACAGCCCACACACTGCTACCAACTCGTCGTTGATCTCGTCGACTCCATATTTGATATCACCGAACCCAATGACATCATCATCATCTGTGGCGATTTCAATCTCCCGCACCTGAAATGGGTTCATTCCGATGATGAGACTCACTACATCGCCGCTAACCCCTCCACAGGTAAAGAAATCCTTCTCACGGATCACTTCTCTGACTCCGGCCTTCTGCAACTCAGTAATATCACCAATAACATGGACAGACAACTCGATCTGATTTTCTCATCTGATGCCGTAAACTGCGTTGTTAACCCAAGCAACCATTTTCTCTCTACTTTAGACCCCCTTCATCCACCTCTATCGGTAACTCTTTCACTCGAGACCAAACTCACTATCCTTCCCTCCGAAAATACGTACTGTTTCAATTTCCGCAAAGCTGACTTCGCGAAACTAAATAATCTGCTCAACAATGTTAATTTTAACTTCCTCCTTAACCCTAACTCACATATATCCCTAAACGAAACCCTTGCGCTATTTTACACCAAAATCCTCAGCTGCTTCATTCTTTCAGTCCCATACTCACCAAAAAAGAATTACACCTCATCTCCGCCCTGGTATACCAAGGAACTACGCTCTTTGCGCAATAAAAGAAACAAAAATTGGCACGCCTATCTTAGATCCTCCTCTGCATCAGACCTTTCTAATTACATGCAGTCCTACACTAAATTTGCACAGCTATGTGAATCACTCTACCTCCGATACTTGAACAGAATGCAATCCTCCCTTATCTCTGACCCCAAGTGTTTCTACCACTTCATTAATACAAAAAGAAAAACCGATAGCTACCCCACTACACTTAACTATCTCAGTAACTCTTCCAACGAATCCGAAGTAATCGCCAATTTCTTTGCTCATTTCTTCAGCCAATCATTCACTGACCAAGATCTTCAACCCGATCACGACTATTTTCGATATTTGAAAAACTGCCCCCAGACATCTCTTGTTTCATTGAACATCACTCCCGACCTAATCGCCGAAAAAATACGGAACTTAAAGGACGACTACTCTCCCGGTCCCGACTGTCTGCCTGCCATAGTATTAAAAAAGTGCGCGAACCATCTTATTTTACCCCTTACTGCTCTATTTCAAAGCTCTATCTCTCAAGGACTTTTTCCTAAGCTTTGGAAATATGCTTATATCATTCCAGTCCACAAAAAGGGACTGAAAAATGATGTGTCCAACTATCGTCCCATTGCCAAGCTCTCATGCGCACCCAAACTTTTCGAGAGCATCGTTTATGATGCACTATTCTTTCACTGCAAACCCATATTTTCTCCTAACCAACATGGGTTCCTAAAAGGTCGATCGACAACCACTAATCTAGTCGACTTTGTTTCACAATGTTTGTGTGCACTCGAAGCTGGCAAAGAAGTAGACGTTGTCGCCACTGACTTCAGCAAAGCCTTTGACAAAATGTCTCACCAAATTATTCTCCTCAAGCTCACTGCCCTCGGTTTCTCTCCCGGTTTTATCTCATGGATCAAATCTTATCTCGAAGATCGTCAATATAACGTTATCTTCAGATCTTCTATTTCTGATCCAATTAACGCTACCTCCGGTGTCCCGCAAGGTAGTCATCTCGGTCCACTGATATTTATTCTAACCATTAATGATGTCGACAGCGTTATTCTGAACTCTCAGCTCTCCATATATGCTGATGATATGAAAATATTTAAACACATATCTTCCCCTGTCGACTCCTGCTCTCTCCAATTGGACCTTAACAGGTTCACTACTTGGTGTCAAAAAAACCATCTCGAGCTCAATATCAGTAAATGCCAAACCATCACTTACTCCCGCAAACGCTCTTCCTCACCACCTAGAACCTACATTATTCGTAATGAAACCGTTCCCCCTGTCAACTTCTTGGTTGACCTAGGGGTTATTTGTGACCGTGAACTCAACTTTCGCCTCCATATCGACAATATTATCAAACGTGCTAACTCTGCCCTCGGTTTCGTGAAACGTTGGTCCAAAGAATTCTCGAATCCTTACGTTACGAAATCATTATACATCACTTTCGTTAGGCCCCTTCTCGAATATGCTAGCCAAGTCTGGTCCCCCTCTTATGAATCCCATACTACGCGTATTGAATCCATTCAACGCAGGTTTATCCGTTTTGCCCTTCGTGGCCTTCCTTGGGCCGACCCCCTTAATTTACCACCTTATACGGATCGCTTAAAACTAATCAACCTCCAACCCCTTAAAGAACGACGTGATGTTGCAGACATTCTATTTATCCATGACCTTCTCAGTGGTAACATTGACAGCCCTTCATTATTACACATGATTCCCCTTAACACCAACCCGCGTAACCTTCGGTCCACACCCCTTTTCCGTATAAGCACTCACCGCACAAATTATGGCTACCATGAACCAATGTCCAGAATGCTTCGAAAAGCTAACACCAATCTTTTCGACCTTCACCTTAATAAGTCCAGCCTTAGAATTGCCCTATACCACCACCCTTCTCACTCTCCTTAATCGTCTCCACGCCGCCACCTAGTTAATAAGTTATAGTTAAGCTATCAGATTTTTGTTAAGGCTTGCATTAAGCTAATAAAGTGCCCCTATGGGGGCGTCAAATCAAACTTCAAAATTGTATGCAGAACCAGACACACTATATAAAACCAAAATATATTGAAGTATTGCTTCAGATGATGTTTGGTTTTTGATGCACAAACTTGTTCATCGGCGGAAAGGTGAATTGATAGACATTTCCTTTTGAATCATTCAATAACTACGAATTTTATAAAATTTGTCAAAATCTGATGAAGTTTGTTTAGTTATCGTTTTCGGATTATTATTGAAGTGTAAATAATGAATTTTTTCAAAGCACTTTAGTGCCATAAAATTCTTTACCATATCAAGGCCGATATCTCTATCTCAATAAATTCTTAAACGCCGAGATAAAAGCCACACTTTACAACAGAAATTTTTCCCACCTAATATACAAATATACAAAATAATACAAATGGTCGCATATTCCGGGCGTTTTTCTGCTACTGCTCTCTTCAAACGGATTAATTGTGTTCGGTAGCGTTGTCCATTGATGGTTTCACCCGATTTTAGCAGCTCATAATACAGCACACCCTTCTGATCCCACCAAATACAGAGCATTACCTTTGGATATTCGGCTTTGCCATTGATTTGGCTGGTTGGCCGGGTTTCACATATGATTTTTTGCGCTTGGGGTTGTCGTAATGGATCCATTTTTCATCACCAGTAACAATCCGATGCAAAAATTACTATCTCTTGTGGCGTTCCAGCAGCATTTCGGACATGCAAAACCGCCTTTCGACGTCTCTCGGCTTGAGTTCATGTGGAACCCAATTTCCTTGCTTTTGAATATATCCAGCTGCTTTTATACGTTTTGAAATGGCTGCTTGAGTGACACCCAAAGATTCTGCGAGCTCTTCTTGTGTTTGGCAACAATCTTCATAGAGCAATGCTTCCAGTTCTTCATCTTCAAACTTTTTTGGCTGCCCAGGACGTTCATCGTCTTCCAAGCCAAAATCACCACTTTTAAATCGTGCAAACCAGTTTTGGCACGTTCGCCCCGCTAGCGCATGTTCACCATAAACTTCCACCAAAATACGATGACTTTCGGCAGCAGTTTTCTTCATATTAAAGTAATGAAGGGGAACTCCCCGCAAAAACACTTTTTCAGGCACAAAGTTCGACATATTTGAGTGAAAAAAAATTATTGTTGTTTACGCTTCAAATTAATGACATATACTGAAACGACGTACAATGACAGTAGCTTTCCAACGCATGTTCCAATGGAATAATACAAGTTACGCCATCTCTTAGCAAACCGCACGAATTAAGTTTTAGACCCAATATAATGTTAGACGATGTTCGCTCAACTGATTTGCACTAACAAAGAGATGCACTGTACAACAATTACGCTATATCAATTTTGTAAATATTTATAAGAGAAAATCAACAACTGCACATATAATACGTCCACGGATATAGATGACATAATATGGCGTATTATTTGTACCAACATAATGTCTCCAAGCTCAAATATTGGACGGAAACTTGTTTTGTGCCACATATGGAACATTAGATGCATAATGTTAAAATTTTGGGTTAAAATGTTCACACGCACACTGTCAGTGAGAACGAAATATCGAACAAGCACAGGAAAAAGTTTAATATTTACATGGTTTGATGCATCTGTGTACACTGAAACATAACGAGTGTCTTTCAAGGCTTGTTCAAGTAATTGCTGTGCATGCGGCGCGAAAATGTTAGTTACTATTGCCTGACACTTCTTCTGCGAACACGAAAACTTTTCCATTTTAAAGCACGTTTTAAATATTTTTGTGGCACAATCCGACGACTTGAAACTTTGATTTGAATGTATCACATGATAAGCCCACACTCTTTCCATTGCTGCTTAATGTGTTTCCAAATCCCATGCAAAATGCGATTTTATAGATGTGCTGGTAGAAGCGGCATTTACCGCGGCGTTACCGCCGTTTGCAATGGAAAAAAATACGAGTACCTCCGTACTTTTTGCACAAAACATCACTTTCATTTTTTGTTTTTTCGGGAAAAGGATAATGTTCACGAAGTTTTACGCTGAATGTGTTCTTACTTCTAGGCATTCTTTAAAATGAACAAACAAAACAAAATGAGGCGACGCGCTCCGAACAAGAGGGAATAATGATAGGACAATAATTAAAATGGAGAGGAAAAGACAATCTATATGACATGTTGCCATGAACACTTCGCTGTTCGTTGTTTGCATACGGGAATAACAGTGAATAGTAGCTCCGTGTTGCCACTGTCTAGCCTAACGTTTTACATTGCGATGTGTATTCACAAATTTATTTGAATTTTGATGCATTTGAAAATTAAAATGTAAATATTTTCTTCAGTGAAAAAGTACTTTTTGCTCAAAAACAGAAAAACAGTACGGATACGAGCCTTAGATATAAACAATAGTGTAGAATTTAATGCTTCAAAACACAATAATGACTACTGTCACTCAGGCTAACCATTAGTAAAGGGCGGGCCAAATACAAGTTTCTTTTTTAAAATGCAATAAAGTGAACAAAATTATTTTTTTTTCATTTATGGCCTTATTATTAAAAATAAACATTCCCATTAATTATGAAATGCAATGTTGTTCAAGTGGCTGCCTCGGCTGGCTTCCCAGTAGCGCATTCTGTTACCCCAATTTTCCAAGGTGGTTGTGAATGGTTTCGGGCTGTAGCTCTCGGATTGCTTGGATGATATTGGCCTTAAGTGCATGAATTGTTTCCGGATTATTGGAAAAACACGGTTCCCCACTAAAAAAAGTCCAAAGGGGTTAAATCGTAGCTTCGAGGCGCCAGGACGGTTGACAACACTACTTGGAAATTTGGTGCGCAAGAGATCGATTGTGGCATGGGCTGTGTGGCATGGCGCGCCATCTTGCATGAACCAGGGGTTGTCCAAGTCCATGTCTTCAATTTCAGTAAAAAAAAAATCAAATCACAGGGCTCTGTAACGCCCACCGTTGACCGAAACGTTGTTATCACCCTCATTTTCCAAGAAAAATCTTCCAATGGTGCTATCACTCCACAATTGACAATAACGTGCGTGTTTTCCGAGCCTTTCAGATGCGGCAATTTTGTTTGTTAACGAGGCCGCCGAGATGAAATGCACCTCCTCAGAAAAGATGATTTTTCGCCGTCGTTGTCCCATTCAAGCTGCTCTAAGGCTCAAATTGCGAAACGATAACGAAGTGGATAGTCACGCACCTTCAATTGCTGAGCCAATTGTATCTTTTAAGCGAATATAGTAATCCGAGATCTTTCTGCAGAATACTTCTCAGGCTAGTGCGTGAAATGTTGAGCTGTTGAGATCGATGGCGAGTTGATGTTCGTGAATTGGGTCTCACACTCTCGGCCGCAGCAACCACATTCTCATCTGCTCGCACCGTACGACAACGGGAACCATCAGTGTTGTCCACTAGTAAACCAGTCTCATGAATTTTTTGCACAAACTTGCGTACAGCAGTCGCGGTGGGTGCTTCATTTCGGGTAAAACTTTTTTTTTAAAACGCACTGTTTGGGCTACACGGCACTCACTTTGGAGATGAGTTTTCAATATTTCCCCAAAATTGTTCAAGCATAAAGCGATTCATTTGGTTCCGCGGAGGTATGATACTGACTTTCTGTCAAGATTTAGAACGGGAAAAAGCTGTCAGTGTCAAAATAACCTTTGATTTAAGAAAAAAAACCAATAGATGGCCCACCCTTTAATCAGCCAAAGACCGAAAGACTTTTCGTTGTTGGTATTTGTGTTGTTAAAACTTTTAGTTAGAATGACTACATATTACAGTTCGCCAAGATCGATGCGAAATGTCTATGTTTCCCCCAACGTTGCAAGAAATATTTCACCCCCTTTGATCTGGCTCTAATTTACAGGCCTACATCCTCCCCAAACTTGAGTACAACGCCTATATCTGGTCTGGTGCTTCCACAACCTCTCTGCACCTGCTAGACAGAATCCAAAAGCGAGCGATAAAACTCATATGAAACAAGAATATTGCGAATTCGATCGAACATCGACGTACAGTAATTTTACCTGTGTACCTGTGCAGGGACGGGTTAAGAATATCCCTGCAGCGATACCTCTCGCTTGTCGTAAAAGGCGACTAAAACAAAGGTAAACAAAAATCACATCTAGGCAATTTAGAAAACACCAAGCTGAGCCTAGGGACACATATACCACCAAAACTGCCCCACAAGTGTGCATGCAAATCAGTGGGTTGACACGACTGGAGATCACCGGTGTTGTAAGAGTAAGATCAAACAAAAAAAGGGATGGGAAGAAAGAAAGGCGGACCCCACAAGCGGACCAGTAGGAATGTAGTTAAGTGGGAAGGTTATGGTCCTACACTTCTGACCATAACGACGCCGGAAAAGAGGAAAAGAAGAAGATCGACGTACAATAATTTTAACAAGCAATGCTCAAGGGAGCTAGCCAATTGCGTTCCTCCCCTTCAAGAATTTAACCGCAATACATGTTTCACCCGGAATCTTCATCAGTTCACCTTCAAGCCTGTCTTCGGACGCACAGTCAAATTCAGAGACTCGTTTCTTAGCCGAACCACCGAATGTGCGCTACTCTTCGCACTCATTACAATCCACAAGGATTTGAAACCATTGTGCAGCAATCTACATCGGTAGGGCTACAGCGGTAAGGTGAATATTTAGCCTATCGGGGATTATAATTTTCAGAAATGTCTAACAAAATTACAACATAAAAATCACGCGAATCAGACCAAAGATGACGGCAAAGTCAAAAGTGTTTTTCACTTTGTAAAGACTCTGCGTCAGTATTTTTTCGACGGCTGACTTTCACTCATAGTGATTGAGCAGATTCACAGGATGTTACGTTCATCGTGAATTTCTCGCTAAGGCCATATTTTTAATCATTCCTAACAACTACGATGTACAGGTAGTAATGTTTCTTACCGCCGATGGTAATTTCCCTGACAAGTTGGTACCAACTGACGAAACGAAAATAGGATATTATCTCGTGATTTAGGTAAAGTATTACGAGTATTATTTCTTTAATGTGCAAGTCCTTCTTCCATGTCAACGTCGAACGCTGCTTATTTACCTCGTCAGAGAAGGTAAAGGTTGTTTTTTTATAGAGGTATAGAACTTTGAAATGGAATAAAACAAAGATGATTTTTTTAAATTGACATGAAATTGACTTTATTCAAAAGATAATCTTCTAACATTATTAACTTCTGGCATATAATCTTGTTTTATTCCATTTCAAAGTTCTATACCTCTATAAAAAACACCCTTTATAAGATAGAGGTATGAGCTACCGGACAGTCACAGTAGAACTTGCAAATCAAAAAAGTCTGCTTAGTATCTTGCCTTTAGACTCTATGTCAATATTATATTTTTGGCACACGGCATCCAACACGAGCAGCTTGCACTGTCTGTTTTAATCCTAAATTTGTAACTCTCCTACGAAATGCCTTCTTGATTGCTCCTTGAATAGGACGCTTCTCCAATTCGTGATGCCTAAGATCTAGCAACAGAATTATGTGTTTCAGTTCAATATTCAAATTAGATTTTAATTATTCATTTCAACTAGTAGCGCAAGTACATCAGTTCATAGGGATTCGTCCTTTATCTCTATAAATTTCATTAAATCACATTTGGCTCCACCAAGCAAGGAGGAGAGACCATTTCAACATTTAGGTATGCAAAACCATTCATCGAGCCGCCGATATTTGGCGTTTACCCTTCCTGTCACTATAATTTACAATCATAGCTCGAAGTTTTCCCAGTTCACAATTAAAAAGGGGTGTAGCCGCCAACTTATTCCAACCGTTATTCCCTTAACGATCGGGCGGAATATGGTATTCGTAATTCTTTTTCTTCTTTTTTGACGTTAAGCCCGATAAGCAGTAGAGGGTGAATAGAATTTTATCCGTTCATGGCATAGAATGGAACGCGAGCCAGCCATCGAGGTGCATAAATAATACATTTTGAAGCGAGAGGCGAGTATTTTGTTTCGTTTTATTTATGCGCATTGTTTGGAAAACGCGAAACTGGTTCTCCGAGGCAGAATTCTTTCAAAAGCCCTGTGCGTAACCTCATTTCCACAGTCCTCATACATTGTGAACACTGTACTCGTAGAAATCAATTCCACCCTCGGTACCCCTGCAGACTTTGCCACTACCTCCTATTCCCATCGCCAATATTTACATAAAATTATATCGTCTTGAAAGAGTTATGATCGATTCTAACGACCCTATGCTATCTAAGACCGCACAATAGAACGTCGTCAGTGAGAGGGAGACGGGGCCATAGAGCAGCACCGAGTACGTGATGATTTTTGAAATGTGCGAATATCTATTGCCACTTTAGCCGAGCGCTAACTACACGAACAGTGGCTACGAAAACGGAAAGCAAATAGGAGCCATACATTACGTCTGAACGGTTTAAATGTGATTTATGATAAATCGTGTACATTAAAAAGGACTTGAGTGGATTGCCGTTGATGCTGTTCGGGCCGGATATTGCAGGTTATTGTGGTATTGTCGGTTGTGTGGAATGATAAG
Organism: Merodon equestris; assembly: GCA_958301585.1. Classification (NCBI taxonomy): domain Eukaryota; kingdom Metazoa; phylum Arthropoda; class Insecta; order Diptera; family Syrphidae; genus Merodon; species Merodon equestris. The sequence continues at coordinate 175,194,901 of OY284413.1, forward strand.
CTCGATTGTACGGAGTTTAGCGATGAGTGATATGCTTTTGCTTCGTTGTTGATTTCGAGAATCCAAGGAAAAGTATGAAAATAGCTGGAAGGCAATGAATGCTAGGAATCACCATTCAACTATTATATGGTTTGGTTAAACGAGTGCAGAATAAGCTTAATATTGAATGGCATATCATGAATCTTTTCTGCTACAATGGCATTGAATGGTTAATGAATGATTCTCGTTGTATCAATATTTCACTTGAAAGAAAAAATGAATTGACGTCCTGTGTTGATGGATTGCTCTTGCGAAAATATGCTGGAGTATGTCTAATTGGTTATTAATGTGAATGATGTGAATTCGAAGCACTGACCTAGAAGCTAAGGTCATGGGTATGCTATTAAGACACAGGCAAGTTCTAAAAAAACAGTTTTTGTCAATCCATTTGTTCGAAAAATAAGGTGACTGTGAATTTTTCTCGAAAGTGCTTATTTAATCATCAATATGTATATTGCTCCTTCAAAGTGGAGCTCTTTAGACATAATACACGTGCTAGCTTATTTTTCTAGGCACTTCTGATATGCGCTTTTTGGTTAAGCCTTGAGCTCTTCCAGTGATGCGATCTTTATCTCTGCCATGGTGGCAAATATCAATCATTTCATAAGTTTTTTTTTTTTCAGTATTGGGAAGAGGTCGCAGGGAGCCAGGTCCGGTGAATACGGTGACGGTGGAACGATTACGGTATTGTTTTTCGTCAAAAAAATTTGCACAAGCGACGGTGCATGAGCTGGTGCATTATCGAGATGCAAAGCCATGAATCTTTTCAAACCAATCCGGATATTTTCTTCACGTAAACAGCACATAACTTTCATGATAATCCATGACATTAATACGTGCCGCCCCACGGCAACCTAAAACAACATCTCTGTCCACACCCAAACAAACCATTTCCTTGAAATAGATGAACCAGCCATGGAAAGCAGTATCGAACATGGAGCTTACGAGAATGGAATCAGCGCCTCTAAAAACTTTAAAGCAACAGCGAGGATACTGCTACTTTTTTGGTTGAAGGACAGGACTTCATCGCCAAGGAACAATAGGTACAAACATTTACGAAGCACTTCAAAATCCCAATACTCAGCTGCCAAATGCTTCAACATCTCGGATCGAACAAATTAAGACACTCTATTGCAACGTAATATGCTTGGCTATTTCCCAACTCCGATGGCCGCGCACTTACTTACGGTAGACGTAGAACTACATTTACCAAATGGAATGAAAAGAGCGATTTCCCCCATAAATCTACCACTAAGCTTAAACCTAAGCTAAGTGATAAGAATAATTAGTTTGTTTCTAATAATAGTAAAAAGCATACTAAGCCCCTTCTAATCACCACGATAACGGGAGCTTCAAGGCCAAACTCTTTCCAATTTTTACCCATCCATCAATTTCCCATATACAGCCTTCTCTCTCAGTTCCACCAAAACCCCACCGCCAACGAGTCAGCTTTAATCTGAACCCAACTAGTTCTTCCGCCAATACAACCTTATCACATATCAGATCCAAACTCATTTCCAAATTTCGTCCTTAAGTCCGGAGCCAAGTATCCTAACTTCCGAAGCTCCCACATCCCTAATCCCTCAGCACCCGCCCTCTAATACTTCACCTACAGCCAGTTCCTCATATCTCCCACCATCTACAAACCAATCTTCGTCAACATCTATCCCCTCCCAATCTTTTGTTGATCCCCCACTGCCACCATCAGTCAAACTTTTCCATGAATCTATTGACCCCAGTGAATATTGACACTCTCTCCAGGTTAAGAGATAAAAAGACTATGAGATCATTCGTCTCTTTTTGGCTTATCTTCATGACAAGTCCGACTTGGTTCGCTATGAAGGTAAAACAAACACTAGCATAATGGTCTCAATTCAACAGGAAGATCTCCCCACCGACTTCACTACCCTCAAGAACCTTTGCATTAAGTATCACGAGTTTTTCAATATCTCACCCAAAAAAGTGTCAAACGATCTTGATACCTTCAGACAATATATACACTCAACACACTCAACACACTCGCATCTTCAGCGTAGCAGACGTGACCATAATAGGTTTCTTCGTCTCCCCCTCCCTGCCACTCTTACACTCCTTCCTCTTACTTTTTATTATCAGAACGTAAGAGGTCTGCGCTCTAAAACTCAAGCAGTCCTGCAGCAATCACAGGCCTAACCTTTTGAAATCCTTGCCTTAACTGAAACGAATCTAGCCCCCCAGTATAAATAACCTTGAACTGACCCCATCATACTTTAACGTTTATCGCGACGATGATGTTAACCGACCTATTGATGGTTGTCCATGCCGCGGTGTCCTCCTAGCCGTCCCAAATTCAATTGATTCCTCCCTCATAGCAACTTCATCTTCGCCGTGTCTCGACTTTGTGTCTATTAAGATTGTACTACCTCGAAAATCGCTCTATGCCATCTGCTTTTGTATTTTGGCATCACAACTATATAAATTGGCCATTGACACAATCGATAATTTAATTGATTTAAGGGATCCCCAAGACGAGATTCTAGTTTTCGGTGACTTCAACCTTCCTCATTTTAAACGGATCTCTTTAGACGACCAATCGTTTTACATTACGTCTAATCCCACAGCAGCCAAAAAATGTCTCTTCTTAAATCGCCTAGCTGATTCAAGCGATAAGTCAGCGGCATTTTAAATTACATGGGGAGACAACTAGACCTCATTGTCACAACTGACCTCTTTAACTCCTTTGTTTCAGTTTGTCCGCTGATCCCTATTAACCGTCAAAAACAACCCTTCCCCCCCCCCAACCCTCCTCCCCCAACTTCATTCTTTCTTTCACAACTTCTTAATACAGAGCTCACCCCCTACTGTTCAAATGTCTCACGGTTTCCACAAAGCCAACTTCCGTCAAATCAATCAAATCAATCAATCAAATTTCCGTAAATGATGCCATATCTATATTCTACAAATACCCACCTTGGTATAATCGCAGGCTCCGTCCTTTAAGAAACAAACGGAAGAAGCTCCAGACAACTTTCCTTCGTACTCAATCCCCAAATGACGTATCTAACTATGTCGGCACTTACCTTCTTTTTATAGAGTTTTACTTTACTTAACTCTCCTTATCAGCTGTATTTAGTCGAGGTGCAAAAAATGATCCCAAGTCCTTCTTTCATCAACCTGCCACCTTCTTCAATCAATCGTTCATCCATGATTTCTTTGCATCCGATACTACTTATTTCAACTATTTCAACTATTTACCAAACTTCTCCTTTGGACCATTTCTCCCTCGTAGTGTTGATCCCGATATCATCGAAAAAAGATTAAAGCAACTTAATGATGAATTTACCCCTGGCCCCGACAGCCTCCATGCTATATTTTTAAAAAATAAAGTTCTTCCTCCCTTTCTCCACCTCTCTCAAAAACCTTCAGCCTATCCCTTTCCCAAGGTGAATTTCCCCAGATATGGAAAACCTCTTTTATAACACCTATATACAAAAAGGGTCCGAAGAATGACATTAACAACTACCGTCCCATTGCCAAACTGTCTCATATACCCAAAATCTTCGAAAGTATTTTGTATGACAATTTAAGTTTTCAATGCAAGTCTTTACTCTCCCTCAGACAACACGGCTTCCTCAAAGGTAGGTCTACAACCACAAACCTTATTGAATTCGTTTTCTTCACCCTTTCAGCCTTAGAAAATAGCTAGGAAGTCGATGTTATCTCAACTGACTTAAGTCAGGCCTTTGATAAAATTTCACACAGATTAATAATAATCTTCAAACTGTCTTGCCTTGGCTTTGAACCCATCTTATTAAAGTAGATTTCCTCTTACCTGGAAAATCGCCACTAGAGCGTTCGCGTTAGATCTGCCATTCTTGCTTCCTCCGGTGTTCCCCAAGGCAGTCATTTAGGCCCGCTTCTTTTTATCCTTACCATTAACGATATTGAAATGGTTATCAAACATTCTCACATCTCTCTATATGCCGACGATGCTAAGTTCTTTAAGATCATTTCCTTAGAACATGACTCTTCCCTTATTAAATCGGACCTCAAGAGGTCCTCTCCGCCTCTACTTTCTCCGTAATCAACCCCTTTTTACCGTTCAGGTGATCCGTGATCTTGGTGTATTATGCGACCAGGAACTCCTTGCACATATCAGCGATATAATTCTTAAGGCTAATTCTGCACTCGGCTTCGTAAACCTCCCTATCAAGACCGCATAAAACTTATTAATTTGAACTCGCTGGAAGAACGAAGAAGGATATCCGACATCCTTTTCATCCATCGACTGCTCTCAGGTACCATCGACTGCGCGACCCTTTATAACTCTATCTTTTTTAACACTAACCCTCGTAATACACGAAGTCCACGTCTCTTCTATGTAGCCACCTCTCGTACCTCTTATGAACCTATCTCCCGTATGCTGCGGAATGTTTCTTTCTTAGTTTCCTAGATTGAAAGTTAAATTAAGTATGTAGCTTGAATTAAGCGTAATAACTGAGGGTATTTTGATCGCATTTTCTTGCAAACTGGTGCAAACTGTTCGCACTTCTGTTGAATATTCTCCTTAAGGGATGCGATTGTCTGAGGCTTGTTGGCACCCGCGACTTCAAGTAGCCACAAAGAAAGAAGTGTGGAATGATTGAATCGGGCGATCTTGCTGGAAATGCCAAATCCCCAAAACGGGAGATTACGCGACCAGGAAACGCTTTCTTCACAATATCCATCGTAGCTATGTGCGGTTGCACCGTCTGGAAACCACATGTTCACTAAGCCCCGTTCATCCAATTCCAGCAAAAAGAAGTGGTTTATAATGGCTATGTAGCGTTCGCCAGTAACAGTGACCGTACTGGTCTCCTGTCGTTCCAGTCGGTTCGAGCCGAGTAACTAAGCGTCGGAATGTTTGCCCAATTGACGCGATACGATTAGGAAATCGACGTCGAAATTCACGTTGCGCTAGCATCACCGTCCGATTATTAGTCAAAAAAATCGACACAATTATTCCACGCACTTGCCGAGTATAACACTTCATTGCTTATCTGTTTCTGTACTGCAACTGTCTAGCCTACAAATGTCAAATATGATTCACGTACGACGCCATTTGCAAAAATTATAACAGGTTCCGATAGGATGATTCATTTTGTGCTACCTAAACGAGCTGACAACCTTGAAACGCCTGGACAGATCTTCATAAATTGTAGCTAAGAACCACCTCGATCACGTAAGCTTTCAAACAAAAGAATAAGGATCGAAATCGGAGGAGCTACGATGCCATAGACAGACACACAGACACACAGGCAAACAGACTCCCAGACACGTCAAACTTACGCGTCATCTTGTTGAAACCAAAACTCTGTCACGTCAATGCCATTCCACTGAGGAACAATGATGTCAGAAATCAAGCTTCTGTAGCGCTTTACATTGACGGTAATATTCTGGCCGGCATCGTCGTTAAAGAAATATGGACCGATGAATCTACCAGACCGTAAAGCATACCAAACAGTGAGTTTTAATGGTTTTAAGGGCTTGTCGACAAAGGTTTCTTCAAAGGGATACCAAATTCGGCAAATTTGCTTGTTTACATATACATTTAACCAAAAACGGCCCTCAATGGACAACAAAATTTTGCATTGAAAATAAGGATCAAGCTGAATCATAGTTTCGACCCATTCAGCGAACCTACGACGCGTATAATGGTCACGCAGTTTCAATTCCTGCACATGCTGGATTTTATACAATCTTCCGTAAAATCTTTCACAAAGTGGTTGGGCATAGCTCCAAATGCTGTGCACGATGGCGAATTGACTCATTCGGATTCTCTTCAACATTGCACTCCACAACGGCAATAGCTTCTTCTCTCCGCAGTTTTTGTCGTCTTTGGGGATCCGTATTAGCCAATAGAGCAGTCTTTCCCAAAGTGGGTGGAAACGCCCCCTTGTGGGCGCTGGATGCCTAAAGGGGGGCGATAAGAGACCCACACAAAAAGGGGGGCGTTGTAGAGGCTGAGGGGGGCGATTTATAATTTCATCTAGGTAGGTAGGTAGGTACTTAATTTTTTTTAAATTCATCAAAATTCAAACTGCACAACATACATTTTATTTAGTTCGGTACTTACTTACTTAGTTAGTTCATATGTATAAGTATATCTGTTCTGTTTGATTGAATAAATAAAAACTAAAAATATTTAATACTAGTGACTTTTCCGCGGATTCGTCCGTGCATATAGAGTAGAGAGAGATTTGATTACCCATTAGGAATGAGATGTTTATCTGGATAAAAAGTAGTCGTCACTCTTCAGTCCTTCCTATTCTATTCCCATTCCAAAAATCATGTCAATCGGTCGCTTCGTTTCGAAATGAAAGTAGACACAAACCAGAAACCAGAATGAGACGTGCGTCTTTCGTACGTCTTCCCCCGTGACACCCTGAATTTTTGACGAGATTCTGACAGAGGTCCAGGTGCATAGCGACAAAACCCGTTACAAACGAGCTTCTATCGGTGAATACGTATGAGTTCATTTCATTTTACCGCGGTGTACTCCCGCCACACACACTCTTGGAATTATAACAATGTGCGTGATTGTTTACAAAATTTTGACAGCACTTGAGGTATCCACGTGCTCGCCCGAGCTTGTAGGCAAACGTCGGCGGCCATTTTGAGTGGGACGTCTCATTGGTGGTTTCTGACACAAACAAACAAATAAAAAGGCAACAAATACATTTTCGCATTTTAATAGGTATTAGTATTCCTAGATATGTAGGTAATTTTCATCATGTTTTAACAAGTTTTTGTTAAATAACGCGATTTCTGCAATCATGTATGTAATAGGTTCATTCGTGTGTATGAGTGCTTGACCAAACCGAACCATGAAATTTTTCGGAGAGCCATCAAAATGAAAACTGAGAACATGCTACAAGCTGTTTATACGCGCTCTGGAAGAATTTTAGTTAAAAGGAATGCAAGGGACAAAGCAATTGCAGTTTGTGATATATCGACGTTAGTGTCAATCACCTCGTCTAAAACTACGTCATCACTCTCTACCAACTCCTGCGGTACTGTGGTTGACCTCAGTTCTGCGTTAGGAAATACCGCTGGGAGTAATTCCTCTAATATGGCTACATTATAAGAAGCAGCTAACTGAGTTGCCATCGTATTTTTTATTTTTTATTTTTTTATTCTATTATTTTCGTTTTTATTATTCATGTTGTTTTTTATTTATTATTATCTTATATAACTATCAATCTTTTCAAGTTTTTTATCATTATTATCAGTTTTCTGTTGTTACTGTTATGTCAAATCTTTTTATAAGGCGGTGTCATTTGTTACTTTTCGAAGGCGGTATAATTCTAATTTTATCTTACTCATTTCCTTATGAGCCTAGACCATCCTGATAAAATCAGGACCGTTCTCAATGGGATGTGTGAATCTAATCAGGGTATTAAAATTTGTCATTTAAATGTTGAGAGCCTGCGAGCGAAGTATACGACTATATACCAAATTTTCAGTGCTTCAAAAATTGATGTTTTACTGGTTTCTGAATCTTGGCTTAATTGTTATATTTTATCTAACTGTGTAGAAATCGCAAATTTCAAACTGTTTAGAAATGACCGAGTAAATAGAATGGGTGGTGGTGTATGTATTTATGCCAAAAATTATTTAAAGCCAAAATGTGTGTACATATCATCTAGATCTGTTATACAATTCTGTTGTTTAGAAGTTAATGAATTGTCCGAGAAAATGCTACTGGTTGTTGTGTATTCACCTCCTAAATGCTTCCTTGAAAATAACTTAGAAGAACTTGAAGAAACATTAATGAAACTACAAGCGAAATATCGTAAAATTCTGGTAGGTGGTGATTTTAATGTTAATATTCTTAAGTGCAATAATATAACTAATCAATTTAATTTTTTCTGTGATAAAATTGGTATGTCCATAATTAATTCCCGATATCCCACCTGTTTTAAGTCTGTTCATAATCCCTCATTACTTGACATCTTCTTAACAAATAGTGCTTCTAATGTTTTAAGTTTTGACCAAATAAGTATGACTAGTGAATTTATTCATGATTTGATCCTCCGTTCATTTGATCTCAATGTAGATAGATCCAACTGTGATCATTTTTTTAACTTTAGATCATTTAAAGACATCCATTTTACTGATCTCATTCATTCGCTTTATAATTTAAATTGGCATGATATATATTATACACCCAATGTTGACGAAAAGGTTGAAATATTTAATAATCTAGTCAATTCCTTGTTTGATACTTTCGTACCTACCGTAACTGAACGTGTTAAGCCTCGTCATTGTCCTTGGTATAGTAAAATAATTCAACGTAAGATTACTGAGAGAGAGCAGATCTACAAAAAGTTTAAGCGTACACCTACACCAGAAAATAGGCTCAAATACACTACCCTAAGAAATGAAGTCACTGCCCTTATTCGCTCTGCTAAAAGGTCATATTTTCTAAATAGGCTCGAACCTTCTTTGAGCTCTAAACAGTTGTGGAAAAATCTTAAAAATCTAGGTGTGGTGTCTAAAAGTAAATCGTCTTTGTGTTCGTTGTCTCCCAATGAAATAAGTGCTTTTTTCTCACAAGATGCAACTGAACCTCCTGAAGTTAGCCACAATTTCGACCTGAGTACTGCAGATACTTCGTCGAATTTCAGTTTTCAGTGTGTTGATGAACTCGATGTGCTTAAAGCCATTTACTCTGTAAAATCGAACGCAACAGGGCCGGATGGTATTTCTCCGCGGTTTCTTAAGCTCATTCTTCATCATATCATATGTTATATACATCATATTTTCAATTACTGCATCTATAGTTCTCAATTTCCGGTACAATGGAAAACAGCAAACACCATACCTATCCCAAAAAAATCGAATCCAACCTGTCCTGCCGACTACAGACCTATCAGTATATTATGTTTTCTGTCAAAAGACTTCGAGAAAATACTATCCCTCCAAATCAGAAAGTTTCTAGATGAAAATAATAAACTTTCGAAATGGCAATCGGGTTTTCGCAGCAATCATTGTTGCGAATCCGCTGTACTTAAAGTATCTACTGACATCAGATCAGCTTTAGATCGTAATGATATTAGTGTCGCAGTTCTACTCGACTTTTCTAAAGCTTTTGACTGCATCGAGCACTCTCTGCTGCTAACGAAAATGAATAATAACTTTAATTTTTCCTATTCTGCCATAAAACTTATGAGTGCATATTTGAGAGATAGGTTACAGACGGTGGTCACTGAGCTTGGTCTCTCTAATTCTAAAAGTATCCGAAGGGGGGTTCCCCAAGGTTCAGTACTAACCCCATTGTTATTCTCTATCTTTAACAACGACATTCCAGATATTGTTAAAAACTGCAAGATCCACATGTATGCCGATGATGTTGTTATATACCTCTCACGTCCTATAGGACTTATTGAAGACTGCATTGCCAGGGTGAATGAAGATCTTGGTCAAATATCAAATTGGTCAAAATCTAATAAGTTGACACTGAATCCCACTAAATCGGTTAGTATTGTCTTCTCAAATAATAATCTATGCCTTAATGATTTTGCATAGATTATTTCAGCTCTGTGAAATACCTTGGATTCCATATTAACTCCTCGCTTACATGCTGTGATGGAATTAGAGATACTTTGCGAAAGGTTTATTTCAGTCTTCGAAGATTGAGATATTCAGCGTATTATTTGCATCCCACAATTAAAAAAAGATTAATCAAAACGCTTATAATGCCTTACATTTTGTTTAATTGTTCGGTGTTCCCTTGTCTTGACTCTATTTGTAAACATAGACTAAATGTTGCGTTTAATGATTGCGTTCGTTTTATTTATAATATTCCTCGATGGAGAAGTGTTTCCACTTTAGCATCATCAATTTTTGGCCAGAATCTTGACCTATATTTCAACTTTCGGAATATTTTAAAACTGTTTAAAATCATCCAAAATAAATCTCCGAGTTACCTCTATCAACTGCTACAATTTGCTCAATCTAATAGAGGGAGAAAGCTTATAATTCCGTCTTTCACGCATCGCATTGGAGAACGATCCTTTTTCGTATCTGCAGTTCGTGCCTGGAATAATCTTCCACATGAATTGCAGTTAACTAATTCTTATACCGTCTTCAAGAAAAAACTTTTTCATTTCTTAACTGATACCTCCTCATAACTTGATTACAATTGTTTTGTTTTATATATGATATAATTTGTTTTGGCTCTGTACTTATTTTGTTTGTACTTAATTTAATTCGTTCGTACTTTCCAAAAATTGTACTTCCAAAAGATGAATTATCTTGTAGTACTGTTATATTAATCTAAAATAAATAAATAAATAAATAAATGTACCAATCGGCTGGTTCATAGATACTCGTTCTTACTTGTTCAGTACGATTGAGCGATTGCATTTGCATGTTTGTCTTATTCCTGTCGGTGCGTGCTGCAATTGCAATCCTATACTGACTTACTTATGTACGTATTTCTGAAAACAAAACAATGTCGGAACTAAAAAAGAAGAGACGGTAATACAGTGCGGAATATATTAAATACGGATTCATTGAAAACCTCACAAAACCATCCGCGCCTTTGTACCTTCTATGTCTATAAACATTTTCGAATGAAGCAATGATGCATCCAGATAAGTAAGACAAGAATATATCATATTTTCAAGACCTAGAGAAGAAGCATAATGCTCAACCAAGTGTATCAAAACTCTTTTCGGCGACTGCTAATCAAGATGACGACGGATTTCGAGCTTCGTACAATATCTCTTTGTTAATTGCTCAAAAAGGCAAACCACACAACATCAGAGAAGAGTTAATTTTGCCAGCAATAAAGGAAGTAATAACTACTGTGCTTCATAAACCGGTGGCAGATATTATCCGAAAAATTCCTTTGAGTAATAATTCTGTGCAATCGTCTGAGGACTAGTCAATTCTCAATTCAGCTCGATGAGTCCACTTTACCAAATAATGAAGCATTGTTGCTGTCTTACGTGAGGTTTAATAAAGATGAGAAAATATGTGAAGAACTATTGTTTCTTAAAAATCTAGAGACCGATACAAAAGGCGAAACCATATTGAATACATTGGAAAAGTTTTGTGACGAGAAAGAAATTCCCTTGAAGAATATTATATCAGCAGCTACGGATGGTGCCCCGGCTATGACAGGGTGCCATAAAGGCTTCATAGCGTATCTCAAAAATAAAATTCCCGATGTCCTTGCTTTCCATTGCGTTATTCATCGACAACATTTGGTTGCTCGAAATTTAAGTGAACGACTATTTCAATCACTGCAATATGTCATCAAAGCAGTCAATAAAATCCGCAACAGCTCTTTGAATGATAGATTATTTCATCAGCTTTGTGCTACTAATGACGAAGATTTCAACCGTTTGCTGTTTGATACTGAAGTTCGTTGGCTATCAAGAGGCAATTCTCTGACTTGATTTTACAACCTGTTTGACCTGTGACTAAAACAAAGGTAAACAAAAATCAATTCTAGGCAATTTAGAAAACACCAAGGTGAGCCTAGGGACACATATACCACCATTAAACTGCCCCACAAGTGTACATGCAAATCAGTGGGTTGACACGACTGGAGATCACCGATGTTGTAAGAGTAAGATCAATCAAAAAAAAATCTGGAGCATGCCCGTGTCAAAAAAAAAACAAAAAAAAAAAAAAGGCAGGCCGCAAAACAATTGGTGCAAACAAATGCAAAATCACCAGCATTTGATTGTCCTCAGCGATGAAGTAATCCCAAACCGGGAAGCCTGCCGCTACTTTCTGAGGTCAAACCGGCGGACCAGTAGGAATGCAGTTAAGGGGGAAGGTTATGGTCCTACACATCTGACCATAACGACGCCGGAATAAAAGGAAAAACGGAAAAGAAGAAGCCTACATGACAGATCTGTATAACTTCTTCAACGACATGAATCTCCAACTGCAAGGGGATGGACTAAATTTAATTAAAACAAAAAATGTAGTTGCTGCTTTCGCAGCCAAACTGTTTCTACACAAAAAGAATATTGGCAGACGTGAGTTTTACAATTTTACGCATTTATCAGTATCCTGCAGTAACGACGACTTGTTTGCCACTGCCAACATTTGGAAAACCTACATATTGACTTGACCGAACGATACCAGGACATTTTGAACTTGGAAATACCAGACGGGGTGTTGGATCCGTTTTCAGATGTCAACACAGCAATATCACCTCAGCTAGAAGAAGAACTTATAGAATTGACAACGAACGAGGAAATAAAAATCAAGTTCAAAAATGGCTACCAAGAATTTTGGCTACAAGAACCGGTCCTGCAATTCTACCCTGGGGTGGAATCGGCTAAGGTGATTTGTGATAAGTGACAGTCACATTCTCGGTTTCGGCATCGTGTAAGGTGATAGTCACTGTGATTGTCACATTTTTGTGACAGTTTTCTGGTGACAGCTATTTAGCTATCACTTTCATATGTTTTGTGCGTTTGAAGTGACTTTGTTTTGTGCTTTTGTGCATTATTTAAATTAAAAAATATGTTTTCGTCTTTCGAGCTATTTTTAAGTGAAGATGAAGTGGTCAATAAGACAGTGATGAACGTTAGAATCCTGAGGAAGAATTTCAGAAATCGGTCTAACATTGTTGAGCTTGTAGATGTCATGTAAGTGGGAATAATTTCGCAGTTCATATTGTTAAAAAAATGGGTTATAATAAAAGTCTCGTTTAGATTAAATGTTTAATCTCCGCTGATATAGCTCACAATAATTTGTTTCATTTGAAGTTATAGTGGTTTTAAGTAAGTAACAAAATGGGGGGCGCTAAAAAAAATTATTTTCAAAATGGGCAGTAGACAAAATAAGTGCGCAAACGTTTCATCGTGTTCCAAATAACATACTCAGATGGACGATTATTTGTGCCGTAAAATGGACGTAGCGCACGATAAGTTTGGCGAAACGAACCATGGTTTTCAATATCAATTTGCACAAATTGCAGGCGTTGTTTTAGTGTTTGTCTAAACAGTGTAAAATGGCAGAATGTGAAAATTACAAATCAACTTTAAACTGTAAAATTGACGATCCGTAGAAACAGTGGTGCCAGTTTAAAATCTAAACCTCTAAAAAAAAACACCCTTTACTTAAACATTTTGTGACCACAATTGGTAACGTGTGTGATTGGCTTGGATGATACTTATGTCTTATAAATAGGGCATTGGAACGAGTTACAGCTGTAATACATATGATACAATTTGATTTATTAAAATCAGGAATAAATCTCACTTAAAAGCATTTTCTCAACTTTTTTTAAAAGCACCGATATATTGTTTAACTAGTAGATTATATAAAAATTTACGAAACAAAAATGATAGCCTCACACCAAACGCAGAAAGAGTAAGCGTAAAAATTAATAGCAGCTCTAAGGAGGACTATGAGCAACTATATGAGCAACGGAGCAAAAGGCATTTTCAAAGGAAGCACAAGCTGTCATTGCACATTTAAAATATGATGTTGATATACCACCGACCGAAAAAAAAAACTTTTGATTTTTTTCCGTTGAAGCAGCAATTCACAAATAAAGAAATGAGTCGTTCGACGTCTCTGAGCTTCAGCCTGTATGGCACCCAATGTCCTTGCTTCCGAACCATTCTTAATGTTTTCAGGCCTTTCGAAACTTTACTATCATTTACTTTTAATTAATTTGAAAGTTCAGCTAGCGTCTAATATGGACCAACATGGAGCTTTCAATTGTTCAGTACTGACATTTGTAGGCGTCTTTGAAGGTCCATCTATAATGACCAACTGTAGAGTTTTCCAATAAAGGTGGGTATATGTTGAAATGGATTAATGCAAGCTGCGTGTGAAGTATTAACAAGTTTATTTTTTTATTTGAGAGGCCCATGTATGTCATTATGTATGAAATATGACATCGTTCAAAGACCCGTCTCGGTGGGACAGATCCGAGTGGTCCACTTTTTAATGACTCTTACGCATAGATCCGTCAGAATTTGAGCGATGGCTTTAAGAGCATCGGTTGATTGTGATTTATTCGTATAGACCGGCAACTTCAGAAATCCCAGAAAAAAAAGTCTGACGGGATCAAAAGTCCTTGGTGGCTAATACACGTCAACTCTGCGAGAGATAACCTTACCCTCAAATCGTTCATACAGAGAGTCAATCGTGGCGTCCGCTGTCTGGCACGTAGAGTCGTCCTGCTGGACGTCGTTTTCAAAAACTAACTACAGAGTAACTTTTTTTAAGGATACATTGTCACCGGGTGAACCTATCTTGTGTGGGTTGGTGTCGACCCAAAAAGAAATTCTGCTTGTTAGCACAGCTGTTCATCTAAAAATGTTGCTAAAAATAATTGTTTGCCAAAATTGTGTTCGACGAGGTCGATGAAAGGCAGAGTTCTTGTGCACGGTGATGAATCAACTGCCTCGAGTTCTGCTGTACACTTACATGGATCGTGGCGATGTCCTCGGCCGATCTTACGTTGGCTGAAGAGTCGACTGTGAAGGGTCACCACGTCTACCATAAAATGGCCGCAACGGGAACTCAATTTGATAATAAAGTTTTATCATTTAGACGTGCTCTTCGAACGTATCACTTGCCATGGTGATTTGGCATCAGTCACTGAATAATAAACATCAGATTTGGCTAAGACGATATGACCGCAACAGGCCGGCAAATCTACCCGTGCCAATTGAAAAACCCTTTATTGAGATTTCATTTATTTGATGGCGAAAAAAATGTCCAAAACTCTACGAACCTTCAAGTGTATAGTACTAAACTTTAAGTTTGATGTTAGGGTAGGTCAGGCGCGCACAAAAACTTACTTTAGTCTGTACAGACCTTATAACGGTGTATATACTAACCCCTTAACTGTAGGTCGCTTCTAGGTCCAGCAACTGGAAAAACGGCATAGATAGGTGTTAATTTAGAGCATACTTTCAGAGTTAGGTTAAATAGATTGGCGGCCGATATTTTATTACTTCAGTTTGATATAAGTTTGATATAAATCGTGTACATTTATTTTGAAAACCATGGTTCAGTTCGTCAATCGTCCATTATACGGTCGATAAAATCATCCATCTGAGCAAGTTATTCGGGACACGATGAATCGTTTTCGCACCACATACACTCTAGTGGATAATTATTATTATTATTATTATTATTATAAGCTTTTATTAATCCATTTTTAATTTTTTTTTTTTTTTTTTTTAGTGACTAGAAATATAATTTATAAACATTTAATAATATGTGTATATAGATTTCATTAAATTTTAATTGATAATTCAAGGGCGGATATAAGCCTCCCCCAATGTTTTCCAAGCATTTTTATCTTTGGCCATTCTTTCCCACCTATTACAAATTTGGCATATATCATCTATCCAACGTTTGATCTGCCTTCCAGTTCTTCTTGTACCATTTCTTCGGATCCATATTGTTGCCTTAGAGGTCTATATGTCCAGCCCAGTTACATTTTTGTTGTCTAGTAGTTTCGACCGCATCTGAGAAATTCGTCATATTTCTGATGGTTTCATTTCGTATTCGGTGTCTTCTGGATATTTTTAAAATAGATCTTTCCATTGCTCTTTGAGTTGTCCTCAGTTTTTGAGTTGATTTGGCAGATAGATTCCAAGTTTGGGAGCCGTAGGTCATAACTGGAAGTATAGTCGCTTCAAATAGATATTTTCTGGAGCTTGAGCTAAGGTTTGAATCGAAGATATGTTTATGCCTCCAAAACTGCTTCCAGCTATTTGATATCCTTCGGTCTATTTCTTTTTCCTCTCTGTTTTCGAGTGAGATTAGCTGCCCTAGGTAAACATATTCTTCAACATATTCTATTGTTTTATTGTTTACAATGATTTCTTGTTGTTCGCCTTTGCTCATTAGTTTTGTTTTTTCGGCATTCATTGTTAGACCTACAGTGGCGCATCCTTTTTCTAAATCTTGTATCATCTGTTTCATGACTTCTGGTGTTTTTGCCATAAGTACAATATCATCCGCAAATATATTAAATTTTCTCCTTTGTTTTCCAAAGAAATTCTAGCAGTACCATTCATGTATAGGACTTTGAGTATTCTTATTATTTTGTTGGGTATACCTTGGTTTTTCAGTGCTTACCAGATTGTAGCATGTTCTACTGTATCAAAAGCTTTAGTAAAGTCGATAAAAGCTAATACTAAATTTTGTTGGTATTCGTTACTTTTTTCAATGATTTGGTTGACTGTTTGTAAGTGGTCTGTTGTGCAGAAACCTTGGCGAAAGCCGGCTTGTTCTCTTGATTGTTGTTCATCTAGGATTTTGCGTATGCGTCGGAAGATACATTTTGCAAAGACTTTATATATAACTGATATTAGGCTTATGGGTCGGTAGTTATTCATATTGGTTATGTCACCTTTCTTATGAAGCAATATGATGGTTGATTCTTTCCATTGTGTTGGGATCTGTTCAGTTTCTAAGACCATGTTGAATAAATTCGTTAGACTGGTTGTTAGTTTTGGCTCTCCAATTTTTAGCATTTCCGCATTTATTCCATCATTTCCGCAGCATTTTCCGTTTGATAGTTCTCTAATTGAAGTTTCTATTTCGGTCGGTAGGAAGGCTGGGATTTCTTCGTCATCATTGGCTATATCTAAGGTTCCGTTTTGTAATTCTGTACAGCTCAATTTAGAGGTGAAAAGTGTTTCGTTTATTCTGATCTGTTGTATTGTCTTCTTGTTCTTTTTTAATTTTAGTATCCATTATTTTCCTATGTTTAACTTTTTATTTGTATCTTTTATTGACTTTGTTTCTTCTATGGTTTGTTTTATAATTAGGTTGTTATAGTCCTCAATATCTCTTCTCACAGCTTTTTTACATTCTTTTCTTAGATGATATAATTCGATTCTTTCCATATTTGTCAGTTGTTCCTTTTGTCGTAATAGTTCTCTTCTCTGAATTAGATGTTTTGTTGTTTTTGTAATTTTGTCTTCTTTTAGGTTTTTGATCTTCAGGATATAGTTATCAGCTGCGCTTAATATTCCAGATTCGAGTTGCTCGTACGCTTTTTGGATACTAGATGTGTCGAGAACATCCCATCGGCATTTTTGCTCTAGATCATTACGATACAATTGAATGCTTTCATCGTCTAGAGTTTTTGGAATATCTCTTAATGGCTCCTGTTTATGGTATTGTTTGCTTTTGTGGTTGATTTTAAATGTGCCTCTTACAAGTCGGTGGTCGCTGTCATATTCAAATTTATTTATGACTGAGACGTCTTTGAGAAATGACTTTTTGTTGATGATAATAAAATCAATTTCGTTTTTAACAAGTGCGTTGGGTGATTGCCATGTCCATTTCTTATTCTTATTTTTTGGAAATAAGCTGTTTCCGACGCATAGTTTATGTTGCCATATCCAGGTTATTAGCTTTTCATCTCTTTCATTTCTTTCACCATATCCGTATTTGCCCATTATTAGTTCTTCATTTTCTTTTCTCAGCCCTATTTTCGCATTCAAGTCGCCAATTATGCACATAAACTCAGATTTATATTCTTTGTATGCTGATTCTAAATTATTATAAAATGCTTCTAGTACTTCAGTTGATGCTGACTCTGTTGGCGCATAGACTTGGATTATCGAGAATTTTGAGTTTGCAATTTTCAATTGTAGAGCTGCTACTCTTTCATTATAAAAAGTTATTTTCACGATTTTGTTCTTCCATTTATTCTTTATTAAAAAACCAACTCCATAGAGGCCTTTTGTTTCACCTTTGTAACCAAAGAGGTTTCCATTTTTCTTTTCAATTAGCTCTTCTCCACATATTCTTGTCTCTGATAGACCTATTATATCCCAATTTATTTTCTCGAGTGTTTTTTTCTAATTCAATCTGACGATCTTCTTCTTTTAAGGTGCGTACATTAAATGTGCAAACGTGTATTTCATTGTTTTGTTTTGTTTTATCTGTTGCATGTGGTGGATTTGGTGGATTTGGGGGGTTTTGATCATGACTCCTCACGGGGATCAGCGGGCTTGAGGAGTTATTAATATTTCTTGTATTACAGTTCATTAGATGTTGCGTATAATCAGGTTTCGTGGTCCGGTCCGTCTTTTTGTTAACTATGGGATTCTCCATCTGCTACTCCTTGTTGGTTGCGGGCTCGGTTATGTTGTGGATAATACGCACCCCCAAAGACGACAACAGTTTTGAGGAGAATTCGAATGAGTCGATTCGCCATCGTGCACATCAACTGGAGCTATTTTACGTAAAGATCTTGGCTTAAAAGCTTATAATCTTTCAGTTTGTGCAAGAGCTGAAACTGTGTGATCATTATATGCGCCGTTAGTTTGGTGAATAGGTCATGGTTCAGCATGATTCATTTTTGATTAAGTGGATATGTAGACAAGCAAAATTACGGAAATTGGAGTGGAGAAAACCCAGAAGCCTCTTTCGAGGCGCCCTGACAACCATTAAGATTCTCTGTTTGGTGTGCTTTATGGGTTGGTGGAATCATTATCGAAAACAGTAAGACTTTTTTCTTTTCATGTCCGGTTCTCTTGTGGACAAACGAAGCTAATCGATCAATATTTCCTGCGTCATCCAATCCTTTTTATTTTGTCACATTTCCATTGGCAGTTGATCGTGCCCTAAGTTCTAAAGAGGTCGTGGCAAGAATTATTTGTATATTGCCAAAACTTTCCTTTTTTTAGTGACATATTTGCACATTGAAAACGATAAGACGCTCTTTCGAAATTTTATCCTTTGTGAGCAGAGCTCTAAAAAGCCCTATTCCATCTGTGTTATAACAATATAGGGCAATTTGTCGAAAATTTTTCCCAATTATTTCCTTCAACAGACCCATTCCAACGCCTAATCTTTGCATTGTCCCAGAATTAGGAACATTCTTGTTGCGCACCACACTAAACTGCTAAAACACTTTTTCATTAATCAGACTCTTACCTTTTGTACTAAAATGGTCTTTTGAGTGCGTTACGATGTCGCAGCGTGAGTATATCCGAATAGAAAGTCTGTTGCCGGCCGATATTTAATATTTTATTTTCAAAATTTATTTACACATTTATTAATTCGATTTTTTTATATCATCTTGATTGAAACCTATGAAAACGAAACTTGCAACTGCAAAATGCACTAAAGAGCAGTCGTAAAAACACATATTGGAATGTATTCGATGATGAGTGCAAAGAGTTAGTTTGTAAACCGCTTACCAGATTTTGCGGACAGAGCCAGAATAACGTACTGTACTATCCCTAAAGTGTACATTTTTTGTCATCTTTAGGTTTGGCAAAAGGAAATTTCATTTGATACATTTCCTGATGGATAAGTCTCCGTCTGGATGGATGGAGTCTCCGTCCAAGGGAACGTAAAATATATAAAATACGAAACTAGTATTTCCGTCTAGAGAGCTTGATAATGGGAGATATCACTGTAATTGTTCAGAGTCATATTTTTATTAAATTAAAAACGATAGAAAAAATAAAAGTACTCCCGGATTTTGTTTAAAAGAAAAATATTATACGCGGAGGAGCCTATGCAACTATAACTCGAATAAAACTCGTCTGAAATGGATATCTTAATTAAACGAACGCGCCGAGACAAACTAATGTTCACCCATATTCACACAAAAATTTCAAAATATAAACGTAAAGACAATTATTTCGAATAATCGCCAAGACTATCAAGCAACACGTAATCTCTTTGAAAGCTGACAGCAGACTAAACAACCAGTCCGAATTTCAGTGTGCAAATGAAAGCTTAGCAGTATCTGCATTTTTGTAGTCTTTTCTTATGTTTGGAAGTCAAAACTTAACACAAACCAGAAACAACCAGAAAGTGATACCTGTCTCAGTTCACTATGCCAACCTTTATCACATGAAGCACTACTGTCCCACCTGTTTCAGCTTACTGTTAGCCAATGTTTCCCCAGCTCCACGAAGTTCTTTACAATTGGCTCCACGTGAACAACTTTTATTTAGCATATCACCTTCCCTGCCCGAGTACTGATGGAGATCATCTAGCACTTCATCCAATTTTACACTTACTCAGAAATCATTTAATTATGTTCTACAATGTTGTTTTAGATGACTAGACCCGACAAAGAAACTAACGGGGAAACAAGACAAATAGAATCAGTGTAAAAACAAGTAGAAAAGCCTCCAGAGGAGAGCTTTGGTTCGGCCAAAACTACGATCAAAAATTGAAAGTCCATAATGTTCTAAGACTTCAAACGGAAGGATTGAAAAACAGCGAGGAGATCACGCGTACGAGGTATCAAGCCCTACGAAAAGGAAGTCACCCATTTCCTTCGGGATAACAAACAACAACTGCAAAGATAAAAATGTTTCAAAGCGGCTTAAAACACGAGAGTAATGTATGCAGGGCTAAGCGTTGTACGAAAGGATACCAGACCAGATCAGGGTTAGGTTAGGTAAGGTTAAAGAAGGGGAGTGTGATGGTTAAGCATCACTTCCACTCGGAGGCCAAAAGGCCCATTGTGATTCCTTTCATTTGTGGAGTACACATATAATTAACCTGTCCTATCACGTGGTGGCTGAAACCATCCCGTGCTCGGTATGAATTTTAGAAGACCCGATATATCTGTATTTGCCACGTCCGCAATCTCTGTAAAGAATCTTTGGCCTTGCGACGCTAGGCGTCGATTCTGGAGAGCTGGGCAGTGGCAAAATAGATGTTGCATCGTCTCAGTTTCTTCCTCATCGCCGTAGCTCCAGCAGAGATCACTGGATCCCGAGTCCCTTTTCCGGAGCATTGCTTCAATGTGTTGAGCAGGAAAAAGTAAAATAAAAACACGCTTGGTACTCTCTACGTGGTCTATATTCTAGTGGGATAAATTGGAGTTTTGCAATATGATTTTATACATAGTTGACAGTACATGTGGATGTGTGTGAATATAAGAATTATACGTATTTTGAATTCAATTGACTGTATAGAGTATGTACATTATATAACACAATGGGACAGTGTCCTGTGATCACTCCGACGAGCATACGGATCGAGTTTCGGTGCAGCGCCAAGAGCTTCTTTGTTTTTCCAATATTGAGCTCTGGCCACCTACGTGCGAGTGATCATGGACATGTACAAGAGAGCAACGACAAGAGTAAGATGCACCGCAGGAGTCACCGAAGAGTTCGCAATCAAAGTCGGTGTACACCAAGGGAGCGTCTTCAGCCCACTGCTCTTTATAGCAGTCCTTGATTGCTTGCTTGAAGGAAAAGTGACGGACCCCAATGTGCACCAGCTATTCTTTGCTGACGATGGAGCCATTATAAGTGATGATCAGGCGTCCCTACAACGAGCACTTGATGTGTGGGTGGACATTTTTGAGGGACACGGGTATCGTATTAGTTCAAAGAAGACAGAGTATCTGTGCTGCCCGTTCTCTGACCCTCATCAGCCTATTCCAGACATTTACTTGAATGGAAGAGTGCTTCCCAAGTGTGAACAGTTTAAATATCTGGGATCTATGGTTAATAAAGAAGCAACTTGTGATGACGACATCAAACATCGCGTAAGCGTAGGGTGGATGAAGTGGCGGGAAAACTCCGCCATCTTCTGTGATCGAAAAATGTCCCCTAAGCTGAAAGGAAGGCTCTACACTTCAGTTGTACGTCCGGCGCTCACATACGGTTCACAATGCTGGACAATGCACAAAAAGTATGAGAGCAAATTAACGGCAGCTGAGATGAAGATGCTTCGCATGACAGCGGGAGTTACAAAGCGTGACAGACTTAGAAGTTCAAAGATTCGAGGAAGCCTCCACGTTAAAGTAACCATCACAAGAAAGATAGAGCGCGACCGAGTCAGTTGGTATTGCCATGTTCAAAGGAGAGATCCTTTGAACCCCGTCTAAAAGGCGATATCAATCAACGTTCCGATTTCAGCACGCAAAAAAAGGAGGCCGAAAAACAATTGGTGCAAACAAATGCAAAAACACCAGCATTTGATTGGCCTCAGCGATGAAGTAATCCCAAACCGGGAAGCCTGCCGCTACTTTCTGAGGTCAAACCGGCGGACCCCACAAGCGGACCAGTAGGAATGCAGTTAAGTGGGAAGGTTATGGTCCTACACTTCTGACCATAACGACGCCGGAAAAAAAAAAAGGAAAAAAGCTTTTAGTTAAACAATTTTCTGAATCAATTAAAAGTGGGAATAAAGTAAATTCATGAATTATGTACCTAGTCTATAATGATGGGTGCTGAGAAAGGGGCGGCACATGGCCTGGGGCCTAGAGCGGCTAGGACTGCAAATCCGCCACAGACGATAAGGCTGGGTTGATTAGAATTGATAATTATCTTATTAAACTGAATCGGTGTCATATTGCAAGAGCAATTATGAGCGATAACAGCCTGATCTTTGGGGCTTATTACCCCAATCAGTTATACTACGAAAAGACAAGACTGTCTGGCTTTATCCCACCCGAAGCATTTATCTATCCAGACACTAAGGGCTACATACAGGATGATAATGGTGTATCCCTCTGATATACCACTTCCGACGCCATGCGAGGGACAGGCGACTCTTGTACGACCCGGATGTCGTCGCTCGGTCTGAGTACTTTCGGTACAGCACCCCGGCTTCAATTCGGGATAAAGAAGACGCGATCAGACAAAAAAGTTTGTTCAGGTGGCTGCACTCACAATCCACTTATGAAAGTGAGATCAACCCATAGGCGGCACGTACAAAATAGCGCCAACAACGACCCTTATCTTAAGAGGGTGCAATTAAAGGGATGAACACATGTCCGATGCGACTTACACACCGGACATGTGTTCATCCCATTAATTATAGATTAAGAATATTTTAGGATTAGGTTAAGTTTATTTATTTATCTAGTTAAGGTAGGTTAAGTTTAAATTTAAGAAATGAATTATAGTGTCTAAGTTTTTTATTAATATTTTCTTAGAAATAAGACATATGCAAGCCAGCCGGCAATAAATAAGAATGAAGTCGAAAGATGTTAAAATTAAGATTTAGATTAGCTTAGAGTGCTCGTTAAGAGCCAGTAAGGATGTGAATTATAATGTTAAATTAGATTTAAGCATTTTGTCTAATAAGTAAGAATAGGAATAATATAATAAAATGCGATTAGAAAGAAAGAAAGTATAGCTGTCGTTTCTTGTAAGCTAAGACGAGTTGGCTTCTTTTATGATTGTGTCATTTATGATCCGGTATAATGCGCTGATCGGTGGTTGCAACGACGTATCCGTTTCGCTGATGTCCAGTTCAGACCCTTGCCTGGCCAATTCGTCCGCTCTTTCGTTCCCTGCGATTGAGCTGTGACCCAGCAGAGTTTGACTTTGTGGTGTCTGATGGACTTCAGTGAGTCGCGACATTTCATGACAGCCTTCGATCTCGTTTTACAGGATCCTATTGACCTCAGTGCGGCCTGGCTGTCTACGAAGATAGTGATAAACGATGGTGGGATATCGGTTACCTGTAGGTGTTTGGCTGCTTTCTCTTTTGCTAGGATTTCTGCTTGAAAAACGCTGCACAGATCAGGGAGCCTGAATGATTCCTGTTTGTGGAGGGTATCAGAGTAGAACATGGCCCCAGTGCCTATGTCCATTTTCGATCCGTCGGTGAAGAGGGTGATCTCGTGGTCGTTGATCACAGCGTTTGATAGCCACTCTTCTCTATCGGGGAAAAGTTTTGGTATTCTGAGAGAGAAGTAATTATGGGGGGAAATATAGTCGGTCGTAGCTGCGAGGCTACTAAAACCATGTTTCTTTCCCAGGTCGTCTATTATTCTGAGTATGGCCGCATGTCCATAGTCGGCTTGCTTCCACAGAGGGGACTCCCTTAGTCTGAGAGCGCTCTTTGCAGCGCAGCCTTTTATGAATAGATCCAGGGTAAGGAGATGAAGTATCATGTCCAACCCTGCTTGCGGCATGCTTCTCATAGCTCCCGTTGTACAGACAGCGGCGGACCTTTGTACTTTGTTGGGCATGGTCAATTTCGGTTCCTTAAGAGATCTTTGCTCTCGGTCCTGAGTTGCTTTAGCTCTATAGTCCACCAGATTGCACTGGTCTTCTTGCGAGCACGTTGCAAAGCAAAACCGCTTTCAGAATTCTCACAAGATTTTCGACTGAATTCTCGTTGTAAGTTGCATCGAAGTTAGTAAAGGCTTGTGGCGGTACTAAGCTGTTGGCAACTAGGTTTGAGAAAAGATTCGAGTCTGTCTTCTGAGGGTTTCTAAAAGGTTTCGGTTTTTCTTTGTTAACGTTAGATCAGGGTTTATCCGCAATGATAATGGGGAGCGAAATAGTTGCAGACCAATGGTGGCGATACTACTAAATGTACATAAAGAACCAGCAGCAATAGAAAACGGTGTTATCCACATAGTAGAAGTTCAGGAAGAATTGCCAACCATTGAGAAATTAAACGAAGCCACAGTAATCGACCCATTACCATCGGAATTAATACAATATTTAGGAGAAAAATTAACAGAGAAATTACATGGGCTCGTCACAACAATGAAACCATCTCCCAAGTATCAGTCCTTGTAAGGCTGGGAATCTCGAAAAAGTCGATGAAGCAGGTATGATGAAGTAAGTTTGTCTAATGGGAAGTAAAGACAAGTTAAAGTAGAAAATCTCTTATCTGAAACTTGTGATATATGTATGTGAAAGATTAAAACAAGGCGACGCCTTATTACCACTACTTTTTAATTTGGTGCTAAAATTGGTAATGAGATCTCTTCAGGAACATGATAGGGGAATAGCCCATAAAAGAAAAAGGAAATATTTAAAAAATGTAGAAAATCTAATAATGACAGAAAAGGATGTAGGCTTAGAAGTAACTTAAGAAAAAACCAAATATATGGTCACTGGCCGACTTGGATTGATCCAAACCGTCTTCACTAAACGGTTTGAGAAATTGGAGCATTCAAAAATCTGGGTACCAGATTACCTGCCAAACGGCATAAAGATTGAAATAAAAGGCTGCATATGGGCAATGCGTGCTTCTTTGCGATGAAAGACTATTCAAAACCAACCTTTTGTCCCGCATTGTCACTTATACTTTACGGATGTGAAATCTGGTCTTTAACTAAGAAAACCTTTGAAAACTAGATCTGAGGAAGAATTTATATTAGGCCTAGGGTAGATAACAGGAAGAAGAAAGAAGCGAATGGATTTTTGTTTTTTTAAAAAGTGGGGACCAATGTAAATATATTGTGCCTGCTAGCCGATTAGACGAGGAGTTCCTCTACTTTCTTAAGTTACGGATGCTTTTTGTAGAAGCTGAGCTGATCCCCTCAGGAGACATAATTTCTCTGAGAAGGATACTCTTTCTATGGTGGCAAAGGGCAGCACTCTCACATAGTATGGGCTCTGCAGTTTCCTGGTCTTCATTTTGTTGAGGTGATATCTCAAATTACAGTGTCCCGAAAGATGGCTGACCAGCCTTCTGATATCGACTCTATTATATTTAAGAATATTAATAGAGTGTTTGTTCCGGGGTAATGTAAATCTTTTCGATTGTCGGAGTCTTTGAACGCTGTTTGAAAAGTGCAGGTATTGCGATTTTTCCTACTTGTCTAAGAGAAAGTTAATCTTTGAGTTGGGGATTCCAACTCACCCGACACCTATGTACCTTTCGCTGGAAACTTTCCTAGTGAGTTGGTCGGCGATTTCGTTGCCTTTTACGCTTTGTACCCTGCCACTCACCAAATTTTGACCTTTTTTATTTTGGTTAATTCCTGCAAGGCATCGTGGCAGTCCTTAACGGATTTTGAGTTTGTGCTATACGCCCAACGCTTTGAGCGCATCTTGACTCTCTAAGAGTATATTATGCCTCTCATGCCAGTCTCTAAATTTAGATAGGTTGACAATATAATGACTAGTCTTGAAAAGATAAAACAGAACAGTGAACCATGGAAGTAAGACACCCATGACAGGGTGGCTTGGCGAAAGTCTGTCGCTAATAATTGTGGGTCGAACGAAATTGACCTGGAGTAAATGCCACTTTTTGTTCTCAAGATAAACGAGATGAAAAAAGCTCTTGAAAATGATAACGTGCGCACATATAGCTGTTTCTTTAAAAACTATGAAATGGAACCTAGAGATATAATAACATGTTTAAAATATGCTCTCGTTTCCGTCGAGAGCTTACAAGCTAGCAACAAATTAGTTAAATCCTTACAAACGGAAACATTGTTTTAGCTAGTGTATAAACTGTTCTAAGAAAGAAATGGAAAGATTCAGTAGACCGGTCAAAAAAAATGATGTCAGCATAGATATGACGATTGACAAGGTGGAAAGACTTTCACATGTAAAGAGGGACAGTGAAGAAACAACCGAGTCTGCTACCCGATATAACATATTTTCTATTGATCTAATACCTCTAATAAAACAAATATGGAAATAGAAAAAAAAAGCAAGATGTCGTAGAAGAGTTTGATAATGTGCCCAAAAGGCTGTCGAGAGATTGACAGATTTGAGCCTTTGAGGCAATACTCAGGTACTTTGATCAGAGACTTGAAAAAAAGCGAGTAGTTAAAAATAAGCCAAATTTTTTCCCTGCAAATATAATCAAAGTAGACTACGGTATGTACAATATACGATGTTTGTTCAAAAATTATGGTGACTTTTATTTTGTTTCCCTTCATGCACTTGCGACAGCGCCTTTTCTAATTCTCGGAGCACTTCTGATATGCGCTTTTGCCTTGAATTCTTGCAGCGGTGCGGCCTTTATCTACACACCCGTAGCAAATCACCGTCCTTTTCAGCTTAGAGAAGAGAAAACAGTCGCTGGTGCCAAATCCGACGTATACTGTTGCTGGGACGATAATATTCTCCACTGCAAGTTTGAACGATACCACACGAAAATGAGGATTGTTAGGGAAGAACTTTCCAGGTTCTTCAACGAGACTCTTTCCACTTTCTAGTGGGCGATGCAGCACTGCCTTACTAAAAATTTAAAATCTTGAGGAAAAACCAAGTTCCAGCCGAGAATATTCAGGTCTATAACCCCAACTACATCCCGAATTCATAGCAGGGAGAGATGTTTTTGCTTCTTCGGCTAGCCATACATCGAGTATACTCCTATCCAGCTTACGTAAGAGATAAGCTTGCATGGGCTTTTCTACGCAAAACCATTTTTAACATATACGAAAAAGCCCACCAATTTAAATTGCCAACCTTGTAAGGTGTTCATTGAATTGAATAATTGCGATTGGTCGGGAGTCGATTTACTAATTTTGTTCTGGAGACTACAAGAATGGCAAGCCTCTCTAAGGTCACTGTGGCCAAGACAATAAAATGACCACAGGCGACAAAAGACTCAAGACTTCAACAATTGGTAATCGATCGTATACGTTATATTATCTCGCTACGTTAACCAACAAGCCGCAATTGGAAATGAGATTGAGGAATTAGAAGGTTCCCAGATAAGGCCGATTGAACGACCATATACAACACCTGTCCTTACGAAGTCAGGAATCGGACTATTACAAGGAACAGCGATTCGGGGACGATCGTATGTCACATTCTGTTTTTCAAAGAACAGCGGTCGGAAGAAGGTTAGGTCTTAAATAATCTAAATAGGCTTTCTTAAAGTGCCTAGAAAAAACATCCCAGCCGTCGCTAACATCAAGACAGCATGCAAATTAACGGACGATAAAATATTTTTGTTAAAACATTATGTGATCTGTGCCAGTAACTAGGTTCATCCTTATATTGTCACTGGAACACATCACTGAAATACGAATTAATAAGAGCTGACTGAGGAGTTTATGAATGATTCATAAAAAAAAATCGATCTTTATCTAAAACTGAGAGAGTCTTTGAGGTTTTCTCCCTCAACTCGTCCCGATCGAATGTATGATGAACTTCTTAAGGTGCTTTGCTCTTCTCGTGTTAACTTGGGGCTAATTTTTCGTCTTCCATATTTTCGGCCCGCCAGAGCCTTCTTCAGCATAGAAAGTTCAGGACTGTATGTGACAGTTATAGTTTAATTTTCACAAGATCAGAAACTCGAACAGTTGTTGATTCTAAAACAAAAGAAAAAGTGCCAAACCATATCCAGCAGGACTTTGATGAACCCACCGAGCTGTAATGACTATCACTTGGCCGGTCACTGCAGAATACTTTCAACCCAATTGAGCTGATTTCTCAGAAAACCAGCTAACTCAGTTCTTTAACCGAAATACATAATTTTTTATCTATAACGTCGTCATTTAACCCGAAAAATTAGAAAATATTGTACACTCTAAGGAATCAGCTGCACTTCACTAAGCCCTTTTCCCACGCCTGCTCTACACTTAGTGATTTTAGTCGTCGAAAAAGCACTTACTCTAAGCCATACGCTCTTAAAACTGATGATTTATTTTACCTTCTACAAAGACCCTTATATATGTACATGTAAATTCAGACACGAGAACGTGGCTGCACCCGATCACTTGATGCGAAACATGTCTTCCGAAAAAACAAACTTCGACTATTAGCCAGATATTTACCCACAATTATTGGTTATACACAAACAAATATGTTCAGCTTGGTATATTACGCGTGCGTAACAGTTACATAAGACAGGTGTTTTGACACTAAATTTAACCTCCGACTAAGTATAAAAGCCAGAAGGTTTCGGGAAAATACATCATTACGAATTAGTTGTCGATCTTAACAAAATGAACTTCAAAGGAATCTTCTTATTTTGCATCATCGCAGTTGTACTGCTCGGTGCTAATGCTCAGAGTGCTAGTCCTCCACAATATTTGAGACACATGTACTCAGGAACAGGATTCGATGGATTTGCAATGGGACGCATATTTGTTAAGGTTCCACCACCAGCAGCAGCTCCACCCGCATAAACTAAAATAACTAACTGATTCGACTTTCTGAAAAATACTCGTTTTGAGCAAATAATATTGAAGGGTTTTGCATATTTGTATATTTATATGTATGTCAAATCATTTGAGAAAAAATTCTGTACTTTGGTAACTTTTTAAAATAAATATCTTAACATTGTGTCTATACGTTGAGTTCTTTTATTAAGCGGCACGAATCGTGCTCACTTATTAGCCCATTTGAGTGGACTTGATATTGAATCTTAATAAGGTTCCTGTATTACACGACACCGGCCCAACAGAGACCTAGACCTAGGCACATAGTCTTCGTGACGCAAGAATGATGAAAGTTTCTTTGTCATCCTGCGAATTTGCGACGCAATCAGTTCAAGTTATTTGTTTATATTTGACAAGGCGGACGTATCACATTATGAACTTACGGTCTAGGTTGAAATTTTTTGAATTTTTGTCTTTCAGATTCAACTCATACCTTTCTCAAATCTCCAGGCCAATATGAAATGCGCTTGTTCGTATATTTCGTCAACGTGTCAACAATTATTGAATATATGTATGTAAGGAACCAAAGATTTGCCGAAAAGTAGGAGCAGACCTTGAGGGACCTTAAAATTATTTGTCACTGGACCTTTGGTAGGCTCCAGCAACCTAAAACAAATACATATATAGCTATGGGCTCTGGATAGGGGGTAGTCGAGCTAGCTTGTACGCTTACGTGGTTAAGGAATTTAAAAGGTACTGGTTAATTCCCGCTATGGATGCAAAAATCCTGTCTTACCTTGTAACTTGACAGTTGATCTAAATTGGTAGGCAACATTAATGTCTGCTATTCAAATTTAAAAAAGGACAAAAAAAAATTGCGACTTCAATTGTTCTTCAGCTGTATCCACGTAAAGCAACAATGTCTATAAGCTGTTTCTGAATGGCCCATTGATGAACCAGAAAATCTGAATAATACCCCAACAGAAGCCATTGCTCGCAATGATGTTTGGGGAAAAGGACTCGAAAATATTAACAATTGACAAAATACCTCGCCTAGTAAATCCTAAAACCAGATTTCAAAGGCACTCTTGCGAAAACCTAAAAAAATATTCAGTATAGTCCAAAAATTAAAACTTTCTTTTGATGCAGTGAGCAGTGTGCTCCAAGTACCCAAAAGCTGATTTGCATAAGCATTAGCTAAATTGTACGATCTAAGCATTTACGTTCGGACTATAAGTAGTAAGGGGCTTACGACAAGATCTTTTAATAGCGATTCTCAATTTTTGAATTTTTGAACTAATTTTGAATATCGAAATAAATGGAGCAAGTTGTATGTAAGATATTTACTCAATTTGTTTTTTATTTGCTGTTATTTCTTCACTTGTAGTTGTTTCCCTTAAGTTTTTAGGTCAGCTAGACCTTATACCTAAGACTCGACTTAAAATTCGTTGAAACGTCAGGTTTTTCTGAACGAAGAGAAATTGGTTGCCTTGGTTCTTGTGTTTTCCGGAAACTGTGGGTTTCAGTGACTTGCGGATATTAACTTAAATTTGGTCACCAAAGGTCGAATAGTCAACTCACAAAATGTTATTGAAATTAAAGATGGAGATGTTGCACACGTTGCTCAACACTTGCTTCACACTATTGGACAATTCTATTGCGGGAAAAATAATTAAAAATTTATTTTTAAAAGTATTGGTTGTCGTTGGCTACAAATTTTGCCTGGCAGAAAACGAACTTCCGCATCAGAGAAGCTAGAGGTTTCCTTTCCTCGAGTCTAGTTTGTTTTACATTTCAACCTATAAAACCTTGCGAAAAGTGTATACTAGAAAGACAGTACTCGTATAAAGGGTGTTTTTTTTAAAGGTTTAATTTTTAAGCTAGAAACACTGCTTCTAGAGATTGTCAATTTAGCAGTTAAAAGTTGATTTATAATTATCACATTTTGCCATTTAGTGACGAAAAGATTAACGCTAGAGCAATGCATGCAAATCGTGTAAACTTATTTTGAAAACCAAGGTTCGGTTCGTCAATCGTCCATTATACGGTCGATACAATCATCCATCTGAGCAAGTTATTCGGGACACGATGAATCGTTTTCGCACCACATACACTCTAGTGGATAATACGTACCCCCAAAGACGACAACAGTTTTGAGGAGAATTCGAATGAGTCGATTCGCCATCGTGCACATCAACTGCAGCTATTTTGCGTAAAAATCCTGGCTTAAAGGCTTATATTGTAATATTTCAGCTTGTGCAAAAGCTAAAATCGTGTGATCATTATACGCGCCGTAAGTTTGGTGAATGGGTCATGGTTCAGCTTGATCAATTTTTGATTAAGTTGATATGTAGACAAGGAAAATTACGGAAATCGGAGTGGAGAAAACCCAGAAGCCTCTTTCGAGGCGCCCTGACAACCATTGAGACTCTCTGTTTGGTGTGCTTTATGGGCTGGTGGAATAATTATCGAAAACAGTAAGACTTTTTTCTTTTCATGTCCGGTTCTCTTGTGGACAAACGAAGCTAATCGATCAATATTTCCTGCGTCATCCAATCCTTTTTATTTTGTCACATTTCCATTGGCAGTTGATCGTGCCCTAAGTTCTAAAGAGGTCGTGGCAAGAATTATTTGTATATTGCCAAAACTTTCCTTTTTTTAGTGACATATTTGCACATTGAAAACGATAAGACGCTCTTTCGAAATTTTATCCTTTGTGAGCAGAACTCTAAAAAGGCCTGTCCTGTCTGTGTTATAACAATATGGGGCAATTTGTCGAAAATTTTTCCTAATTATTTCCTTCAACAGACCCATTCCAACGCCTAATCTTTGCATTGTCCCAGAATTAGGAACATTCTTGTTGCGCACCAAACTAAACTGCTAAAACACTTTTTCATTAATCAGACTCTTACCTTTTGGACTAAAATGGTCTTTTGAGTGCGTTACGATGTCGCAGCGTGAGTATATCCGAATAGAAAGTCTGTTGCCGGCCGATATTTAATATTTTATTTTCAAAATTTATTTACACATTTATTAATTCGATTTTTTTATATCATCTTGATTGAAACCTATGAAAACGAAACTTGCAATTGCAAAATGCACTAAAGAGCAGTCGTAAAAACACATATTGGAATGTATTCGATGATGAGTGCAAAGAGTTAGTTTGTAAACCGCTTACCAGATTTTGCGGACAGAGCCAGAATAACGTACTGTACTATCCCAAAAGTGTACATTTTTTGTCATCTTTAGGTTTGGCAAAAGGAAATTTCATTTGATATATTTCCTGATGGATAATCCTGGCCGTATCCAATAAAGGAGTCTCCGTCCAGGGGAACGTAAAATATATAAAATACGAAACTCGTATTTCCGTCTAGAGAGCTTGATAATGGGAGATTGTTCACTGTAATTGTTCAGAGCCATATTTT
This sequence comes from Merodon equestris, assembly GCA_958301585.1. Classification (NCBI taxonomy): domain Eukaryota; kingdom Metazoa; phylum Arthropoda; class Insecta; order Diptera; family Syrphidae; genus Merodon; species Merodon equestris. Next base: position 175,227,145 of record OY284413.1, read on the forward strand.
TATTAAATTAAAAACGATAGCAAAAATAAAAGTACTCCGGATTTTGTGCAACTATAACTCGAATAAAACTCGTCTGAAATTGATATCTTAATTAAACGAACGCGCCGAGACAAACTAATGTTCACCCATATTCACACAAAAATTTCAAAATATAAACGTAAAGACAATTATTTCGAATAATCGCCAAGACTATCAAGCAACACGTAATCTCTTTGAAAGCTGACAGCAGACTAAACAACCAGTCCGAGTGCAAATGAAAGCTTACCAGTATCTGCGTTTTTGTAGTCCTTTCTTATTTTTGTGGAAGTCGAAACTTTACACATACTAGAAACAACCACAAAGTGATACCTGTCTCCGTTCACTATGTCAACCTTTAGCACCCGAGGCACTACTGTGCCAACTGCTTCAGCTTACTGTTAGCCATCGCTTCCCCAGCTCAGGAAGTTCTTTACAAGACAATTGGCTCCACGGTAACACCTTTTGTTTAGCATATCACCTTCCCTGCCCGAGTACTGATGGAGATCATCTAGCACTTCATCCAATTTTACACTTACTCAGAAATCATTTAATTATGTTCTACAATGTTGTTTTAGATGACTAGACCCGACAAAGAAACTAACGGGGAAACAAGACAAGTAGAATCAGTGTAAAAACAAGTAGAAAAGCCGCCAGAGGAGAGCTTTGGTTCGACCAAGACAACGAGGAAAAAGTGAAAGTCCATAATGTTCTAAGACTTCAAACGGAAGGATTGAAAAACAGCGAGGAGATCAGGTATCAAGCCCTACGAAAAGGAACAACAACTGCAAAGAAAAGTTTCTTTGAAGTTCAGCAAGAATGAGCGGCTCAAAACACGAGAGCAATGTATACAGAGCTAAGCGCTGTACGAAAAGGATACCAGACCAGATCAGGGTTTATCCGCAATGATGATGGGAAGCGAAAAAGTTGCAGACTAATGGTGGCGATACTACTGAATGTACATGAAGAGCCAGCAGCAGTGGAAAACGGTGTTATCCACATAGTAGAAGCTCAGGAAAATTGCCAACCATTGAGAAAGTAAACGACGCCACAGGAATCGACCCAATATCATAGGAATTAATACAATACAATATTCAGGAAAAAATTAACAGAGAAGTTACATGGGCTCGTCACAACTATATGGAACAATGAAACCATCTCCGAAGTGGCATATCCTTGTAAGGCTGGGAATCTCGAAAAGTGGGTGGTTATGTCTAATGGGGTGCAAGGAACAAGTTAATGTAAAAAATGTGTTATCTGAAACATTCGAGATTCGTGAAGGTTTAAAATAAGACGAGGCCTTGTTACTGTTAGTGAATCAGCGATTCGACCCGAGAAATAGCACAATAAGAAACACCAGCAGATTCTAACTATCGTTATAATTTAATGTTCGTAAGATATATACATACATATATTAGATTACATTTATCGAACGACTAGTAGGACGAACCACCTCCTGAGAGCTCTGACGAAAGGCAAGTGTCCCAGCATGGATTGCATCTGCCTTGGCTTACGCCCGCTTAGTCACGCCGCGCATGCGTGTGCGTGCGATTTTGTGTATGCGGCTGCCTACTCGTTCTTGTGTTTGTGTGTGTGAATGCCAGGGCATGCATCGCGCGTTATTCAACACGTGCAATTGTTGTTGGGATGCAACTGCAGAAAAATGGTTCGATATAAACTACAGAAAGTGGTTCGATTCTAACAATAGTGAGGCAATTTACAAATGGAAAATTTAAAAACGATGAATTGGAACCTAGAGATATAGTAACATGTTTAAGATATGCTCTCGTTTCCGTCGAGAACTTACATGCTCGCAACAAATTAGTTAAATCCTTACAAACGGAAACATTGTGTTAGCTAGTGAAAACTGTTCTAAATAAGAAATGGAAAGATTCAGTAGACCGGTCAAAAAGAAATGATGTCAGCATAGATATGACGATTGACAAGGTGGAAAGACTTTCACATGTAAAGAGGGACAGTGATGAAACAACCGAGTCTATTACCCGATATAACATATTTTCTATTGATTTAATACCTCTAATAAAACAAATATGGAAATTGAAAAAAAAAGAAAGATGTCGTAGAAGAAGGCTGTCGAGAGATTGACAGATTTGAGCCTTTGAGGCAATACTCAGGTACTTTGATCAGAGACTTGAAAAAAAGCGAGTAGTTAAAAATAAGCCAAATTTTTTCCCTGCAAATATAATCAAAGTAGACTACGGTATGTAGAATATACGATGTTTGTTCAAAAATGATGGTGACTTTCATTTTGTTTCCCTTCATGTACTTGCGACAGCGCCTTTTCTAATTCTCGGAGCACTTCTGATATGCGCTTTTGCCTTGAATTCTTGCAGCGGTGCGGCCTTTATCTACACACCCGTAGCAAATCACCGTCCTTTTCAGCTTAGAGAAGAGAAAACAGTCGCTGGTGCCAAATCCGACGTATACTGTTGCTGGGACGATAATATTCTCCACTGCAAGTTTGAACGATACCACACGAAAATGAGGATTGTTAGGGAAGAACTTTCCAGGTTCTTCAACGAGACTCTTTCCACTTTCTAGTGGGCGATGCAGCACTGCCTTACTAAAAATTTAAAATCTTGAGGAAAAACCAAGTTCCAGCCGAGAATATTCAGGTCTATAACCCCAACTACATCCCGAATTCATAGCAGGGAGAGATGTTTTTGCTTCTTCGGCTAGCCATACATCGAGTATACTCCTATCCAGCTTACGTAAGAGATAAGCTTGCATGGGCTTTTCTACGCAAAACCATTTTTAACATATACGAAAAAGCCCACCAATTTAAATTGCCAACCTTGTAAGGTGTTCATTGAATTGAATAATTGCGATTGGTCGGGAGTCGATTTACTAATTTTGTTCTGGAGACTACAAGAATGGCAAGCCTCTCTAAGGTCACTGTGGCCAAGACAATAAAATGACCACAGGCGACAAAAGACTCAAGACTTCAACAATTGGTAATCGATCGTATACGTTATATTATCTCGCTACGTTAACCAACAAGCCGCAATTGGAAATGAGATTGAGGAATTAGAAGGTTCCCAGATAAGGCCGATTGAACGACCATATACAACACCTGTCCTTACGAAGTCAGGAATCGGACTATTACAAGGAACAGCGATTCGGGGACGATCGTATGTCACATTCTGTTTTTCAAAGAACAGCGGTCGGAAGAAGGTTAGGTCTTAAATAATCTAAATAAGCTTTCTTAAAGTGCCTAGAAAAAACATCCCAGCCGTCGCTAACATCAAGACAGCATGCAAATTAACGGACGATAACATATTTTTGTTAACTGATAACATATTATTGTCACTGAAACACATTACTGAAATACCAATTAAGAAGAGCTGACTGAGGAGTTTATGAATGATTCATAAACCAAACTATCGATTTAAATAAAATCGATCTTTATCTAAAACTGAGAGAGTCTTTGAGGTTTTCTCCCTCATCTCGTCCCGATCGAATGTATGATGAACTTCTTAAGGTGCTTTGCCCTTCTCTTGTTAACTTGGGGCAAATTTTTCGTCTTCCATATTTTCGGCCCGCCAGAGCCTTCTTCAGCATAGAAAGTTCAGGACTGTATGTGACAGTAATAGTTTAATTTTCACAAGGTCAAAAACGCGAACAGTTGTTGATTCTAAAACAAAAAGAAAAAGAGCCAAACCATATCCAGCAGGACTTTGATGAACCCACCGAGCTGTAATGACTATCACTTGGCCGGTCACTGCGGAATACTTTCAACCCAATTGAGCTGATTTCTCTGAAAACCAGCTAACTCAATTCTTTAACCGAAATACATAATTTTTTATCTATAACGTCGTCATTTAACCCGAAAAATTAGAAAATATTGTACACTCTAAGGAATCAGCTGCACTTCACTAAGCCCTTTTCCCACGCCTGCTCTACACTGAGTGATTTTAGTCGTCGAAAAAGCACTTACTCTAAGCCATACGCTCTTAAAACTGATGATTTATTTTAGCTTCTACAAAGACCCTTATATATGTACATGTAAATTCAGACACGAGAACGTGGCACCACCCGATCACTTGATGCGAAACATGTCTTCCGAAAAAACAAACTTCGACTATTAGCCAGATATTTACTAACAATTATTGGTTATACACAAACAAATATGTTCAGCTTGGTACATTACGCGTGCGGAACAGTTACATAAGACAGGTGTTTTGACACTAAATTTAACCTCCGACAAAGTATAAAAGCCAGCAGGTTTCGGGAAAATACATCATTACGAGTTAGTTATCGATCTTAACAAAATGAACTTCAAAGGAATCTTCTTATTTTGCATCATCGCCGTTGTACTGCTCGGTGCTAATGCTCAGGATCCTAATGCTCCAATATATATGAGGCTCATGTATAATAAAGCAGGATTCGATGGATTTGCAATGGGACGTGTATTCGTTAAAATTCCACCAGCAGCACCAGCAGCAGCAGCAGTAGCAGCTCCGCCAGCATGAACTAAAATAACTAACTGATTGGACTTTTTGAAAAATACACGTTTTGAGCAATAATATTGAAGAGTTTTGCATATTTGTATATTTATATGTCAAATCGTTTGAGAAAAAATTATGTTCTTTGATAATTCTTTAAAATAAAAATCTTAACATTGGGTCTATACGTTGAGTTCTTTTATTGAGCGGCACGAACCATGCTCACTTATTAGCCAATGTGAGTGGAATCAAGGGTACTCACATCTTCAGTTGATTGATTTTAAATCTTTAAAAAGGTGCCGGTACTATACGACACCTCCCCAACAGAGGTTTAGACTTAGGCACATAGTCTGTGGTCTGGGTTAAACATTTTAGAATGTCTGTCTTTCGTATTCCGTTCATACCGTTCTCTTCGCGTTTCTTCGAATGTTTCGTCAACGTGCCAACAACTATTGAATATGTATGTTAGGAACCAAAAATTTGTCGAAAGATAGGAGCAGAGCTTGAAGGATATTAAAATAGTCACTGGACCTTTGGTATGCACTAACAACCTAAAACAAATACATAGCTATGGGCTCTGGATAGGGGGTAGTGGAGGTAATTTGCACGCTAACGTGGTTAAGGGATGGAAAAGGTACTGGTTAATTCCCGCTATGGATGCAAAAATTCATTCTTGCTTTATAACTTCACAGTTAATGTAAATTGGTAAGTAAATTTATGTCTACTATCAATCTTTAGAAAAGATGTGTCCACCAAAGGCAGCAATGGCTACAAGTTGTTTCTGAATGGCCCATTGATGAACTAGAAATCTGAATAATACCCCAACAAAAGGAATCACTCGCAATGATGTTTGGGCAAAAGGGCTCGAAAATATTAACAATTCACAAACTACTTCGTCTGGTAACTCCTAAAACCAGATTTCAAATGCACTCTTGCGAAAACCCAAAAAAAGATTTCAGTATAATCCAAAAATTAAAAAAAATCCAAAAATTAAAAAAAATCCAAAAATTAAAACTTTCTTTGATGCAGTGAGCAGTGTGCTCCAAGTACCCAAAAGCTGATTTGCATAAGCATTAGCTAAATTGTACGATCTAAGCATTTACGTTACGTAAGGGGCTTACGACAAGATCTTTTAATAGCGATTCTCAATTTTTGAATTTTTGAACTAATTTTGAATATCGAAATAAATGGAGCAAGTTGTATGTAAGATATTTACTCAATTTGTTTTTTATTTGCTGTTATTTCTTCACTTGTAGTTGTTTCCCTTAAGTTTTTAGGTCAGCTAGTCCTTATACCTAAGACTCGACATAAAATTCGTTGAAACGTCAGGTTTTTCTGAACGAAGAGAAATTGGTTGCCTTGGTTCTTGTGTTTTCCGGAAACTGTGGGTTTCAGTGACTTGCGGATATTAACTTAAATTTGGTCACCAAAGGTCGAATAGTCAACTCACAAAATGTTATTGAAATTAAAGATGGAGATGTTGCACACGTTGCTCAACACTTGCTTCACACTATTGGACAATTCTATTGCGGGAAAAATAATTAAAAAATTATTTTTAAAAGTATTGGTTGTCGTTGGCTACAAATTTTGCCTGGCAGAAAACGAACTTCCGCATCAGAGAAGCTAGAGGTTTCCTTTCCTCGAGTCGATTGAAGGTGCTATCGATCGGATCAAGGCTTGGAGCCTTAAGGACTAAATGATTCATTGGTGCCTCACGGAGCGTGCCGTCATGCTTCGAGAATACCACAGCTCCATGGAATTGCGGGAGACGTTGAAGATCAGCATTAGAACTGATTTAAATAAAGGAATGCCTCTGGGGAGTAAAGGCTTTAAGATGCACCCTCTCATGTAATAAGTAGTTAGGAAAGTAAGCCCTGAAAATCAGGTTATTGATTTAAGTCATTGCCTTGCAACGTGATTCCCAATCAGTTAAATCATAAAATTGTCCAGATTCGGGTGTCTTATGTGATGCGGGACAATGTCTTTCAAACACCCGAAACCTCTCCACTAAGCTAGCTCCCACACTGAATCAAACGAGCCAATGAATAATTGTCAGTCATGTGCCTGATTAAAGCCAAATGGCTTCCAATTTTAACTGGTAAACACCATCATACTGCTGTATAAAGGGTGTTACTGTACGCTATTGAATGATGAGGAGAAGCTATCAGAACGCTGATGTTGAAAGTCGTGGTACAATGGTAATCATCACCGACTGCTGAACAACGTCTTAGTATCATGGAAACAAAAAAAATTACTGTAAACTACAACCAACGCGACAAATTCAGTCGAATCTTTCGAATCCTATCTAGGACAACAGACTCCGGAGAGTAGTGAACGAACGTCTTCGAAACAATCCATCTGCATCCCGTCCAGGTTGTGTCATAAGCACCATAAGAGCGTAACTTTTGAACCTACCCGAACCCTATAAAAAAAAATGTAAATGCTGTTTAAGTAAGTTAAGTTGACATATTTCACGACGAACCTTCTGCCGGCCAGCGTGTTAAAAATCATCTATACCAGTGGTTTAATTATACCCAGCCGGCTGTTTACTTTTGTTCCATTTGATAACAATACGAGTGCTATATGTATGGTCGAGTATGAAAATCGAGCGTGAAAATCCTTCAGTTGAATTACCTCGATAAAACCCCCTTCACTTTATATTAAGTAAGTAAGATAAGAGTAGGTTTGGAGATGTTTTAGAAGCTGAGCACGTCATAATGCTTAATTGAACCTGAGAACTGTGGCCTGCCAGTTATGATCAGGTCTCGAGCGTGGAGCCCAGTTGCCGAAAGACTCAATAAAAAAGGTGACCACTCGGAATGAAACACGAAGAGAAATCATGGCTATTGCATCACGTAATGCACCTACTCTCTCGTCGTTACTGGGGCGTAATTTTTTGGCGAAAAATAACAACGTTATCATGTTTCAGCCAAGTTATTCATCAAACTAGGCCTTGTGCGACTTGTTTCTCTTCCGGGAACTGAAAAGACCCATGATAGGACGGAGATTTGCTGCAATAGATAAAGACATCATCGCTGGAAAGGCTATACCAAATATCTGAGAAGGATAGCTTTAAAGACTACATTGATGAATAAATTTATATATTTCGAGAAACATAAAAAGTCACCTTACTTTTTGAAATAGGCTTATATAAGGGCACTGGCCCAATTGGTCCGATCCGAACCCCGTATTTGACTGTTTTCGATCGAAGCTTTGAAAAAGAGAACGAATTCAAAAATCCTGAAAAGTTTTCCTTCTTAACGGGCGCTATAGCTCGGGGTAAGCCTGGCCCTCGACCAACATGCCATTTTTTGCTAGCTCTCTCCAGTGCCGCACTCTCACTGTGTTGAGGTCCTCTTCCACCTTAGGTGCGACTGCCCTCGACTCTGTCGTACCTCGAGTTTCGATTCGAAGACTCCCCGGGCTGGACCTGAGATGTCCATTCGCTCTACATGGCCTAGCCATCTTAGGCATTCGGTCCTTAGATGTCTGACCAGGCTCATGTCGCTGTACAGTACAGTCGCTGTACGTACAGTCCGCGGTTGAGTCTTTTCCTCCATCCCCCGTCGGTATTGATAGGACGCAGTATCTTTCTCTGAAAAGGCCAAGCGCTTCTTCATCCACTTTTGATAGGGTCCATGCTTCTGCGCCATACAGTAGGACTTGGATGATATGGGTCAACCTGGTCGTACGAGAGAGGGCTCTATTACACAATTGCTTCTTGAACCCGAAAATAACGATTGGCAAAGGTGATCCTGCGTTTGATTTCAGAACTTACGTCGTTGTTCCAGGTAACTGGTAAGGACGATGTCCTTGGCTACCTTGAAATCGTAGCTGCCAATATTGATGTTCTGCCAAGACTTCGGTGGTGGGCGTCCTTTTTTGATGACAGCAAATATTTTGTTTTGCCCTCACTTACCGCTAGACCAAATTTCGCCGCTACCGCCTCAATACTCGTAAACGCGTCATTGACATCTCGCTGACTCCTTCCAATTATGTCAATGTCATCCGCATAGGCGAGTAGAAGTGACGATTTGAAATATATTGTTCCTCTTATGTTAACAATTATTTTTAAGATAATGTTGAAAAAGTCACATGAGAGCGCATCGCCCTGCCTAAATCCTACATAGTCTGAAGAGCTCAGCAGGGATGTCAAAAAAAAGACATGGCGTTGTATAGCTCGTCTCTAATTACACTGTCGTATGCGGCTTTGAAGTCGACAAAGGCCTGAAGCCACACTGATAAGGACCTATCAGCTGGTTTACGGAGGGTTTCAGGCGTTCACTCAGAACGGCAGAGAAGAATTTATAGGCGATGTTGAGGAGACTTATTCCTATGTAGTTGGCGCAGTCAAAGGAGGCTTCTTTCTTGTAGATCGGGCAAACGAGGCTGAGGCTCCATTCCTCGGGCATGCTCGCCTCTGACCACATCTTGTAGATGAGCTGGTGCATGTTCTCGACCAGGTCATCTGACAGCGGTATGTTGACTGGCATCGCCGTTATACAGTCCGCAGAAGTGATTTTCCCATATTCTCAGCACCGACTGTGATTCTACTAGAAGATGTCCATTTTCGTCCCTGCAGGCTTCTGTTCTGGCTTTATAACGTTGGCATGTTCGTTTTATCCTTTGATAAGACTTTCGAACGTCATACCTGCGGTAGCACCTCTCCAGGTCTACGATCGCGCTCTTCTCGTGCTTTTTCTTTCGTACGCTCTTCCCTTCTTTTTAGCTACCGCAGCCCTCGTCCTTCTTTGCAGCGAGGCTTTGTATGCAGCCTGCTTCGCTGCATGCATTTCCCTACACTCGTCATCGAACCAGCTGTTCCTTCGTGGTGGATCCTTGTGGCCGAGAACTTTGAAGACATTGTTTTTCAGGGCCTGCTTACAAAGGTTTCATTGTTGCTCAATTGACTGAGTTGGGGGATGGGGGTGCATAGGAGAGCTTAAGGGAAACGCATTCGCAAACGCACTGGCAGTTTCTGGGGATAGTAGCTTTTCGACGTCATATTTTTGTGCTCTGGCTCTATTCCACTGCATCCTTGATATCCGTAATCGCATCTTGGCTACTACAAGATAGTGGTCCGAGTCGATGTTCAAATATCAAGAATAGTGAAGGAGTGTCTGACGTCGGTCGCGATGTGATCAATTTGGTTGATCTGGCGACCACCAGGTGCCTTTGTATATTTTAAGCTGCGCCAAACGGGTACTGGCTAGAACTAGGTTTCGCCCCGTTGCAAAATCGATAAGCCTGATTTCGTTATCGGATGTGGTGTCGTGCAGGCTTTGTTTACTGATGACTCGCTCAAAGATGTTTTCTTTACCCAGCTTTGCATTAGAGTCTCCTAGTACAATTTTGATGTCATAGCTGGGACATTGCGCATATGTTCTAGGAGCTCATATAACTCATCTTTGACAAAGTCATTCTTGTCTTGCGTGGGGGCGAGGTCGCAGATCAGGCTGATGTTAGTGAATTTAGCCTTGATGCAGATCGCTATGAGGCGTTCGCTCACTTGCCGAAAGCTTAAGCCTTTTTGTCTTAGTCTGCCTCGAACAACAAATCCGCACCCAAAGAGTCGTTGTCTCCTTATAGCAGTCGCCCTTGTAGATGTCACAGTTTTTCCTTAATTTTTTGCCCGGTCCATCCCATCGCATTTCCTGGATGGTGGTAAAGTCCGCTTTATAGTGGTCTCGGGCGTCCGCAAGTTGTTCGGCTGCATGTGGTCTGTTTAACAACAACACTCCCCTTGCAGATCCGAAGGTCGTTGTCCTTTATTTTCTTTTTTATTTACCGTGGGTCGTCAACGTGAATTCGGTCCGTTCTATCCAAGGCTTTCGGTTGTTTCGGAGCTTTTGTTTTTTTTACGGTTATGGCTTGCTAGGCCATAGCCCAACCGACACTATTATGTGGCGCAGAATATTCGTCATTCGCTCTCTTCCGTTATTAATTTCCTAGGCTGGGAAAATTCCAGATGACACCGCGAGGAAGTGGAAGTAGGACATATCGACCAGAGCTGCACCGTGTTCGACTCTAGTCGCTCTTAATCGCTTTTTTGTGAACTAGCATCCGCCGGCGGATGCTACTCCTGCAATGCCTTTTTTAGCCATTTAACCATCCCTCCTGAAAAGTTATTAATTACAAAAACGACATAGTGGTCGAAATACGCGTTCTTCTTAGTGATAAACTAGTCGAAACAATTGTCCCGCAATACCAAAATCGATTATAATGCCAGTGACACTTTAAGGATGTGAAACCTGTGCTCTGCCTAAGAAGGTGGAAAGTAGATTTTGGATCTTTGAAAACAAGATCTCAAAGAGAAACTGTGGTGGAGAATAGGACGAAGAAACAAGAATGGAGAAAACTACACAATTAAGAGCATCACGAGCAACTCAATTCAGCATCTTGAAAACTAAGATGGGCAGGGCAAGTAGAACAATGAGTGGAAAAATAGAGCGAAAAAAATCGCCGCTTTATAGAAAGGCAATATAAAGATAGACCTAGAAAAGATGAGGGACTCATTGATAAAAGGAAAGCTTACCGATGGGTTATCAACGATGCTTCCAAGTTCCAAATGGACGGAAATAATAATAATGAATAATTTTCAATGATGTGAAAGAACTTCCACTTTTTCCAATGTCTTGTATTACAAGCGGCGTGTCTGCCACAAATACCTCAGTACAAGAACGAAAAGAAGAACATCTTCAAGAGGATGAGTATACAGGGAGTGATCCGCCGCTAGGATTAGTCAATGCAATTGAGACTCAGGCACTGTAAGTAATGCAACAGTCAGAATTTCGATGACAATTGTAATCATCGTACCGAAAACAAAAAATCATCAAAAGAAATCTTTCCTTTCCTGGCCATGAGGAAGCTGCTCACATGTGTGAATAAGGTTTTGCAAATTTGCTCTTTAAATTGAGGCTAACTTTTCAGCATCAAAATTTCGGTACGATAAGGCGTCATTCTCTACTAAAAATATTATCACTGAAGCTTTTATACCAATCGTCTGAATATTGTTTCCAGTCGTTCAAGTATCTTGCTCCCTAGCTTTGTAATTCGGTAATATTTTTTTTTAAGCCGGGCTGACCATTTTCAATATTTTTTTTCATATTCAGTCAATAACCATGACGTACTCTTTAAATTTAAGGCTGATTTCACGTTTCTAGGCTCCTAGACTGATATTCATATACGTGTGAGTATTCATGCGGGCGAGATGGTGCCAGAACAAGGTACCACTCGCACTTCCTCGATGCGGAACATATTTTCGGAAAAACAAATTTCGACTATTAGCAAGGTATTTACCCACAATTGTTGGTTAAAGACAAACAAATATGTTCGGCTTTGTGCCAGAGTCATATTTGCAAAAGTGGAGTGTTCGGATTCGTTACATAAGACAGATGTTTTGACATTGAATCTAACATCCGACTAGGTATAAAAGACCGCGTTAACTGCGAGATACATCATTACCAGTAATTAGTTGATCTAAACAAAATGAACTTCAAAGGAATCTTCTTATTTTGCATCGTCAGCCTTGTACTTGCCATCCATGGCACTAATGGAGAGTTCGTGAGGGGATTTATGAACATTCCTGGAGAAGGTGCAAATGGTGCAGTACTGGGAATCGTAGGATATGTGCACGGATGGCTAGTTGAAGACCAATCACCAGCCGCACCAGCCGTACCAGCCGCACCAGCCGTACCAGCCGCACCAGCCGTACCAGCAGCAAACTGAAAATCTGATAATAAAAAATAAAATAACTGCTTGAAGTTTCCAAAAAAAAAAATTGAGTAAATCCTATTGAATGTATCTTGGGTCTTCTGTCAACTAAGGTTTTGTACGTTCGGTGGAAGTCATTTTATTTGTGATCTAGGGGGAAGCAGATTGTACTCTATTTAGAATAAATATTTTGGGTCGATACTCGTATATTGAATTCTTTCTTTGGGCGTAAAGTGTTCGGAAATTCAAGTTAAATCTTTAGCAGTGTGTCGGTATTACACAGCACACAGATATTCACCAAATGGTCTTGGACTTAATCGATGTAGTTTCTTTTGTACTTGCTTCAAATTTGCTCTTGAAAATTAACAAGGTGGCTTGTTCCTCTCTGGATTTTTTGTATCGTATTGTGCTAAACTTTTCTTGAGTGTTTCATATCGCCTTTAAGCCGATCCTTGATACAAATCTGCGTACGCGACCATCTCTGCAGGCTTTAAACAGACAATCCGTCATCATGCCTACATACTTTGCTAGCATCGAAAGTCCCGATTAGCTTGCTACCGACCCTAATGGAGCAGATAAATCTCTGTTGTCATCCTGCGCAGCCTGAACTCGTCTCTATGTCATATGTAACTTCAGGGTCGAAAAAGTGTGGCATGTGTTGACCAAAATTTGTACTTTTTCTTTCAATGCCTGCCGCAGTGCCACTTAAACTACTCTGGAAGGAAAATATAAATTATTCCTGACCGACTCCAATCGTTCATTCAGGCTGGTGCATATACATAAGTCTGCCCCAAAGCTCTTTCAATCTCGTCTATCCAGTGTGAAATCCATACTCCTTCCCTCTATTTTGTTCTTAGAACTCACGATTAGCTCTCATCTGTTGGAGCAGTGCCGGAGCATATGTACACTTATCGTCAAACAAGGCATTCTTGACGGCTATACTCCATTGTTACAAGTATTCTAAAGGGATCTTGAGGAAGACATGATTCTCAAGACTGTTGGCGGCTCCAGCTATCCGATATTTAATTTTGGTGGTCTTACTCGAATCTTTAGCGTCCATGATAACCACATGCTTTGAATACGAACGTCTCCTTTCACTTTCCAACAGGAACCTGTCAGTCATCACGAGATTGACAGTACTTTAAAACCGTAAAGCGTCCGAGAATGTCAAAAAATTAACACCTCTTACAAATTGCTAACATTGATAAGAAGGGCGCCGCCTTGGATGATGTTTTTTTGTGATCGAAGATCCTCAAGAGAAAGTGGCGACCCAGGAAACTGTTTTTTTTGGAAGTGAATAAGGTGAACGCGACATGATCATCATTCACAATGCTGGTGGAATGTCAAAAACAATATGATCAATTTAAGGGAGGGCTTACTGACTGCTAGATGGAAATCATATCACTGCAACTAAAAGATCACGTCCTGCTGCATCCGATTTCTCGCGTGGTCGCCTAGCACGTAAGTCTCCTCCAATAATTTCAATAGAATTTTGCGTTACCATGAGCCATTATTTAAGGGATACTTATCATCAGTCGACTGGTCTTTAATTGAAATTGTAGTATAAGAAATATCATTGACCCCGTTTAGAATCACGACTTAATCTTTGAATTCGAAGTACAATCCTTGTTCAAAAAATTAGGTGAATTTGAGTTTTCTCAAAAAATATTTATTTAATCAGCAATATCTATTTTGTCTCCTGCAAAGTTCGCCTCAAATATAACACACATGCACTATTTCTAATCGTCAAATCACTTCTGATGTGCGTTTTTTGGTGTAGCCTTGAGCTCTTCCAGTGATGTGGTCTTTATCTCGTCAGTCTTGGCAAATTTTTATCCTTTTCAGTTTTGGAAAGACAAAAACATCACAGGGGATCAAGGCTGTTGAATATGATACTATACGTTATTGTTATAGAACAAAACATTACGCACAAGCAAGGGTGAGTGAGTAAGTGTATCATCTTAATGCAACAGCCATTCATTTTACTTATGCAAAATTGTTGGTGCTTCTAAATTCATGACAAATCCCGCCATTGTAATTGAAAAAGAGCAACATTTTTACATTTGACCGAACAACTTGACGTTTTTTCTCAGTTTTCTGGTCACTTTGATTGGGATAATTGGGCTTTGGTTTCAACGCCATAACCATAGACCCATGTTTCGTCACTAGTTTGACCCATTTCAGCAAATCTAGATTGTCATTCACCTTATTCAACCGCTCCTGGGAGATTCGGTTCTATTCACCAAAATTAAGCAATTTCGGAACGAATATATTCACCAGCTTCTCTTCTAGTAATTCCACTTCTACAAAGCAATTATCTTCACTGGGGCATCAAGGATGGCTATAGTCAGTAGTAACTTATCTGTTTTCTTTGAAGAGTTTGTATCATTTATACACTTTTTTTCTCAGAGTAGACTTTTAGTTTTCTACACAAAATTTAATACAAACCCTTTGATGTCTAGAAATAGAGAAATTCAACGATCAAACTCTGATCATTCTCCAATACTACTCACATTGAGTAAGCGTGTAATTCAGAAGCAAAGCAAACCAACATTAACGAACAAACACACTGACTGGGAAAGTTTCAAGAAGACCCTGGAAGACAGCTTTGAACTAAGTGTGTCAATGTGTAATACTGAACAACTGGATAGAGAAGTGGAAAAACTTGATATTCAACAATCAGCCAGAAATAAAAAGGCAATCTAAAGGCAATAAATTAGAGAACTTATTTTAGATAAAAGAAGAGCGAGAAGAGTATGGCAATTGACTAGAGCCCCCCAAGACAAAACGAAACTGAACAATCTCACAGTGTTTCTAGACGTAGCATAGGCCTTCGATAAGGTTTGGCATGAAGGACTAAACCATAAACTAAGATGTGTCCTACCAAAACAATACGTTTCAATCTTAGAATCATACCTAAGCGGGAGATGTTTTAGAATAAAACACGAAGACTCGTATTCAGAATTAACGGAAATTAAGACTGGAGTCCCACAAGGCAGTGTCCTGGGTCCGACTCTGTATCTTCTATATACTTTTCCAAAACTAGAATATTGCACTTGTGCTACGTTTGCCGATGACATTGCAATCCTTGCAGTGGGAAAGGATGATGTGGAATCAACACAGAAGCTACAATCAGCTATAGACCAAATTTGTAATACCGTATGCGAACACAGCGAAATATCTAGGCATGACGCTAGATGCTAAACTAAGATGGAAAGAGCACGTTAAAAAGAAAAAGGAACTAGAAATAAAATAAAGAAAAAAGTATTGGCTGATAGGAAAGAACTCCTCACTATCAGTCCATAATAA
Source organism: Merodon equestris (assembly GCA_958301585.1). Lineage (NCBI taxonomy): Eukaryota > Metazoa > Arthropoda > Insecta > Diptera > Syrphidae > Merodon > Merodon equestris. Next base: position 175,242,648 of record OY284413.1, read on the forward strand.
GCATTTATTATACAGGGTGTCCCACGAGCAGTGTGCCAAAAAGCTAGAGCGTGTAGGTCTGGTCAAGACAAGAAAAAAATCGTATGGGAGGGGGGTCTACCCCCCCCCCCCCCCCCCATTTCACCGGAAGGGGCAATTTTCTAAAAAAAATACTTAATTTGGAAAAAAAATTATTAAAAATCAACAGTTACATCCACAATGCCGTGATATACTTTTTTGTAAAGCCAGAAACCTCTTCTTTCATCTTGTTTTTAAACGAAGCTGTTTTAAGGAACAGTTTTTGATTAGTTTGAATTAATTTTCAAACTCAAAATTTTGAAAAAAAAAATGAAAAAAAAAATTTCGAACTATTTTTTTTCAAAATTCTATGTAATTAAGTACTAATTTTTTTTCAAAAATTCAATTCTCTTATTAGTTTTTAGTTAAAAACAGAAAACCGGATGCAAAAATATCTTGTAGTTTTTGAGAAATTTAAAAAAAAAACCAAACCATTTTTTCTAAGAAAAACATTTTTTTCCAATATGATCCCCTTTTTTTAGAAGGCAAAGATTACATCTCCTTCTCATGGCTGCACATAAGTCTACATATGCTTCACAAATTTTCCTGCAATTTGACTCCAGCGACTTCAATCCGTTCTTTCAGTTGTTCCAAAGATACTATTTCCACTTCGTAAACATAATTCTTCATGAATCCCCACACATAAAAATCTAGAGGAGTTAAATCTGGTGATCTAGGTGGCCATTCCGTGGGGCCCCTTTTTCCGATCCAACGGTCACTAAAATGATCATCCAGCCAGTTTCTAACCCGTAAGCTGTAGTGTGCTGGTGCTCCATCTTGCTGGTAGATTAAATTATCTGCTATGGCCAAAGGACCGTATACGGGCAAAAGGTCTCGTAGGAACTGCAGGTATGATTCTCCATTAATAACGGCATTCAAAAACCGGGGCCCGATTACAGTTTGTCCAACAATACAAAGCCAAACATTACAGCTAAATCGGTGTTGTGATTTATTTTGTTTTTTGTTGTGTGGATTGGTGCTACTCCAATGATGCAAATTGTGGAAGTTAGTAACTCCATCTCTGGTAAACTGTGCTTCATCCGTCCAGAATATCCTTGCAAAATAGTTTCGTTCAGTTTCATCTCGAAGCAGTAATGATCGACAAAATTCTGCTCTCAAAAACTTGTCGTTTGAGGTGAGTTCCTGAACTGGCCTAAAATGGTACGGGTGTAAGTTTTCGTTATGAAGCACTCTCCATACTCTAGATTTGGGCACTCCAAGCATAATAGCTATCCTCCTTGTACTAAGGGAGGGATTACGTCGGACCCAATCTAAATTCTTTCATCTAAGATTCCTGATCCATCTGTAGCTGATCTTTCGCCTCTTCGATGCTCTAGCACTCCGCGCTCTCGCAGACGTCGGTGGATTCTTGAAAACATGCTACGACTGGGACACCTCCGATTGGGATATCTTTCAGCGTAGAGTCTTCCGGTTTCACGATGCATGTCCGTTAATTCTTCTCGAGAGTATGAGTTTGACATCGTAATGTGTTGATGAGTTAACATCCTATTTGGAAATGTTTTTTTATTAAAAATGCGATGCCTTTTATTTACATTTGGGTTGCAAATATTTTGTTTTTCAATAAAGAAAAATTGCGGTTTTATTGTCTTAAGGTCCTAGCGGTTAGAACCCATCGGCGGCGGGCGAACCCAGACGAAATTGGCAGGTCAGTTTTCAGGCGTTATCAATAAAAAAAAGGATTAATCCAGGGTTATTCCAATACTGTGGCACTTTATTGTATCCTCATAAAACTCCGATTTTTTTAGAAATAATAAAAAAGAGGTCAATGCTTCATACATTAATAGTACTTAATTACATACAAATTTGAAAAAAATTGGTTCGAAATTTTTGTTCTTTAATTTTTTTTTTCAAAATTTTGAGTTTGAAAATTAATTTCTCAAAAACTATTCCTTAAAACAGCTTCGTTTAAAAACAGGATGAAAGAAGAGGTTTCTGGCTTTACAAAAAAAGTATATCACGGCATTGTGGATGTAAGTGTGGATTTTTAATATTTTTTTTTCTAAATTAAGTCAATTTTTTTAAAAAAATTGCCCCTCCCAGTAAAACGGGGGGAATAGACCCCCCCCCTCCCATACGATTTTTTTCTTGTCTTGACCAGACCTACACGCTCTAGCTTTTTGGCACACTGCTCGTGGGACACCCTGTATAAGCAATCACTGAAGCCAATATGGACATATGGGAGTCAACTATGGGGTTGCACCAAAAAGAGAAATGTAGACATAATACAGAGATTCCAAAACAAAGTACTAAGGAAAATCGTAAATGCACCATGGTACATAAGAAATAAGAACCTTCACAGGGACTTGGCAGTGGAATAAGTCATGGATGAGGTCCAAAAAACTGCACGAAGGCACGGATCAAGACTTCAAGTACACACAAACACAGAGGCAGTGCAACTTTTAGACAATGCAAATATAGTGAGAACTCAAAAGGTAAAAGCCATTTGAACTAGTCTAAATAAAAGGGACCACTCACATTAAGAAATGTACATACATATGTATTTGCCCGGATGTGTACTTTACATACAAAAAAAAAAGAATAGAACGCATCTTAACATCTGTCAGAAGACGCTGATGGGCGGAACTCCTGAAATGACAAAATATAAATTAAATCAGCATAAAATAGCTTATAAGTCCAAGTGACTAGATTGCAATCATGTGGGAGGCGGTTTTAATCGGTAAAAATCCGGCATACTGATTACTCGGTTCATCAGTATCTTTTGAAGATTTCCTATTCCTCTAAAAAAAAAAACAAAAAAAACCCTTTAATGTATTTTTTCAAGAGCAAAAAAAAAACGCCAAGCACACCACAATGACTCTTATATCTGTGAAAAACAAACTAAATATCCAGAACGATTGACAAAATTAACATATATTAGGGAACATGTGTACCAACTTAACAAAAAAAATAGAACATCGAAAATCGCATGTAGTATGCTCGCGAAATTGATAATAGTCTCTTTATTTATATATAAATACTTAGTATTTGCCAGTTTTAATTTCGTCCGGTTTGACGAAATCTTATCACGTTTGAATTCTTTAAGCCAATATCAAGCCATTTATAACTGGTAAGCTAATTGCCATTTTACATTATCACGACTTAATTGACCATCGGAGACTGTTATTCGCCGAATTGTGGATCGTTTTCCCATAACATGTTCTTTGCAAGACACAGTGGCAACGAGACTAATAAGGAGAATGAGTATTGAAGAAAATATTGCATCCATTTAGGAGAACGATCAAGAAGGTCCAAATTTATCGTTTTGACGTTGTTCACAATATGCCAATAAGCAAAATAACTGCACCTCGATTGAAGATAATTTACATGAGATTATTGAAATGCCTTTACATAACAAAAAAATGCAGCGTTTGGTACGGTCTATGGACTGCTGGGGTCATGGTCATATTATTCAAAAACTGAAGCTTATCAGTGTGTTATCCCCTATAATATTTGCTATAGATCCATGATGACTTTTTCATTCCCCGATTGAGTGCCATGAATGTGAAAGAGATGTATTTAATTAATTGATTTCTGTTCGTAAAAAAAGCAAATTATACTCAGACCTGGTGTCCCACAAGAATGCCATTTAGGTCCCTATATTTTTTTTGTTTTGGATCTAGTAATGACTTTCCACTCTTATACCTTACTCAAATGTGATTTTATTAAAAAATTTGAATTTAACCCTTAATTGTCCAGTGACTTCGATTTTAATAAAAAAAAATATTTTACCTGAAATAAAACCCAAAAAACAGTTGCAAACTTTTTTTTTTTGTTTTATTTTTTTTTATCCGTATATAATGAAGAATAATGCTTGCATCTTAAAAGATACAATCCTTTTTTTTCCATCAATGTCCAGTGGTCTGTTTTGTCCAAGCAAATATCTTTAGGAAGAGCAAATCATGAATTTGGTTTTTGTCGCTTAAATAGCAACTTCCAGCGATGGACGTCCCCGCTTTTCAACAGATCCGTAGCCAAATAAGACATCAGCTATTTACAGCTGAAAGCAATTAACCTCAAGCTTCGGAACTTGGGTTTGTTCTTGTTAATTCTTTTATAAAGAATGCAAGCATTTACACATATTAGATCAAGCAAATGATAAAAAATCCGATTTGTCCGGCTTTTTAATAAAATTTTACGGCGTCCCATGAAACTGTCTAGCAAATCTACTCCGCCCATATGCAGGTTATACTCTTTGGTAGGCATGGGATCATTTTAATAGATTTGTTTTCTCTGTCATATCTTTTGACAATGTGGACTATTTGGCTATCATCACTATACATGGTTTCATCCCGACATAGGTTGTAACAAAATTGACAATTCTGTTGTCTTTCCAGGACAAAGTGGTTACATCAACTCTGCACATTGAACCCACAAATTCTTGGCTTGTTCCTCGCTGAAATTTCATCATTAGGAAGCTTGCAATTCTTAAGTCGATTTCTTTGGATCGTACCTACTGCAACCATTCCTTGAGTACGAAGATATACTATCAAAGGAACAACTACTACTGCCGAAATAAATTTTATAATTTTGAAGGCATGGAACGTCTCGCAGTAATCGGACTAGAATGTTCGCCAATGATTGCAAATCTGGTTCATTTGGAGCGGGCAAGTAAGGTGATCCATCGTAAACCTCAAACTCGTATGCATATCCCTTGTTGTCACACAATACAAAAAAGTTTAAACCCCATTTCTTTGGTTTATTTGGAAATTATTGTTTTATAAAATGTCCAATTTTCGAGGAACACATTTGTTCATCCACATACAAACGATCTTGTCGGGGTACACTTCCAAAAGTTTTATTTAATGTGTCTATTAGAGGTTTTATAAGATGAAGGCGATCACGTTTAGGGTCGTCTCTTATTACCTTATTTCTTACCGCTTGCACAGACCGATTCGCATTTTCAGTTGAAAAATCTCTTGAACTAGGAGGCTTGAAGTACGGCATATAAAAAATTATCCCAATAAATTTTCGGAGATCACAAACTTCATGGTTTCTTCAACTATGCGTTGCTCCAAGGAAGCAGGAAAATTTTCTGCTGACCAGGCTTGAAATGGTGTATATATATAAATATAGCATTTCTTCACGAATTTCGGAGTCTCCTCTGAATTTGACTGAGTTAGTTAGATCAGCGTTGTAAACGAGGTTATTCTTTTTCCATAAGACTTAAAACTTCTTCAAATTCGGAAGACTTTGGATCTACGATTATTTGTGAAAATTCGTGAGGAAATTAAGTCCAATTGTCGTTGAAACCAGATGAAACTTGTTTTGGCTCAATGAATTCCGCATTTGTGTTATCAGCATCGTCATTTATCATATTCACAAAAGAATTATTAATTGTCATGTTAAGATCGAAATCATCTTCACCTTCATCTTCACTTGCAACTGTCCTTTCACATTCATTATTAACTTCATTTGTACTGCCATTTTCAACAACAGCGTTTCGAAACGTATATTCGTCACTAAAGCAGTCACTTCTTCATCCGTCACCCTGACGTCATCGATTGTAGTAAATTCTGCCATTACCCTTGTCTACCAACAAAACACGAGAATACTTACCTCATTAGTAATTAAAACCTACAGTAAATTTAGTGTCTCTAAATTAAAAAAAAAATACCTTAAAAACGTCAATTACACAATGTTCCAACTTCAAGACAAACGTTTTATCTAAAAATCTAAAACATAGAACCAATTCTAAACAAAAAAGAAAAAAAAACACTTTCATTTTACCTTTTTTTAAAACAAAACTGGAGCATTAACATCTCTTCATATGAAAGCGCAACTCGAAATTCAATGAAAGAAAAATATAAAACATCTCAAAAGTAACGAACATTTTTCAAGAGGCCATACTGCCCAGTGTATTTTTTAAGATACAACAGTTAAATGTAAAAGTGTACAAGCTGCATTTCTCAGAACCGTTCAAATAAATGCATATTATATTTCTTAAGCATGTTTACACCTAAATTGATATTTCTCATCCGTGAAATATTGCCAAAAGTTGAAAAAGTATGTAAAGGGTGTCTCAGTAAGAGTGCACTTTTTAAAATTGGAATATTTTTTTTTTTCATGCAAGTGGCAACTCTGAAATTTGATAGCTGTCACCTCTGTTTATTCCGATTATTAAAAATGGAGCGCTTTTCGAAAGAACAACGCGTTATAATTGTGAAAACTCATTACAAAAATGGGGAAAGTTACGCTGAAACCGCTCGCAAACTTCGCCAAATTTTCAGCCGAGAAAGTGCACCTAATGTGTCAACCATTCGAAGAGTGGTCAAAAAATTTGAAGAAACTGGGTCAATTATAGATAATAAGAATCCTTTGCGTCAACGTACCGGTTGGTCTCTTGAAAACATTGCTGCTGTAAACGAGAGTGTCGCCGAAAACCCGTAAACATCAATTCGACATCGTTCTCAACAACTGCAAATTTCACGAAACACTACGCAGCGAATTTTGACTAAAGACCTCCACCTTCATGCGTACAAGATTCAGTTAACTCAGGAGCTCAAACCAGCAGACTACGGAAAGCGCCGGCAATTCGTTCAATGGGTAATGGAGCAAAGTGAAGTCGATGCCAATTTTTCGAAAAAAGTCATTTTCTCCGATGAAGCGCATTTCAATATGAATGGCTCCGTGAATACACAAAATTGTCGAATTTGGGACTCAGAAAATCCTCAAGCAATCCATGACAAACAAATGCGCCCACAACGAGTAACTGTCTGGTGAGGATTTTGGTCAGGCGGCGTGATTGGACCTTACTTTCTTGAAAATGAGGCCGAAATTGCAGTGACTGTGAACGGCATTCGTTACAGAAATATGACAACGGACTTCTTGTGGCCTCAACTGGACGGCATGAATCTGGACAACATGTGGTTTCAGCAGGACGGCGCAACCTGCCACACCGCGCATGAAACAATCGACTTATTGTAGCAACGATTTCCAGAACACATTATCTCACGAAATTCTGATGTCAACTGGCCACCAAGATCGTGCGATTTAACGCCGTGCGATTTTTTTCTTTGGGGTTTTGTGAAATCTCGGGTTTATGCGAATAAACCCGAAACAATTCCTGAGCTCAAATCGGAAATCCAACACGTCATCGGTGAGATACAGCCACATCTCTGTGCAAAAGTCATCAAAAATTTCATGAAAAGATTAATGGCCTGTCATCGGAACCGTGGGGGTTATTTGCCGAATTTTTATTCCATACTTAATCGGAATATGTCTTCTTTACAATACAATAAAAATATCACAACTCTGTCATAAAATACTTGTTTTTATTTTAAAATGAAAAAGTGCACTCTTTCTGAGACGCCCTTTATAAAAAAAAAAAAACAAAATTTTGTATATGATCCAAAAAATATTTGAATACCAGATTTTTACCGTCATTTCTAAAATTTCAAGAAAACAAAAAAATTGCTTTTCCTTTTAGCAAGAATTTGAGCTAAAAAAAAACATGATTTAAAATAGTACATGCCTTAAAGGTTCAAGATTAATTATTAAAAATAGTTAAATGGTTGTATCTTAAAATATACTCCAGGCATTTAAGGGTTAAGTTTCAAAAAAGACAAAAAAACAACACGAAAAGAGTGCAAAACGTGTTACTTGAGTTGATAAATCCATACTGGCCATTACTTTTTAAAGAATATTTTGTGTAAATCTGGACCATGACAACATTTTAAACGGTCCATAAGGAGAATTAAATTTTGAATCACTTTTCCCAGTATATTGACTGTTACTCGCTAATAACGATAGTAATGCTATCTTCCAAGGCTGCAACTGATGCTGGCTTATCGACATAGACAAGTCTCTTGACCTTTGATCTAATGCCTTGATGTGATGTCTTCAAATCGCACGATCAAGCCGGCCAATTCACCGGTTCAAAACGAGAGATAAATTGCTCACCGAACTCAGTTCTCGGCTGCTCTGTTGATTCGCGTGCTGTACGGCATATAGCATCATATTTCTGGACCCACATATTCACTAGGTTCAGCTGGTGCGTCTTCGACAAGAAAAAATCATTGAACGATAACGGACGTCATTGACCTTATCATCACGGACATCTTTGAAAGAAAGGGCCAATGATTTCGCCGGACCATAACTTGCACCCAATTATACATTTTTCCAGACGCAGTGCAGCTCTTGTATTGCCCGATATTGCTCATCGGGTAAAATATGGTATGCCATTTTCCCATTTCGCATTCAACCAGAAATGAGTTTCGATGTTGAAGAATTTTCAAATAAAAAAACGGTTTTTTCTCTAACTGTGAAAAGTCGTTCGGCCTTAGTTCTTACACGAGCTATATTTCGTAAGGTTTTAGAACGATATCCTTTTTTGAAATCGTGAACGTAATTAAGTAACATAATTAAAATGGCTACAAACGACGACACTAGAGAAATCACGTTCTTCGTTAACTTTGGCAGACATTCAAAGCACTCTACGCTTGTGAACAACCCCTTTCAAAGAGCACAAATTTCTGTAAGCCATATTCGGTTTTGAAGCAAAATGGCAAGATCAACAAAGTTTGCTTGACTTTAATATGTGCCGAATCGTCTATAAGCTATCAAAAATAAAACATTTAAAAACGAAACAGTAAAATATCACTCATTATAAGCTGATATGATGGGTCTAATTAACTAATGTCATTGCTTTGCAGAAATATATGTGTTAACACAAGTGATCTTATACCAGCATTGGGCATAAGGGCTTAGTTGGTAATCTTTTTCAAAATTAAATCGCCAGTGATGTAAGTTAACTTCCCTTTTACCGGTTTAGTCAAAAAAAAGCGATCTTTATTATTCGGCTCGCACACCGCAACTGAACTTAAAATCTACCTTAACATATTTTATAATAACTTATTCTAGACATGAGGTCAGCTATTCCCTCGTAGTTCCGCTGTTCCGCTGATGTTGCATTTCTGCTTGCGAAACGGTGGGACAGGTTCAGTGCAGGTCGTCGGGCGGATTCCTGTGTCAGGTTCGATGAAGGTCGTCGGCTGGGTGTGGGAAAATATGGATATGGGATTCGTGTTCGGTACGTCTGGGTGTCGGATTAGGAGAATGGGAGAATGAGAGAATTGGGAAGTGGGAATGTGGGAAAGTGTTTGTTAACTCTTCCCCTCTTAGTTTGAGCGTCCTCGCGATGTTAGAAGTAAGGAATGTTGAAGATGCTACTGTTCCACTCTTTGGATCCTACCCCGGATGGTGGATGGTTTGTAGGGGTTTGTTGTACCATGGTTATTACTTCTCTGCTTTTTCGGCACATTATACTGGCGAATATTGTCACAAATATTATGGTGGCCATGATGGAATAGCTGATCCACTGGTGGGTTGTCTTCTCGGTATCTATGATGTCGATTCTTTTCGTGTTGTTGATGTGTAGCTCCTTCATCCATTCTAGTGAGAGAATTTCCTCTACCTCTGTATCCTCTGAGGTTACTTGAAGGAAGGGTGGAAGTATGTGGGTGTTAGAAAGTGTCTCTGATGTGAATTTCTGCTTATTGATCATGATGGTGGTGTTGTCGAATTTGATGATATAGGTTCCTTTTAATGTTCGCGTTGTTCTACTGATTTCGATTTCACCGCGGAAGTTGTTGAGAAGTAGGGTGCCGGGACTAAGTTCTTCTAGTTGAGGAATGTGTTGACCATTTACCTGACCACATGTCGCGTTCTTACTACTAAGTAATTTTGAAATAAAATTGTCTTGGCTTACATCTATAATATTATCTTTATTGCAAATGGTTAGGTCGTTAATGTTTTTACAGGTTTTTATTACAGCTAATATTTCATCGTCACATCTTAGTACATATTTATATGGTATTTTCGGTAGTATATTTTTGTTTGTTTTAATTGGTTTTACAAGGAGTTTCTCATACATTTTTTCGTTTGTTTTGGGAATATCTAGGATATAAAATAATTGGGTTGAATTAAGGGCAATTTTAACATTGGCCATTGATAGTGCCTGTTCAATATTTTCGTATGGAATATTACTTATGCTAATTCTATTCATTATTCGTTCAATTTCTTTCTTCGACAATATATTTGAGTTTACAATGTTTGATTGCGCTAATTGCATAGCGTGTATTACATTAGTTAAATCTTCCTTTATTAATTTTGCTTTGAACTGTAGACTTAAGGCTAATTCGTTTCGAAAAGATTTGTCTTTTATGATCATATTAACTATTTCATTCGTGACATTAGTCAATTTATTTATTCTATCTTTAAAATCTTCATTAATTTTTATTTGTTCATTTCCATTCTTAATTAGATTGTTTATCTTACTCTCTATTAAAACAAGATCGTCATGGTCGGGGTTTCCTGCTACCCACTTCCATGCCGATTCGATAAAATTCAAAGATCTTTTGGATCTATGAGCTTTGATGTTATCTATCAGATTTTGTATCTGCTGTAGTTATTATTCTATTATTGGGAAAAGGTAGTTGGTTCTGGGAATGTGTTTGTTTATTAAGGATGAAGCATCTGAAAGGAAAAGCTGGTATTGGTTTATGTTAACGGTATGAATTAGTTTGAGATTTCCATTTTGGATTCTCGCTGTTCCTGTATGTAGTGCTATGACTCGAGAGTTGGAGTAATCAAGGATCTGGACATTGGCCTTGAGGCTGATGAAGAGGGATCTGGGGGGAAAGGATAAAAGGTTTTCAGTTCCGTATATTGCTTTTATGTATTATTTTATTTGAGTTAGTTAAGACTGTCGTTGATCTGTTCTCCTTTACGACCTCTTCCTTATATCGGGGGGTTAATTTCGAACCGAGGCGTTTGTTATTTTTGACAAATATTATTTGTCCAGGTTCATAGTTCTTTGCCTCCTTTTTTCCTTTATTGTGGTAGGCGAGATCTTCTTGCTGTCTCTTTTCCAACTGTTCGATGTTATCTAATCTGGACTTTTCGAAAGCATCTGGGGTGACATTTACGGTTCTTCCGTAAAAAAGCTCTAGAGGTTTCTTACCGGTTACCGAGTGGATTGTCGAGTTATACTCAAAAACCGCTCGCTCCAGAAGCTCTTCGAATGAGCGACGTATGCCATCTGCTTTCAGGCATCTCATGATCTCTGACAGGGTCGAGTGAAATCTCTCGACCTGTCCGTTGACTTCACTCTTGTAGGATGGGGTTGTGAAGACTTCGATATTTAGTTGGTCTTTGATCATGAACATAATGGATGCCGAGTTTAGGGATTTTTCATTGTCTATGACGACAAGCTTTGGTACTCCAAAGAAAAACAACAATTCTCTTAGGGGTTTCCTGATGTCTTCCATGACTCGAGAGGCAAGTATTCTTGCTTGTGCTAGTTTTGAAAATTTATCCAGTGCCGTAAGGACTAGGTGTCTTTCGGTTTGATAGATATCGACGTGAAGGATCTGGCCGGAATAGTGAGGGATAGGGGTAGGTTTGAGCATGGGGTCGTTTGGATGTCGATCGTATTTATTTGTCTTACACACGCGGCACTGTTTGATGATCTGGTTTATTTTTGCGTTTAGCTTCGGGAAGTAGTAACTTTGGATTATTTGCAATTTGTTCTCTTTTGCGTTTCTGTGGGCTCTCTTGTGCTGTTCTAGAATAATTCTTTCCTGTTCGGATTCGCGAGGAACATCCTCGACCATTGTCCTAGAAAATCTGATTTTATATTTGGTGAAGAAACGGGAGAAGACATCTTGTATTGTTCCCATTATCCCTTCTTCTGTTTTTATGGCGTTAATAACGTTAGGATTGAGGAATCTTTTGAATAGCCCTACAAGGTTTTCTGTAGTGTATCCGGGTTCTGTTATCGTGTGCCTCCAGTACTTGGGAAAGGGTCTTTGGAGTTCGTATTTGCTTTGTTGTCCGACAAGAAGGATTAATTGATTTTTAAAAGCATTAATTGGGGTATCTACTGTAAGTATAAGATTTTGAGAGGAACTGTCGGCGCTATGTTGGGTGGCTGTCATTGAGTTTATCAGAGTCTTTTGTGGAGGTCTAGACAGGGCATCAGCCACAATGTTCATTCTACCTGGTTTGTAAATGATTTCATGGTTATATTCTTCAAGGATGGCTTTCCATCTCTTCATTTTTACGTTATTATTTTTATTGCTGAGGGCGTACATCAGAGGTTGGTGATCGGTATAGATATTGACCTTCTTGGATCCGTATAGGAAATTCCTTAGGCAGTTTAGTGCCCAGATAATGGCCAATAACTCTTTTTCGTTAGTGGCGTACGCTTCCTCAGTTTTATTCAGCGTCCGTGAAAGGAAAGTGATGGGACGACCACCTTGCGCTAAGACTGCCCCGATCGCGTAGTTCGACGCATCGGTTGTGAGATCAAAGTCCTTATTTGTATCGGGGTATGCTAGGACTACTTCCTGAGATATTAGTGAGCTCTTGATCTTGTTGAATGCTAGTATCCCTTCGTCGGTTAACTTAATCTCTACCTTCCTTGAGCAATTCTTGGAGACACGTCCATGGCCATCTTCCCCTCTTAAGAGAGAGGTTAGAGGATTTGCGAGCTTGGCGTAACCAGGTATGAAGCGCCTGTAGTATCCTGCCATTCCCAGGAATGATCGTAACTCCTTTAGGTTTGTGGGTGGTGGAAAGTCGACGATGGCTTGGACCTTCTTGGGATTTGTTTTGATTCCTTCCTTACATACGACGAAGCCAAGAAACTCTACGGACTCTTGCAGAAACTCGCATTTATCGATTTGTATTTTCATGTTGGCCTTTTCGAGGGTGTTAAACACCATTGCGAGGTTTCTGAAGTGCTCGTCTTCATTACGACCGAAGACTATTATGTCATCTATATATATGTAACATCTTACACCAATGTGTTCGTGCAAGATGTCATCCAATGTGCGTTGAAAAATGGCAGGGGCGTTTTTCAGCCCGAAGGGAAGGCGAGTGAACTCATATTTTCCGTGATTCACGGAGAACGCTGTTTTTTCTATATCCGTTGATTTAAGGGGGATTTGGTGAAATCCACTCCTCAGATCTAGAACCGTGAATAGTGTGTTTCTGCCCAAGTTTGCCAATACCTCGTTTATCTCGGGTATGGGGTACCTATCGGGTATGGTGACCGAGTTCAGTTTCCTGTAATCAATCACCAATCTGTATTTCCTCTCACCCGAGGCGTCCAGTTTCTTTGGCACGACCCATACTGGAGCATTATACGGGGACCGTGAAGGTCTGATGATTCCATCTGCCAATAGTTTCTTGATTTCTTGGTCAACTATTGGTTTTAAGGCCATTGGGTACGGATATGATTTTGAGTACACAGGCGTATCGTCGGACGTTCGTATTTCGCCTTTTACCCTTGATGTGTATGTAAGTTTTTCGTTGGGCTCGGAAAATAGGGTGGCATGATTCCTTATGACGTCTTCGAGCTTCATCTTCTGGGTCTCGCTCAAGTGAGAATTTCTAACGTCTATATTGTTGACCGATTGGGAGATATGTTGTTTAATTGGGATTTTAATTTTGTTATCTAGGACAAGGTAGCTTTCGGCTGTGTGTATTACTGTGTTGAGCTGTTTTAAACTATCGTTCCCTATGATTCCATGAAATGAATTGAGTGACGGGAGTACAAAGAATTTGAGACCAATGTTGTTAGGCCCGAAAAGATGTAAAATTGCGTGATGGGTTATTTTTATATTGCCGCCTACGGAGTTGGCGTAGAACGGAGTTTCGTTACGGGTAATGGTTTTGACACAGTAGTCCAGTCAAATTAGTCCTTAAAATAGAGGTAAAGTTACAATAATTCCCATAGAGCTAAAAATTGGTATGAATGTTCAGAATACCATTATAAATGAATTGTGAAAAGTCCCCATCAATCCCCCTTGTGCAAAAAATTTTATCGATGGTGAAAGTTTGCAAAAATAGGTTTTTCGCGTTTTTCAGCTTAACGGTGAGTTTTACAGCAAAAATAGTTCAGACAAAAATTGTAGATCATCCGATTCTCTACAAAAAATGTATCTACACTTTTTTTCATAAGTATTGCCATTTCCGTGATATAGCGGTTGAAAGAATTGAAAAAAATATTTTATTCGTAATATGCACGTTAATGTACTTTTATATACATTTTTGAACCGTTATATGAGTAAATACATGAGTCCCTATGTCTTATACATACAAATTATAAAATTCTTAGAATATAAATGAACGTCAAAAACTCCTCCCCTATTTTCATTTAGTCGCATGGCCTTGAGTAACATCTGTCTTCCATTCAATTGTCAGCGTGGCGATGCTCGTATACCTGCTCCGTTTCGAAGGTCTCATACTCAACAAAATACTGTTAGTCGTAAGCATTCCTTCGTAGTGACAACATTTTGGCCATAGAGTGACTGTAGTATTTGATGGTTACACCGATTGTAAAAAAAATATCAAAGCCGCAGAACAACGACGTCGAGCTACAACAACATCTTCATCTTCTGATGTTATTTTTGATGAATTTATGACAGTTCCCACAAGCAAACAAAAATTTCTTGCAAATACCCACAACAAGTCTCGGTTTATTTTAATGTTAAAAGAAAAATTTACTACTGAAAATATTCTTGTAAAACAAGCTGAAAATGATGCTGATGTTCTGATCATTGAAACAGCAATAGAACAATTCAACTCAACAAATACAACTATTGTTGTTGGTGAAGATGTCGATTTATTAGTATTACTTACTGCTCGAACTCCAACAGAAAAAATTATTTATTTTTTTAAACCGGGAAAGACTCAGCAGCAATCGGAAATATATTCATCAAAAAGTCTCTGTGCTTTTCCAAAATGCCAAAATCATATACTTTTTCTACACGCAATAACTGGCTGCGATACAACATCAGCATTTTTCAAGAGGGGCAAAACAACGGTTTTGAAATTGTTCGAGAAACAAAATTTAATTAATTGTGCTGAAGTTTTTAAAGATAGTAACTCTACTCCAGAAGTTATAATCACTAATGGAATTCGCTTTCTTCTTTCTATGTACGGAGCTCCAAAAAAA
This sequence comes from Merodon equestris, assembly GCA_958301585.1. Classification (NCBI taxonomy): domain Eukaryota; kingdom Metazoa; phylum Arthropoda; class Insecta; order Diptera; family Syrphidae; genus Merodon; species Merodon equestris. The sequence goes on from OY284413.1 coordinate 175,257,688, forward strand.
ATTACCTGCTTGGATAAGCTCCGATACTTATCTTTTGCAAAAAAAACTTATAATAAAAAACAAGTGCAATTAGCTTGTCTTCCCCCAACCTCTGCTGCTGCTCAACAACATCTATTCCGGGTATATTATCAAGTTCAAGTGTGGCTTGGTAATAAAATGGATCCAGAAGACTGGGGTTGGAAGTTAGTTGACAATGCATTGGAACCAATTCATACGTTACTCCCACCTGCACCAGAAAAACTCCTTAACACCATCTTTTGCAATTGCAAAAAAGGTTGCAATGCTAAATGCGGCTGTAAAAAGGTTGGACTGTTTTGTTCTTTAGCATGCACCAATTGTCAAGGACAGTCGTGCTCCAATGTTGAATCGATATTAGATGAGGATAATTACGATATCAGTGATGAGACATATGATCCATCACTTTTAGAACATATTTGTGTCCAGCAGGAAGATGAGGAAAAAGAAGATGAAGAAAAAGAAGAAGAAGAAAACGAAGACAATATACTAGAAGTTCCATTGGATTATTATGAATCCGATGAATAATTTTTCCAAATTATTTTTTCATTTATGTATTACATAATTTACGCAGCTTTCATCATTTTCAATACTCCATTTGCATTCAATAGGATCATAATAGATCGTGGAATAGGCCTACCGGGGAAACCACGTTAAAAAAAAAGCGCCAAGCACACTACCTCATAGGTGGTGTGGAAACGTGTGCATATTACGAATAAAATATTTTTTTCAATTCTTTCAACCGCTATATCACGGAAATGGCAATACTTATGAAAAAAAGTGTAGATACATTTTTTGTAGAGAATCGGATGATCTACAATTTTTGTCTGAACTATTTTTGCTGTAAAACTCACCGTTAAGCTGAAAAACGCGAAAAACCTATTTTTGCAAACTTTCACCATCGATAAAATTTTTTGCACAAGGGGGATTGATGGGGACTTTTCACAATTCATTTATAATGGTATTCTGAACATTCATACCAATTTTTAGCTCTATGGGAATTATTGTAACCTTCAAAGTCTTATTTGACTGGACTACAGTTGGGTCGGATGTAGTTCTTGTTTGACCCTGTGTCGATTAAAAATTTCAAAATGTTACCGCTCTTCGTCCGATATTCAAAATATGGGAGCGAAGAGCAGTTCATTCTAAAAAATGGGTTTCCTGTATGGCGTGAGGGGTCTTGTCCTCTGACTGATCCATTATTTCGGGTTCTTGATATTCGTAACAGGTTTCAAGATCCTGTTTTTCCGTGTTTCCGTAGTCGGTTAGGGTTTGGTCGTATTTGTGGTCCTCACTTCCGAGGACTTGCTCGTATTCGCTTATTTCCATGGGGGGTTCGTAGTTGTAGGTGTTAGTATAAAAAGTTCTTTGTATTTTGTTTGGAGGAGGGTGCTGTTGGGACATTGGAATATTTCTTTTGGGTGGAGGAGGCCAAGATCTCTGTTGAGGTCGGTTCATATAGTTAACGTCTCGGGATTGAACAGATATGTCCATGGGTTCGCCTCGTTCTCGAGGTCCGGGTTGAAATCTGTTAAATGTGTTTACACGAGGGAAGTGATTCTGTGGAGAGTTGTTCTGATAATGGTTTGGACCACGTTGATGGTTAAATTGTGAGTTGAATGGTTGATTATATCTTTGATAATATAATGGGTTGCGGTTTATGGATGGTATATGAGGTTGTGGAAACGGTTTGGGTGGTCTCGGCGGTGCATGCATCAACTCTGGATAGAACTGGGTTTGTGGAAAGAATTGAGGAGTCTGTGGTAATCTTTTGGGAGGAGCAGGAAGAGTCAAATGGTTGTCGAATTTTCGTGTGGTGCCATGGGTCTGGTTAGCGTGAAATGTACGGTAATTTAAATTCTCCAACTTTAGGCAGAGATGTAGTGCCTGTGGAAGGTCTGTGGGTTCCCTTAGCCCTAGGAGTTTGGGTAGGTCTCCCTTGAGTCCTCTGATGAAAGTATCGAGAGCTTTATCTCGATAAGTTTTCACCATGACGTTCATAGCGTCAGTACTCATTTCTAGGGATGCGATTTTATTCAATATAAGGGATAGGTGATGGTATACGGATTGGTAGAAATCTTGGACTGTCTGGTGACCTTGGACAAGTCCGGTCATCTGGTACTCGAGAGTGCCGATGTCTCGCTTGTCCGCATAATGGAGAGTCAAGCAACGTGATATGCGTTCCCAATTTAATGGAGTGTTATATGACTCCAGAACGACATCTGCTTGCCCCACTATTTTGTTGCGGATCACATTCAAAATGCCAAAATATCTAGGTGTTCCTTTTGTGGTCTCATATAAGTGGAGGATGCGGTCGACGCTCTTTTTCCAAGAGCTAAATTCTCCCGCTTGCCCTGAGAATTCTCTCAGGCTCCTCACTACGTCGGGTATTTTGTCCATTTCGGACAAATTACCCCTTTGGTCTTCATTTATAGTTTGGTCTGTGTCCAAGTTACTTTCGGAAGCGGGATTTAATAGATAGTTGACCATTCGAGGGCATTCTTGTGCGAGAATATTAGTCACAAGTTGTCGGATCTGGGTTTGCATGTTTACTGATATGGGTTGATTGTTAGTGTTTTCGGAGGGGTTAGTTTCGAGTCTTGGGGGTCTTATTAGGTTTTCGTTTCTGGCCATTTCTGACTACGAACTATAGCAGTGGGTTTTTCCAAAAATAAGATAATTCTTCAGTGTTAAGTCTGTTAATCTACTAATGTTATTTTCCCTTGTATTATATTTATGTTCTTTATATTCTTATTCTATTACTATGTATGTATATTCTTATTATACTTAAATTATTGCTTACATTAGGATGAGTTGCTTGAACAGGAAGCGGCTGTCAATCATGCTGTTGACTCCTTTTTGCTGTACTGCTACTCGGGGGCCTCTTTTCTTCCGTCGATGTGCTTGTCTGGTGTCCTTGTTGTTAACTTATTTATTTTGTGTGGGTACCAACAGTTCTTAGCGGATTACTTCACTTGTGCACTTCGTTCTTATTCTTAGTTGATTCACTTTTATTATATTTTCCTTGATTTTATTTCTTGGTTTAGTCTCACTTTTCTCCTTTAAATTTTACACTTAATTCTTTCTATTAGTTACTTTTACTTGAATTTCCCACTTTTTATTGGTTACTTAATTTTTACTTGAATTTTCCACTTTTTATTATTTACTTAATTTTTTCTTGACTTTTCCACTTTTTATTAGTTACTTAATTTTTACTTGAGTTTTCCTATTTTTTATTAGTTACTTAATTTTTACTTGAATTTTCCACTTTACTTGAATTTTCCTACTTTCTATTAGTTACTTAATTTTTATTTTAAATATCTATTTTGCACTTAATACCGCACTAAACTTGGGTCCCTGCTCGGGCGCCAGTTAACTTCCCTTTTACCGGTTTAGTCAAAAAAAAGCGATCTTTATTATTCGGCTCGCACACCGCAACTGAACTTAAAATCTACCTTAACATATTTTATAATAACTTATTCTAGACATGAGGTCAGCTATTCCCTCGTAGTTCCGCTGTTCCGCTGATGTTGCATTTCTGCTTGCGAAACCGTGGGACAGGTTCAGTGCAGGTCGTCGGGCGGATTCCTGTGTCAGGTTCGATGAAGGTCGTCGGCTGGGTGTGGGAAAATATGGATATGGGATTCGTGTTCGGTACGTCTGGGTGTTGGATTAGGAGAATGGGAGAATGAGAGAATTGGGAAGTGGGAATGTGGGAAAGTGTTTGTTAACTTGTATAAGTGCAAAAGAGATTCGTGTTTCTCCGTTCATATTGTCTAAGTTATTCTCTGAGCTAAGTAGCTAAGTGGAGATATTTATTTTGTAATTCGTTCTCTACTTGAGGGCGATGAAGGCAAAAAATTGGTAAGATTCCAGTGGATGCCCATGGAAGAGCGAGCGAAAATTAGCCCCAATCATTCTTGCGGTGTTCATATGAACGAGATCTTATTACACAGTATTTAAACCTAGACTAAATGTGTCATTGACCTTGAGTCTCACTTAAATAAAAAAGTGTTATGCCCATATTGAAAAACCATGTACAATTCGATTCTGTCATCAATTTTTTTAATACATTGTTATGGAGAACTTTGAAAAGTTGAAAACAAATTTCGCAACTCATTTGCCTATAGCAACGATCCTCATGTTTGCAAACATATGGTAGAATTTGACTCGGCACGCGCCCGCGTTTGATATTGTGTGAAGAAAGAAAACATTTGTGTTCTTGAAATTTTTTTAGGAGAACCAATACTGATACGATCAGGCTTCTCTATGCAAAAACGAATGAGATCAACAAGCAAGTAATGTAAGAACAAACAAGCAGAATATCATTAAAGTTTTGTTTTGAAAACGAGCCTGTAAAGACTCGGCCTCATTTTGGAAAATTGTATGGAAAATCATTTTAAACAACTTCTAAAATTGAAATGCTATTGTGATCTTTGGAACCTAAAGATAAACATATCCGAGTATTAAATTATGGTTTTGGTACCACTCGGGATAACAGCGGGAAATTTGGTAACTGGATGGCTAGACATTCGAAGGGCTAAAGATATGTAATGACCTGGGTTCCCTCATTACATCGAATATAGACTTGCAACCACATTAACGAGGTTTGTGCAAAACTTGAACGACCAAAAGTGAATTTTTATTTTTTACTCATTCATCAATATCACCCTCAAAGTAATCCCATTCAGATATAATACACGTCCGTCAACTCTTTTTCCAATCTTCGCAGCTATTCCAGCGGTGCAGTTTTTATGTCCTCAATCGATGCAAATCTCTGTCCTTCTATTAGTCTTTTCAGTATTAGGAAGGGAAAAATGTCAATGGGGGAGAAGTGCGAAGAATATTGTAACTGAGTCATGATTACGGTATTATTTTTGGCCAATAAATTACGCAAAAGCAAGGATGATTGAGCAGATGCATTATCGGGATGCTACAGCATGAATTTTTTTGCACAAAGCCGGACGTTGTCTTCATATTGTTTCATGCAAATTATTGACCGTACAACCTTCTGGAAAAAAATTCATAACGAACCACGCCATTGTAATGGAAGAAAACACTGAACAAAATTTTCACATTTGTCTGAACTTGGTGTTTCGTTTTTGGCTCTTCTGGTCGCTTCTATTGGGATGACTAAGATTTGGTTTCGATGTCATAACAATTTCGAAACAAACTTCAGTGAAACACGTTTCACGCACATAATATCTGGAAAAAATTCATAGCATGAGCTAACCAATGAGGATGATGAAAATCAACTTCTATGATCACTATTCTCCATAACAATTTTCTTCACGGCTTCAACCTATGAAAACGTTGTTGGTGACGTCGTCTAGGGCGGACATTGTCATTTCAAACAGTCACCTTATTTTTTTAACAAACTTTGTTTTACCTTTGAAGCCAGTCGTTTGAATGTTGTTTCCTATAGTGCAAGTATTTACCTGCCCAACTTAAGGTCTCCTTGGGAGTCGGTAATTTTATTTCTTAACTCCGCTCAACGAGTCTTATACCCGCGATCAATAACGCCTTTACATCGTCAGTTTCCATGGACCAATAACCATAATCGAATGGAGCCAAGAAGAAATACCCTTGTGTGAAAGTATAGTTTACATTAATTTTGAAATTACATAGCTATAGTTATGATGAAGATCCTAAAAAAGCAATGATGCTGTGTTTTATAACTAACCCCATCAATGAAGTGCTTTGACGCAGCCTCAGTTCCGCCTAATCTGAGTATTGCATGCCCAAGCAAAAAGGCTTATGTATGAATTCCAAGTGATATTTGTGAAGGCACAGCACGAGCCGACGGTATTGAGGTGGAAACGGAGAGGAAACGCCAATGAACATTGGTATTAAATATTTTTTGTATTGTAATATTAGGCTACAAAGTACATTCCGTATTCGTGAATCGTTTAAGAATCGAGTCGGTAAATATAACTGTACGTCCGAAGGCTGGCTTAAGGGCACACTGTGCCGATCACTTGAATAGAACCCCCCATTGTCCATAATATAAATTAATATCATTCGAATGTCTGAACATGTAACGACCCAATTTTTGCCTTTTTATAACATCTCCTTACACACTCTTTCTGTGAGCGAGTTCGTGCATTGGAAATGTCTTGTTAAATAATTTTTGTCATGTTGTCTGAAATCACTGTGACAAACTTCATCTTATTTTGGTTCATTAAAGGCTAAATACTTAAAGCGTTTAAAGCTAAAAAAAACAAACACCGTCTAATCCGCCCCGTAAAGAGCAAGTTAGTTTCTGTCGTTCTAACATGACATGGAGTAAGGAATGGTATCGTCTTGTTTTTACCAATGAAAAAAATTTTAATTTAGAGGGTCCTGACGGTTTCAATTATTACTTTGATAAGTTGCGGAAGGAGGAGCGCGGCGGATATAAGCCTTACAGACTGAAGCCAAAACAGTCGGAGTGAAATCTTTCTTCCATCATTTCGCAGAATTATTTTCGACGTCCCGTATATGATCATTCCAACTAAATGTTTTATTGAAACACCCACCAAGAAGGAAAAGCTTTTCGGTTTCAACTACAGAAGCGCCATTTATAGATAATGACTGATTAGCTTTGGGATTTTCAAGCATTAAATTCCACTGTCTGCTTATCCTGCTGTCGAGGTCCGAATTTAATTCCCCGTTTCAATTCCACTTCAGAAGAGCAGGGACGCGAGTCTTAGAACGAATATGGAAACCCGAGAGAACTATCAAGCAAATTAATGGATTAGATTAGATATTGCAAACAGATCATTTCTAAAAATGATTGGTGATAGAATAGAGCCTTGAGGAACACCAGCATTTATTTGTTGAATATAAAACTTGAAACCAGCCCAAATGACTTGAATTGACTGACCGATCCATAGAAGAGTGGTTCCACTTTTTGGTGCCATCAAAGCATTGGTGTACCTGTTGCTACGGAAACCATACTGTGGGTCATTAAAAGGTTTCCATTTCCTTAGAAAGAAAGGACATTAGTGCTAGGAGTCAGTAAATGAAAACAGAGGAAGATTCGCCTTTTTGGGGACAGGCTGGAGAAACGCTGTTTTTTTCATTTATTAGGGAAGAGAGCCGAAGAGTAGGATAGCTAAAAAATCGCACCAAGTAGTTTTGCCAGTCTGAAAAACCACATCTTGAGAAGTATGGGAGAAATACCACTAGGACCAACGGAATTGTGTTCGTTGAACTCCTTAAGACGCGATCTGAAAGCATGGGACTGGCTGCTTAATACAGGGTGCGCCATCTCATATGGGTCGATGTCAACTTCGAATAACTTCAACAATTGTCAACCGATTTTTACATGTCATAGAATTTTGGAAACGTCAATTCAGTACAATTCAAACCATGAATCGTTTCATACCAAAAAAAATGCGCGGAAGTAGTTTCAATGTTCATTAAAAATTAACGCTCGATTGTGCTAACTCAACGTACGTATCGTGCAAAATATCGTGATCATAAGAATACAAAAACATACAATTCGTCGTTGGGCTTCAAAATTTTTTCAATTAGGTTTTGTGGCAAGCCCTCGTGAGCAACTTAGGGAACGTCCGCGGTGTTCAAACTCATCTATTCAGCCTGTAAAAACTTGGGTCAAGAAGACCCAAGTTTGTCATATCGGCGCCGTTCGCAGCAGTTAGGCATCAGTGGGACAACTTTGCGGATAATTTTAAAGGATGATCTTCACTCATTTCCATACAAAGTGCAGATAACTCAAAGAAGAGCCGCTATATGATCAAAAAGTTACTGTTTGGGCCGGTGTATGCGCTAAAACCATCATTGGACCGTATTTCTTCAAAGTTGGCGATACAGTGGATGGCGATCGATATCGTCCCATTATGTGGTCCCAGGAATGCGTAAAAAAGGCTTATTTCACTTTTGGTTTCAATAAGATGGCGCGACATGCCATACTGCGGACAAAACAATGAATCTTTTGCGTAAGAAGTTCTCTGGAAGATTAGGTTAAAAAAAGGGAGATATTGATTAGCCTCCGAGATCGCCGGATTTGACTCCTCCATACTTTTTTCTTTGGGGATACTTGAAAAGCAACGTGTATGCTAACGGTTCGAAGACAATAGAACAGCTCAAAAGAAACATTCGTGCGGAAATCGCAGAAATTTCCACCGAAATGCTCGAAAATGTCATGGAGAATGCGAGAAAACGAGCCCATTTTTGCGTCGGCAATAAAGGCGGTCATTAAATTGATATTGTTTTCAAAAATTAAATAAAATAAGTTGTAAAGATCTAGATAGAAAAGATTGAATAAAAGCTTTTGAATTTCCAAAATCGGTTGAGAATTGTTGAAGTTATTCGAAATTTACATCGACCCATGTTAGATGGCGCACCCTGTATATAAGAAGCCAATTGGCTTTATCTAAAGAGCTGACAGCTGGGATGAAGAGCATCGGTATTGAAGACGAGACAGAATTCTTTATATTCTTTACAAACGACCAAAAGTTTTCTCTATCCTTGGGTTATTGTAACATTTTTTGTCTTAACTTTTAATCATAGGAGAGTTTAACACGTTGAAACAATGCATTGCAATCATTTTTAGTTTTCCTCAGAGGGTTGATTTAGTCCTAAAACTCAACTCTCTTAACGTGATAGCCTCCTTGCAGCTCGAGTCGTACCAAGCGTTTGATACTTTGGGTTTGACATTTTTCATTATGAAGAATGAAGGATCTCCTGCCAAGTAAAATAATATTTGAAATCATCAACAGCGGCTTCCTAAACTCTGAGCCTGAGTTCATACAGTCTTTCATCCTTGGCGGTCGGAGAGGCCAAGTTGTCCTGCGTCCGCGATCATTTGGTCTTTATATCGAAGCGTTGGTCTCCCCCTTTTTATCGAACAAAGAAGCTCGGATTCGAGAACCCTCTTAGCTTTGAATATCCGTCGATGTCCATGTGCTCGATGTGGCCAAGACATTGTAATCTACGGATTTTAGCTTTCCGGACTGTATCCACATATCTGTACAGCTCCTAACGTTCGCGGTTATATCTTCTCCTCAATTCGCTTTCCTTGCAGACAGGACTTAATATCCATCGCAGAATTCTTCTTTCGAAGGAGCCAAGAATCAACCCTGCTGTTCTGCCTATCGAAGAGCTTTCGGCTAAATACACAAGGACTTGCAGGATTGAATTGAATTGAAGAGTATGGGGTGTGTCATTACAGGACACTTGCACTGCGACCATCAAGATCTATTGTACCCCCTTCTTTGATCTAGGATTTTAGTGTTGCTTTCATGAATTTAACAACTTTCCTAGATGGGAAGTCCTTCCCTGTTAGTTGTGTCTTTGTTGACATTTCGAGTCGCTCTTCAGTGAGTTCTGGGCATTTTATGAGAATATGTTCCATTGTCTCTTTATCCTGCCCACATCGTCTGCAAGACTCAGTGCTGCTGAGACCCATTTTGAATAAGTGGTGATTGCAAGTGCCGTGCCCTGTAAGAGCTTCACATAGCAGTTTTAGTTCGGCTTTATTTAGTTCTAGTGCCTCTTTTGTACGTTTTGGATTGTGATTCTGTTCCATAAAGATTTTAGAGTGTCTTAAGCCCTCTTGTCTGTTCCAGAATTGGTTCTTTTGTTTGATGACCCATTTGTTTAAAGTTTTATTTGTGTCTGTGTTGTCAAATCCATAAAGGGGGAAGGGTCCAGTAAAAGGCATCTGGGCGCCTTTTTTGGCTTGTAAGTCCGCCTTTTCGTTGCCTTTATGGTTTTCATGACCTGGCACCCAAATCAACTTTACTTTGTTGTTTATCGCCAGTTTATTTAAACGTTGGTGACATTCCCAGACAGCTCAACTCAATTACAACAACAAATTCAAGACAACATTACCCATAATATACAAAGCATAACCCTTGAAACAGTGTATAATGAAATTGTTGCTCTTAGAAAAGAAAATGCCTATGCTTGCTCTCTAATACACGCATTGCAAGAAGAAAAAAATAATCGCTTGCAGACTGTTCGTGATCTTCAGAGAGAAGTTTAATTCCTACAACAAAACAAAAGAGAAAATTGTGTAGAAATCATGGGTGTTTCAAATGTAAACAATAGTAATGTACTAAATTGTGCTCTGCAAGTTTTCTCACAGGGTGTGTCTACAAATGTGTCGGAATTGGAAATTGATAAGTGTTTTGTTAAAAATGTTAAAACGTCTACGAATGTAAATGGCAACAAAAAGTTGTTAAATTTGTATCGAAAATTAAAAAGGATTTAATTATGAAAAACAAAATTATTTATAAGAAAAACTTAACATCTAATATTTTCGGATGTGATAAAAACAGAAAAATCTATATAAACGAATCTCTAAATGCTAAAACAAAATACCTTTTAAATGCTGCACAAAAAGCTAAAAAAGAAAAGTTGTACAAGTATGTTTGGGTAAGAAACGGAAGAGTGTTTATGCGTAAGGAGGATAATGCTAAATTAATCGTCATTAATTCTAATGAAGACCTTTTGACCCTTAAATAACATGCTAAATCTCAGAAGTAAAAAATGTCCCCTCTGTCAACTGTATTAACATTGACGCTCTTGATCTTTTTTCAAACCAAACATACTTACCAAACGTAAATATTATTCACCAAAACATACGAAGTATGCGTAAGAATTTTGATAACTTTCTAGTCCACTTGAACTCATTTATAAACAAGCCTGATTTTATATTTTTGTCGGAAACTTGGATTTACAATGAAGAAAAATCGTTGTTTAACATTAATGGGTATGAATTCGTATCGTGTTGCAATAACAGTTATGCGTCTGGTGGTGTTGGTGCATTTATTAAAAATACATTTCATATTGAATTTTATGGTTTTAATTTGCATAGTTGCGATGTTCTAAAAGTTAAAGATAGTAATTCTAAGTTAACCTTTTTCTGTGTCTATAGATTTAATAATCCATCTCTGTCAGATAACATGTTTTGTGAAGAATTAGGTAATTTGCTATCAAAAGAGGCAAACGATGTTATTATTGTGGGTGATATTAACATAGATATTTTACAAAACTCTAGTCTAGTCGATAATTATTTATTTATGTTATCTTCCCTCGGCTTTGAGACATACATGAATAGACCAACTCGTATTACGGCCTCCACTAGTACTTGCATCTACCATATTATGGTACGTTTTTCAAACCCCCAAATAACTGAAATCTATAGTTCAGTTGCTGATTTGCAAGTATCTGATCATTGTATGACTTGTCTTAGCTTAAAACATTCTAGTATTTCTATCAATAAAATACCACGATCTAGTCCTTCCCTTGTCAACATTGACTTTACCTGTTTAAATACCTTCGTTTTGAATGTTGGGAAAGCGTACTAAATGAAAGCGATCCTTCCGCTGCCTTTTCTATGTTTATTAAAATTCTTGAAAACTATGTTTTACAAAGTTCTAAAATAATTGTAAAAAAGAGAAGTAAATGGAAAAAACTAAAACCTTGGATATCTTTTGCCTTAGTAAAGAAAATTAGCACTAAAAACAAATTGTACAAAAAAAAGTTAAAAAATCCCAACAACAATAATATCTCAACTGCCTACAAACAAATATGCAAAGAAATTTCCAAAGATGTTTCGTTATGCAAAAATAGCTTCTATGTGAACAAATTCCGTGCGGCCAAAGGTGATTCCAGGAAAGAATGGGAGCTAGTAAGAACTATATTGAATAAATCTACTCAACAAAGTCAAATATTAGGTTTAAAAGAAAATGACGCTTTAATAACTGATACTAACATTTTAGCAGAAAAATTCAATTGCTTCTTTTCCTCTGTAGGTACTAAAGTAGTATCTGGTAGTTGTAATTCTTACTGTTTAGCCAAAGAAATATCTTGTCCCCAGAGTTTTTTGTTTAATCCCATATCGTCCTACGAATTGTTCAAAATTATTCTGTCCCTTAAGAATTCAAATTCTAAAACATCTGATGGATTCTCAAGCAATTTTGTTAAAAAAATAGCCCTTAACATCTGTGATATTTTATGTTTCATTTTCAACAAAAGCGTTGAATGTGGTGTTTTTCCAGAGTATTTAAAAACTGCGGAAGTTATACCTTTGTTTAAAAAAGGAGACAAAACTACAATTAATAATTATAGACCTATTTCCCTACTGTCGGTTTTTTTCAAAATTTTTGAAAAAGCAATGAAGATGAGAATGGTCCACTTTTTAGAAAAATACAGTTTTTTTTAGTGAATGTCAATTTGGCTTTCGTACAGGTCATTCTACTGAGAGTACCCTCCTTAATTTTTGTTCCAATATTTATAATGGCTTCAATAACAAAAAACTGATAGCAGCGCTTTATGTTGACATTACAAAGGCCTTTGACACCGTTGATCATAAAATACTTTTGGACAAACTGTTTAAGTGTGGTTTTAGGGGTAGTATTCATAATTGGCTTAAGTCTTATTTATCTAACAGAGATCAAAGAGTGAAAATAGATGGAGAGTTAAGTTCAAGAAGTTTTGTTACCATAGGTGTTCCACAGGGTTCCATTCTTGGGCCCTTACTCTTCCTAATATTTATTAACTCACTTTTCTTACAAAAATACAAAAGCATAGTTACAGCGTATGCAGACGACATGGCTTGTACCTTTACCTCTAACTCTGCCCTAGATCTTTCTGCCAATATTAATCATGACCTTGAAGTCATAAGTCATTGGTTCAAAACACACAAGATGGTTATTAGTGATAAAACTAAATTAATGTTTTTTAGTCCTAATGGTAGAGAAATAGACTATGGTCCTTTTATTTTTCATTGTGCTAATTGCAAAAAAATTCAAGCATAGTATGTTTATTTGCAACTCAGAATGTAGCTCACAATCATATTTTGAGGAACGCCTATGTTCTGACAAATGTTTTTGTATTGAGAACGTAAAACAATTTAAATATCTTGGTGTCCTGTTGGACTGGAAAATGAACTGGTCTGAACATACAAATATAGTATCTCTTGGCTGCTACAAGTTTACTTTTTAAAATCTTATTGTTCAGTGGATCTCCTTAAGTGTATTTATTACGGTCTAATTCAATCCAAACTTGAGTATGGCATCGCTTCCTGGGGTGGCACTCACTACAATAAAATTTATCCCCTTCTTGTGTCACAAAAACATGTTATCCGGCTTATTTGTAAGAAACATCGCATGTCTAATAGTCTAATACTTTTTAGAAACCTTAAAATTTTGCCTGTAAAGCATTTATATTGCTACAAAGTTTCAAAAATATTTTTTGAACGATCTGGATATTTATTAAGTAGAAGCTCTTCTAGCTACCAGCTAAGAGTAAACGAACAAAATCTTGTTCAAGTGCCTCACCACAGCTTGCATATATTTTCACAGTTTTTTTCTGTTGCTGCTCCTAGACTTTTCAATAAACTACCTGACAACATAAGATGTATTCAAAATAAATCCATTTTTCGAAAAAAGGTGAAATCGTGGCTTTTAGATATTAATTATGAAAATATTCTTCAAATGCTTTGTGTTTTGGTCTAGTAAATTAATTATATTATATTATAATTTTTTGATACATATTAAACTCGTAACGACCCCATCCATTTATTCATTCATTTTGTTATATACTTTATTTATAAAATTGTAATATTGTTCAAACTGCTTTCGCTTCTAGTTTCTTAATAACTATAGATTGCAGATACTTTTTAATTTAATTTCCGTTTTAACATTGTTCACATTTATTTGTTTCGTACTTTATCTATATGTATTACTTAAAAAGTCAATAAAAGTCAATATCAATATCAATATCTTTAATCTATTGGGCTTTTGTTCACTAATGTAGTGTACCGCCGCATTTATTGCATACAGCCTGAAAGATTGTTGATTCACCGCAGAGAGGGATGTGAAGGCTACATTTAGGTCCTATCACACCAGCCCCTACTTCATTTCCGGATTTGGACCCATCTGTAAACCACTTTTCGGCACCATCCTTCAACCAAGGGGGATTGTTTTTCCATTCCTTCCTGTTTGGAATGAGTATTTCAAAGTGTTTTTTAAAGTTCAGCTGAGGGGACATTAGGTCACTTACACGAGTTAGTTCCCAGACGTTGTCGACCTTTTCTAGAATCTCTAGATGTCCAGTCAGGTTCCCTTTTTTGTAGTTATAAGTTCTTTGTATCCTTAGGGCTTGTTTGGCCGCTTCTGCCTGAACGGCAGTGTGTAACTGCGGAATGTTTAGGATCGCCTCCATTCCAGCGGTTGGAGTGTTTTCATTGCTCCAGTTATACAAATACATGCTAGTCTTTGTATTTTGTTGAGTTTGCGTATTATTCCTTTTTGTACGCATTTCCTCCACCATACCGCAGCGCCGTATAGTATGGTTGGTTTGATCATCTGATTGTATATCCATATACTCATTTTTGGGTTGAGTCCCCATGTTTTGCCCACCAGCTGTTTTAGGGACCATAAGGCCTTTACAGCCTTTGAGTATATGTTATCTAGGTGTGCATTCCATGAGAGTTTATGATCCAGTGTTATTCCTAGGAATTTTACCTCTTTCTTTATTGGGATGTAGGTGTCTTTTATTTTAAGGTTTGGTAGATCGATTGATCTTTTCCTGGAAAACCTAATTATTTGGGTTTTGCTGGGATTGATAGAGAGTTGTTCTTTATCGCACCAGTTCCATGTTATTTTTAGGGCGTTTTGCATAAGATTCCCTAGAATGTCTTCTTGTTTGCCTTTTATGAATATGGTGATGTCATCTGCATATCCAATGGCAGTAAAGCCTTTGTTGTTAAGTTCCCAGAGAAGTTCATCTACCAGAATTGACCACAGAAGCGGGGATAGAACACCCCCCTTGCGGGCAACCTCTAATAGTTTTGATAACTAGTTCTGAGGTACCTAACTTGGCTGTTATGCGTCTATCTTTTAGCTAGGGTCTACCTTTTTTGCATGTAATGCTTTAGTTAGTGATGAGTGATTTGCATTGTCAAATGCTCCCTCTATGTCCATAAATGCTCCAATTGCTACTTCTTTTGAATTTAAGGCCTTTTCAATGATTTCCGTAACTTTGTAGAGTGCGGTTATCGTAGATTTGCCTTTTTGGTATGCAAATTGTAGTTTATGGAGTGGAGATATCTCCAGTGTTGTTCTTATAATTAGTTCAATCAGTTTTTCCGTTGTTTTTAGTAGGAACGAGGATAGACTGATTGGTCTGTACGATTTAGGATTTTCTGGTGGTTTGTTACCCCCTTTAGGTATGAATATGACCCTAATCCTTCTCCATGTACGTGGTATGTAACTAGTGGCAAGGCTGGTTCGGATAATTTTTACCAACAGTGCCTTTAGTTTATTGTTCCCATGTATTAGTAAAGCTGAAAATATTCCGTCAGGTCCCGAAGCTTTAAATGGCTTGAAGCTGTTAATGGCCCAGTCTAGCTTCTCGTACGTTATATATTTCCTCACGCTGTTATTACTATTTTGATAGTAGTTTGGTAAGTTATGGCTGAGATTACAGCTAGTTTCCACGGTACAGCCAGGAAAGTGAGTCTTTAGGAGTAATTCTAGGGTGTCCGTGAAGTTATTTGTCAGGTTTCCATCCAGGTCTTTGAGCAGACCTAAGGAATCATGGTTTCCCTTGGATAACGCTTTGTAGACTCTTGCTGTTTCTGGTGAGTCTTTAAGGTTATCACAGTAGTTCATCCATGATTTCCTTTTGGATGCCCTGATTCCTTTATTATAATTGGTGAGAGCTTCTTTATATGGCTGCCAGTTGCCCGTCTTTTTTGCCCTGTTGAACTCTTTTCTTGCAGACTTCCTAAGTTTGCTCAGTTTGGAGTTCCACCAGGGTACGGATACTTTAGATTTTTTTTCTTTTGGTGGGCAGCTTGCATGGTAGGAAGATAATATGGTGTCCGTGAGGAATTCGACTGAGTTGTCTAGTTCCTCTGGAGTGTTGGTGTTCAGATGAACCCCTGATAGTTTTTCATTTAGGAGGGATTTGTACATTTCCCAGTTTGTGGCTTTGGGAGATCTATATCTCACCAGGGTCTCAGCCTGAGTTCCCATGTTAAGTTTAAAAGTGATGTGGTTGTGGTCAGAAAAGGAGTTTTCTTTCGAGACCTGCCACTCTTTAATCAAGTTAGATATTTTGTTAGTAATTAGTGTGAGGTCTAGAACTTCTTTCCTTATTGCATTTTGGAAAGTTGGTTCTTTGCCTCTATTTGCTATATCTAGGTTAGTATCGACGAGAAATTCTAGGAGAGACTCACCTCTTGAATTTGTATCGCTACTGCCCCAGATAGTATTGTGAGCATTCGCATCGCAGCCAATGACTAGGTGTTTCCTATTCTGTTTACAGAATCTTACCAGTTTTTTGATGTTTTCTGGTGGTGCTTCCTCTTCTTCACCCGGAAAATAGGCTGAGGTGACGATTACCTCAGTTCCCATCATGTTGACTAGGATCGTCACTACGTCTCTATCGGTAAATTCTGAAATTTGTAGGAAGTTAATATCATTGTTAATAAGTATTGCAGCTCTCGGTGTATCAGCCGCTTTGTCGTAAACCAACTTACAGTTTTTGATGTTTAGTCCTGATATTTTGTTTTTATTGATCCAGGGCTCTTGTATGAGCCCCAGATTGAATCTTCCTCCCGCATGCCTTTTTTGTATTTCTGCCGACGCAGATTTGGCATGCTGGAGGTTCGCCTGCAGGATTTTTAACATGCGGTTTTGTCTGAGGACTCTTTAGCGTCCTCTATTTCAAGGATTTTTTCATCCTCTGTTGTTTTTTCCGCGTTGTTGAGTCTCCTTAGACAGATTTGTCCAAACTTGAAGTAAATAGTGTTACTTCTCGACTCTAGGATTTTGGCGATTGACCGGTCCATAGAGAGGACTAGCATGGCAGCTGTGCTTTTGTTAACCCTTTTAAGCGTCCTCCAAGAGTCAGCTTTTAGGCCTTCATTCTGTGACTGTATGAGTCCCAGTATTTTTTCAGTGGCTGTGCTGGCAGCATTTGGGAAGTATCCAACTAGGGTACATGGTTGAGGAATCGAATCCTCTTTTGTAGCCCATAGTTCGGCTCCCTCCCATGGCTTCAGCAACGGTGTGGTTATTTTCAGCCACTCCACTGTACTTTCCGTCATACAGTTTAGGGTTAAAATGCCCGCCTTGAATGTGCAGCTCTGGAATTGAGGCTTTACGATGCTGTCCTTTTGACAAAGGACTTTCTCGAGTATTGCCTCTTGCAATTCCGTTAGCTGAGCTGTAGTCAAGGTCGTGTTTGGATAATTCTTGGCTAGGACAGCCATTTTTATGCCAATGCACGCCTCTCCATAGGTGGTATCAGGCCTCCTTTTGCTTGTTGAGGGACCAGGTACCGGAACGGGACCAGGTCCAGAGCCAGGACGAGGTCCAGAACCAGGACGAGGTCCTTTTGTGCAAAGCTTCTTGCTTTGTGCTATTATTTGAGGCGATTTATCATCCGACCTCTGTCTTTTTGGAGCTGGTGTTCTTGCTCCTTTAATCGGGTTCATTGCTGATACCCTTGCTTTTTCAGGGTCCATGCCCTTTTTTATGAGGAAGGCCATGCGTTTTCTCCCCGCACCGCTTAACCTCTTTAGCTTTTCATGGACACTGAGTTTGTCCATCTTTAGCGTGACATCGCAAGCATCTTTTTGGGCGGAGTTACTAGGTCCCTCTGCACCCTTTGCTGCTTTGTTACTTAAGGCTTCTTCAGCCTCTTTGGTAAGGTTTTTGGGACTTTTAGGGCAGTCCCCTCCCTTAGTTGAAATTGTATTCGAGATTTTGATTCCCACGAGTCCCGCGAGAAAGAAGTTTCATTCGAACCAGAGCTCCGGATTAGCTCGAATGGGCATTTATTTTATTTAAATGGGACCTCGCCAGGGCATCCCAAGTTCGCATACTAGCGACTAGTTATCCCACTAGCCATTCATCCTTCGGCGTATGTAGTGCCACCTTGGATTAGGGAGTTTTTTTTTAAGGAGTTAGTCTTCTCCTCGCCCAACTAGATTTTGCCAGCAATTCAGCAGAGACATGACCTTACTGAGCTTGCTGTTACCAGCGATCACCGCGGGGAGGTACTAGTTGCACTACCATGTATTCGATGCAGTTACGGCACGTGCACTTTTAAGTACTACATGTTGGTCCCCCTACACGAATTCACGGCCGATCGCCTAGGCAGGATAAGAGTATTGTATAGCATAACGTTGCTTCTTCTGGACAGGAGTTTGAATCCTAGCTATTTTGACAAACCGAAATAGCAGCGGTTATCGAGAATGATTCTGCTGGTGGATTTACATCTGTTTGCCCCGAGGTATGTGAACTCCTTCTCTATCTACCTATTATAGCTGTCGATCGTTATATTTTTTCCTAGATGATGGGTGACGGACCGCTTTTTCGTTGACAGCATACATTTTGTCTTCTCCTCACTGATGTGAATCAATTGCCATGAATGCTTCCACAATGGTGCGCTAGGAACTTCGCAACAATATCAATATCGTCTGTCTCCTTTCCAGCCGCCCTTTTGGTACGCCTCATCGGTTGCTCGCTCGACACTCGTCATCATACCTCGGTTTTTTTGTCGGTAGTGGCGCGTAGCCTGTTGTAAATAGTTTCAGCTGATTCTTTGATGGTTGAGCGGCAATGTGGCCATATATTGTTGGCTTTTGTGTCCGACATAGGCATACTTGCGAGTCGTCCACTCAGTTGCTCTCTGTGGTCTCTAGCGATCTCCGAGGTGTTCAGACTTCCAATTTTGAGCCTCCTTTGGGTGGGGTGATGTAGCTTTCTAACATTGGATAAATGGGCTCTGAGATTTGATGCCAATAGGACATGGTCAGAGCCGATGTTTGCCTCTCTGAACGTTCTAAATCCAGGATGCTTGACGCATGATTTGCTTCTATGAGCAGATGGTCGCTTTGGTTGGCAGTTCGACCATCTGAAGACCGTAATGAGCTAGTCTGTAATTGTCGTATCGTGGAGGCTGTGTTTTGCGTCTATTTTAATGACAATTTTAATGTCGTACTCCGGACCAGCTCGCAGATGTCGTCCAAGAGGTTCTAGAAATCCGGTCGTAGAATGCGGATTACAGCTAGGCGATCGTATATTGGCTTAAAATCGATGACTTTCATCCTTATCCGTTTTTCCACGACTATTCCGCATCCCAATAAATGCAGCTATTTGTGGCAATTGTAATATATTTCCCACTCCTTTTTCTTTACAATTCCTTGTCCTATCCAGTAGGGGGTGGTCGTGGTGCAATGGTAATCATCACCCACTGTTGAGCCGAAGGTCTATAGTTCAAGTCCATCCATAGTCAAGAACAATTCCCATACAGAAAAACTGTGCAACAATATCAGTTGTGAATGAGGGATTATAAGAAAGTGTTAACGAAGGCATAACACTTGCAGATTAAGATCACTTCAAAATTCATACTCTGTATGTAACACCTTAATGACATTGTAACAAAAAGAGTTACTTTGAACTACAAGCAACGCAAATTCAGTCAAATCTCTCAAATCCTATCTAGGACAACCACCCCCGGATAGTAGTAAACGGACATCTTCTATAAAAGCCATCTGCACCCCGTCCAGGTTGTGTGACAAACACCATACGAGCGTACAATCTTGAACCTGCACGAATTATAAAAAAAAAACATTCAGCGCATTTCCTGGTAATATGCGTCTTACATATACTGCTTGAGGGTCTTTTCGAGTTCATGAGGAGCTCTAGAAGTGTAGAGAATTCTCATACTCCAGGTACTCGCAAATCGTGGCCCTTTTTCGTGTCATCGTTAGGTATCCAAGCTATATTCTCGATCATAAGACGTTTTTTTTTTCACATGGGCGGGCTGTTAGCCCTCGGCATAGCCGCCATCTTAGTTGGGTTAGGCCCTCTTGCTTTGGGAGGTAGATAGAGGTGTTGAAGAGGCTATTCAGAGGGTGCCGCGAGGAGGCTGTATGTCAACTTTACCTGATGATTAGCTGGCTCCGTCGCTGGCGTGTCGCCATGTTGAGCGCAATCAGCAGGTTGTCATACATACCCAGGCCCTACCCACCGGCTTCCCAAAGAAGTTGTTTAATCGGATCCAGTTAGGTTTATCGTATAACCATTCTGTTCGCTTAGGAGTTCGTTTTCTAACTGAGCGAGGTAACCAAGAGAAATTAGCTGATACGGCAAAGTGGTCTGACAACCCAAGAGGTGACAATATGTTTTTTTTTTTTTTTTTTTTTGTTGTCAATTGAATATTTATCAGGATGAGAGGTAAAGATCAAGTCCAAAATATTGGCCAAATGATCTGCAATGTCAGGTATTTTTCTGGGCTCATTTACTAGCTAGGTTAAACTATTAACCTCAGTGAAGATCACAGTATGCCTTCCTTCGTTGACCTACTGGCGCATTGTAGAAGCCAGTTTTAATTGTTTAATTGTGTTCATTAACATTTGCAACAATAGTGCGAGGAAACAGGACTCTTGTAATGGAGTCGGAAAGCGAGTCGAACTTGTTATAGGTTGAGTTGCTACCCTAGTTTGCACTTCTATAAAAAATATGGAGTTTTAGCCCCATGAATTCAATTCCGATTTGGAACAATGGCCGTAGCATTGTGGTTGAAGTTGGTAGGCCACAACACAACGAACATAGATGACAAGACCGCGATATAGAAAGAATGATGGTATCAAGTAACATCCAGGCAGGCTTAAGTATGATGGTTTCGCTAAGGTCCGAAACAGCTGGCTTGTGAGGGGTAAGATGCACTTACATAGTAAAAAGGTTTGCTCTCGGCTCATGAACATTTCTTACAACATTCCTTCCTATAACAACAAAAAAAAATGTACCCAACTAGGTTGAATGTATGTTGTGATTCCCACATCACGCTCACAAAGCAATTCAGCTAGCTTCAAAATAACTCTATGAAAACCATTCAACTCAGTCTTTTCACCGAAGTCTATAGTGAATTAAATGATCATGGTGCTGACGAGCCCAAAATGGCAAAACATTGTAGAATCTAACAAAGCCATTTGCTTTTAACTAACCCTTGCCCCTAAGCCAGACAAAAGCTTTGTCACCATCGACTGTAAATACAAGTGTTATTTCACACTTCGAGGAGGTGTCTAAACGTGGCAATATCCGATCACTTGACATTTTGTGACGTTACACACATTTTCCGGAAAACAAAACAAATTTCGACTCCAGATATAAATTCACAATTATTGGTTAAAGACAAACAAATGTGTTCAGCTTTGCACAAGAATCAAACTAAGTTCCAGGAAAAATAAAGCGTACAGAATGGTTACATAAGGCAGATGTTTTGAGTTTGAATTTAACATCCGTTCAAGTATAAAAGCCAGCAGGTTTCGGAAACATACATCATTACAAGTCACTAATCGATCTTAGCAAAATGAACTTCAAAGCATTCTTCTTATTCTGCATTGTCGCCCTTGCAATGCTCTGCCAGCGTGCTGATGGACAATTCTTGCAGGGTCTCCTTAGGGTACCAGGATTCCAAGGAGTTGTGGTTGGAACCATTAAACCTGGACAAATCGGTCAAGCGC
Organism: Merodon equestris; assembly: GCA_958301585.1. Taxonomy (NCBI): domain Eukaryota; kingdom Metazoa; phylum Arthropoda; class Insecta; order Diptera; family Syrphidae; genus Merodon; species Merodon equestris. The sequence continues at coordinate 175,279,205 of OY284413.1, forward strand.
AACCGCCGCAATAAGTTTATATAAATCTTGAAATAAAAATTGACTTTTGGTTTATACGATAGCTTTTGAAAAATACAGTTTTTGAGCAAATTATACGCAAAATATCTTTTATTTTTTATACACAAATATATTTAGAGCTTGGGTGGAATTTATGAAAGATTTTTCCGATCTTTGGCGACTACACTTTGAATTCATTATCTGGGTCAAAAGTTTTAGCATTTTAACTATTCTGCTACAACCTCTGTCGGAGCTGCTTATGGCCGACTCAATGTCTTCTCGTTCTTGCTTTGCTAACATACGAAAATGTCTTGAACTGAGTGTTACCCTTTAGCCCGTCAGTCCCTTGGGATTATTTCCACTTTATCCTCCGTTGATTTCTGTCACAAGCATTTCTCCCAAAATTCATCCTTTCTGGCTCTCCTGTACTCGGCGAAGTGCATGCCCAACCGATAACAGCCGAAAAATATATAATTTCCCGACGAAGACTTGCCGTGCACTCCACTTACTTGCCCACATCCAATCATCCATTAGGTCGAATCCCTAAGTACAATCACGTATTCTCACAATGAACAAAACCAATTTCGAAACACTAAGCCGTACATAGCACGTACATATCTCATTCACCCCGACGACCAAGCCTCGACTCAAACTAAATGGAACCGAAAGACCTAAATCTGTGAAATTGAATTTAAATCCATTCGACTCCATATTGCCACTACCCTCGGGCATCACGCAGTTGTCTCCTTCACATGAGCCTCCTTTGAAATACGAGTAAGCCAAATATAAATTGAAAGTCTCCGTCGTTTGATTAAGGCGGCTCATGTAAATGTCGCCAAACGCTCCCCCAACAGTTCACTACGCGTTGGGTATATAGACATAACACTTTAATTAGGAGAAAGGTCAAAATATTACAAGCCTTGCATTGAAATGTCCTATTAGCCCGCGACTGCTGGACTAGTGGCGGGAGGAAGAAGAACAAAAAATCGTCGCAAATCCCCTAATGGAAATATGGGAAACCGTCGTCGTCACATCGCCGACCGAAAAGGGAAGAATCTTGTCGATGCTTGACGTTTTAGTTCCGCAGTGTGTGTAATCCATTTGGAGCATTAGGCTCCCAGGGTGAGGCAACAAAAGTGTACGTTAGTGCTGTGGTGGTTAAGGGATACATTCTGCGTCTATTGTTGTCGGTTTATTAAATATGTCAGTGTGGAACTCACTTAAGTGGCTCGCTCGCTTGCTTGTTCACTGCGGTTGCGGTTGACAACTCGCAATATTATAGCTCATTGTTCGATTGCGACACTTTTGCGGGGTTTCACATAATGGAGATGCATTCGAAGCAGAAGCACTGTCATTTGCCTTGTTCTATCCAAGGGAGAGTCGAGGGAAGAAATAGAAAAGAAAAAAGACCCTTTAGGCTCTAACATGGTTTCAGCACAATTGAGAGGCATTAGGCGTGAACATTATTCCGTATTGGGACGCCGTCTTACGCCATCGCACTCTGTCCCACCTTCTCAGAGAGTAGAGTCCCTAAAGTGCCCTAAAACATAATTGGCTCGTTATCGTTTTATGACCATGGAGTGCAGCATTTAAAGTAACAATTTTTGATTTTGACAGCAGCATCAAGATGGAATGACGCGTAACTTTATTTTTAGCTTTTCCTTATTATCACTCACCATTGCGTGCCATCTCGAACGAGATATATGGTACATGAAGAAGATGATTCATAAAAGCGTTGTTATCCTTGACGACGCTTAAGCCCGTTTTTGGGCCTCCGGACGTCTTAATTCCACGCATAAAAATGATGACTTCCGCCAACCGTTACATGCAAATATGATTAGCGATCTCTAAAAACCCATACAGACAACTCTAAAGGAGGTCATAAGCCCAGCAAGTCATTGCGTTTTCGTTTTGGATTACCATTATTAAGTTGAGTTTATGCTTTAAGGGATTCCAGGCCATCGATTGAAGAGCACATGAAGCGAACCCTTAGAAGCCATTAAACGGCTTATCCCTTGATATTTTGTTTTTATTTTATCTTCCTGTTTTCCAATTTATCCCCCTCTTGCCGATGAGTATTTAAGTTTATGACCGGATGGCGTATACCGCACTGATCTGGTTACCAGAGGAAGAGAAAGGTCTCCCACCAACCTGAAATGTGTCGCAATGAACACACTTTACCCACTTGCGGATATTTGCATTCGGTGCGAAAGGGTTTGTTGTTATTGCTGTTGCCTGAATGGATTCAAGCCAGTTGGTTGCACAGTTGTAAACAGATCGACCTACATATATACTATGCGTTCGTCCTGGGTAACGGAATGTTTGTAGGATTCATTGTCGATGTTATTGTATCCGGGGAGCTATTAGAACCGGGTGGAATGGTTTCGATTTACTGGTTGTAAAAGGTCGGAAGTGGTCTTAAAACTTTCGCTGGAATTTCTTCAGTTTGACTTGCACATTCCCAAGGGTTTGTTTAGTTTTTGTTTTTTATCCTTTTTTTTCCCCCCGGAAATCCGTAAAAGTGCAAATGTTGAGAAAACTTTACTTTGGACGCTAAAGTTGTATGTTTTCTTTATATTTTTTTGCTTAAAGGTCTGCAAAGTTTGCATATCGGGTTGTAGTTGATCGATCGAATGTGGGTGCTGTCGAGCTTTTCGCCCCTGGACGGGCATGTGTTCCTGTCAACCCATGTTGTTTTTTCCGAGAGCAAGTCTATGAAATTTTATGCCGCGAAAACGACTTAATTGCTGCGGGTGTGGGCGGACGGACTTTGTATATAAGCCATAATGGTATTCATAAAAGAAAAACAGGGAAAAGATTCTGGAGACTTTTATGCTATATTCTTATCTTAGCCCAGATCTACTATATGAGATGTTCAAGGAAAAGCTAGAACAAAGTTCTCTACTAAGACCGACGCCTTCCCACTAAAGACCGGTGCATACGCTGCATACCTATGGGGTCATTCAATAAGATAAGGTCAGCTTAGATCAATAGAAATTAGCAACGTTTTTATCAGTTCCACAATTATTACTAAAGGCACTATCAATCGCTAGCTACAACCTCTACCCACCTTTAACCAGCGTTAGAAAAACTGCACGTCTTTTAAAGTAATGCACGAACGAAAACGGCTTGTTGAGTTAGAAGTAGTTTTGATAGATCCCAAAACTTACCAAGAGCCGCCAGCGCTATCTATTTAGAATCGCGAGTTTCCGCTTATACACCTTGTTTATGAATCGACGAATATAGAACAAGGACGAAGAAATATATTTGTTCGATAATTGAATAAAACTGCGGATGCAAACAATTTATTTTTATTTGTTTTAAAATATAACGATATCACTTCTGGCTGTCTCGGCGTTCAGAGTACAAATGCCGATATTGTCCACAGAATAGAAAAAAAAAGTCACTGTACCACACACACACACACGCATTTTTGAAAAGGAATACTTGCATGAATATGCATGATAAAGATCGTACGATCCCTGCTTCCCGTGCATTGGCTGAAATTAACATCGACCGAGGATGGCGTGATGTGCATGGACATTGACTAACAGAAATTATGGACACAACTGCAGTGATTACAACATTGACAAAAATATAAATTCTTTAAGTCGAGAATTTACTTACTATGTATTTTACTTTTTATTCCGTCTCGGACGAGCGCTGAGGACTGAATGAATATTCGATACTCTATTACATTATGAATACCTACCACCGGCAGCTCTTAAATTTTCTCTCTTAACATAGGGTCCGCCATCTAACGTTTTTTTTTCAAGTAGTGCTTATTTCGTGAATGGTAACACTTAGCTCATGTCTGATTTGACAGATAATTAGTTTTATCCTTCCGCTGAACGAATATGGTTGGGTACGCTGGGAAATATTGCGACATTACTTTGAAAATCATGGTAATGTTGCAGAATGTGTGGGAAAATTGCGTACGGATTTTGGAAGAAGAGAAGCACCGTCAGCTCCGTATGTTCGTTATCTTGTGAAAAAAGTGAAAGAAACTGGCATCCTCATCGATAAACCAAAGCGTGAAAATCCAAAAACAGTGCGTACACTCGAGAATATTGCTGCTGCGGCAGAAAGTGTGCGTGAAGCGCCATCAACATCAATTCACCGTCGTTCTCAACAATTGAACATTTCGGAGACATCATTGAGACGAATTTTGCATAAAGACCTTGGTATGACGCCATACAAAGTCCAATTGGTTCAGGAGTTGAAGCCAACTGACCATCTAATGCGTTTTCGCTTCGCTAAGTGGGCCTGCGATCGACTTACAGAAGATGCCGATTTTGCCAAAAAAATCATCTTTTCAGATGAAGCTCATTTTGATCTTGGCGGGTATGTAAACAAGCAAAATTGTCGCATTTGGGGCACAGAAAACCCGCACGCATACATTGAAAAGCCGGTGCACCCAAAACGAGCCACTGTTTGGTGCGGATTTTGGTCCAGAGGCATAATTGGGCCATTTTTCTTCGAAAATGAGCAAGGAGTGGCCGTTACAGTCAATGGCGATCGTTATCGGGCCATGTTGAACGAATTTTTGTTCAAAAAAATTGAAGAGGAGGATATTGGCAACATTTGGTTTCAACAGGACGGCGCTACGTGCCACACAGCCGAAGCTACACTCGATGTTTTGCGCCCTGTTTTTGAAGATCGCATTATCAGCCGCAGAGCTGATGTCGTTTGGCCACCTCGGAGCTGCGATTTGACACCGTTGGACTATTATTTGTGGGATGCCGTCAAAGATAAGTGTTACGCCGACAAGCCAGAGACAATTGACGCTTTAAACCGCTAGTTTTGTGCATGTTCGCGAAATCCTGCCAATTCGTTCTGGTTTCCCTGTATTCCTGAAGCCTTAAACAACGGACTCTTAAACAATATCGTTTTTGATCATCTTCATACTCTATTGAGTGGCTAAGGTAGCCTTTAAGATCTCTTAGGTAGATATTAAACAGTATGCGAAAGCTCCCGTTGTAAGCCTTTTTTAATCCTACCCGAAATAACTTTGTCATATTTAACAACAAACTTCTTTCTCATAGGTATTACGTAAATCATATTTGGAAGGTCTAGCGTGGTTAGCATGAAGAACAGACTTTCTAACCATACGGTGTCGAAGGCCTTTTTAAAGTCTAATAGACAAGCTACCATACATTGATTATTTACCTTATTCCACTGAATGTCGGAGACCAGTTTTGACGCAGCGTGAATAATATCATGCCTCAATCCGTTTTAGCCCAGTCATTTTAGATTTATCTGCGGAAAAATTTCTAGTGAGCTGAATTTTTGTACACACCTTTATTACGGCGTTGTAATGAAGATGTGAAAAATCGACATTAATATCGTGCCGGCTAAAAAAGTTATCAAGGTCAAAAGGTCCTTGTCACCTCTAGTGACACTAGCATTTTTTAATGTTTGTAGACCACGCCTAACTTCTACTACATCACCATCCGATAACAATTCATTGCATATAAAACATGTATCACTCATTATGAAAACTGTTCAAGAGCATGAAACTACTGAAAGAACGTCCTTAAGACTCAAGAAATATTTTTCAACTGAGCTAAACACAGTCTGACAGACAGTAGCAGGTATAAAGGGGCGGGTCTCGGAACAATAAAATACAGATCATCTGCCAGTGGAGGTCGTTTGCATAATATATAGTAGATTTTACTAAGTTCTAAAACCTATATAATGTAAGTATATTTTTCAAGTGTTTAAGACACTTAAAAACATAAATAAAAACAATAGAGTTTACGCCTTGGTGTACGGTATACAATACCGTATGTGAGTGCATTCTAGTCGCTTTCTCAGCGCTCTACTCCAAAAACGGTTAATTTTACAGAAAAATGCAAGAGGCATTTTTTGTAGATAATTTCACGACAAACAATTTTTATAATGACCTGTATTGACCTCCGAGTAATAGGTCGCGAGATATTTGCAAAAAATGATTTTCGCGACTTTTTGACCTTGATAACTTTTTTAGCCGGCACGATATTAATGTCGATTTTTCACATCATCATTACAACGCCGTAATAAAGGTGTGTACAAAAATTCAGCTCACTAGGAATTTTTCGGCAGATTGGGGCTTAAAATGCCTAAAATGACTGGGCTATTTGCTTAGAGCTGTGTTTACTACTCTTTTCAAACACCTTGCTAACGTTTGGGAGCAAACTAATTCATCGTAGATAAGCAGGGATCGTTCTATCTGTATCCGGTTTAGGGATAGGGCCGACCAACGCTGTTTTTCACTGTGCTGGGTAAAGGATGAGAATATCTACTGCTTCAACCGGCAGGTGTCTTAAAATGACGTTTGGGATACCATATGTTCTCAAACTTTTATTCATAACCGAGTCCAGGATGCATAGGAATTCATCCCTTCTCACAAACATATCAGCAGAAATTCGGTCATTGGCCACATTTCGCCACATCTCTTTTTCTGCACGAAGCTGTGAATGATTCAAAAAGGCCGCATTTTTAATCTTATGATTGAAGTAAGTAGATCTTTTTAAACCAGCACCCCATGAGGCTCTGGGCCTGAGTTAATACCGCTTTCCATTATTGGCAGTCGGGCATGCTGCTTCCGGTCGGAGAGATAAAGTTGCCTTATGTCCGCGATCACTTGGTTTTTATACCGGAGGTTCGGCTCTCTTCTCTTCTTCTCTTCTTCTCGAATCAGGAGGCTTGTATTCGAATACCCTTTTAGCTGGAGCGTTGATGCCCATGCACTCGATGTGCGCATCTTCTTTGCCGAAATCTGGTGCATGTTTCAAAAGGCTCGGAAGTTCTGAAGCCGAACTATACTAGCGTATCGATTTAAAACTCTCCAGCCTTTGACGCAGCATGAAGATTTCGTGTAAAGTTGATTTGCCGGGCCGCAAGCTAGACTGGTATGTACGGATTATTTCGGTGCAAAATGGTTTTAGACGTTCACACAATACATTGGACATTGAGGAGGGATATACCTTTTAGTTTTTGCAAGAGGTAAGATTGCCTTTTTTGAGGATGGGGCACATAGAACTGATATCCAGTCGGGCATGCATTCGCCCTCCCAAATTCTACAGATGATCTGGTGCATGCTCCCTACCAGATCATCGCCTCCTGTTTTGAGAAGTCAAAGCGCCAATCGAACTGACTTTCTTCCATTGATCCTCGACCACAAAAGGCTCTCGACTTTCTAGACTTAAGTGCAAGTTCCGTAATGTCACTGTATTATCTGTCGTCCGGGTGATTCGAACATAAGCGATCTCGTTATGATTTATCTTTTATCCTGAATATCTTGTTTATTTGCGGGATCGTGGTCGTACTATTGGCCTTGATAGAACGAACTTTATGCGCAAACTAACTAACATTTTTTTTATAATTTCCCCTAATAACTTTTTGATCTGATTTTTGATCACAGATTTTAGTGCTCCAGATTAAGTGGATCTGCTAGCGGTCTTAACAGCCGTTTAAGCCTGGAGAGAACTTTGCTTTTTCCCTGGAAAGTGCATCGATCTTCTATATTTGTCGGCTTGATCGCTGGTCTGAGGGATAGCTCTATGACGACGTCCAGCTATTGTAGGTGTTGGTAATGTGTCTTATCAGAAAAGTCTACTATACCTTATAAGCATGTAAGCGAAGATCTTTATTTAAAATGCAAACTAAATATTTGCCATAAAAACACAAGTAAATACCCTGTCCAAGATTGTTTACTGTCTAAATTCATATAAGTTTGCAAGGAAAAGCTTTATAATGTCCAAAAGCATTACGAACTTTAAAAAAAAATCCTCGAATATCAATGTAATTTTCGTTATTTCAGCATACAAATTTACAAATATCAATGTTTAAGGACCTTCTAAATTTTACTATTCTAGGAACCTTACAGCGGTAAATGGAGTTTTTTTATGGTATTTAAATTCAAATGACATCTTAACCATCTCGCTGGATGGCCCAAGTTTAAAGATTTTTTTCATAAAAAAGCAACAAGCCCCCCTTAGAGAAGACTTATATTTCATACCAAGCAGCGTCGGTAGTTGGAAATAGAGTTAAAAATATGCACCTCTACTGCAGAAGGCATCGTGTCATTAAATGATCCTTATTTTATCAAGATAGCTGAGGATCAGTATCGAAATGAGGACGAAACACTCAAAAAGAAAAGTCTATCCCAATATTAAAGTAATTATTTACGCTTCCCAAGACCTGTGAAAAATCCTTAATTTACCAAAATACAAAAAACTTTCAATTTAATTTGCTCAAAACGTGTATTTTTCAAAAAAATCCAATCAATTAGTCAATTCTGATTTTAAGATGTTTAACTTATTACAACAGCTCAGCTGGTTTTCCTGTGAATGGTGAAGCCGGTTGCACACGTCCTAGTGTGTATCCGATGAATTTCGGTCCATTGTAATAGCCGCTGAAATATTGTCCATCAGCACGCTTGCAGAGCATGGCAAGGGCGACAATGCAGAGTAAGAAGAAGCTCTTGAAGTTCATTTTGCTAAGATCGACTAGTGACTCGTAATGATGTGTTCTCCGGAAAACTGATGGCTTTTATACTTAGCCGAAGGTTAAACTCAAGCTGAAAACATCTGTCTTATATAACTTATCCGCACACTTTGTTTTTTTTTTGCCGGAGGCAGAATGTGATTCTTGTACCAAACTGAACACATTTGTTTGGCTTTAACCAACAACAGTGGCTTAATGGCTTGTATAGTCGAAATTTGTTTTTACGGAAAATATGTTTGCCATCGAGAATATCGAGTGATCAGAAAGTGCGACAGAGTTGTTACCTCGTGCCTAAATGGGTGTCTAAGTGCATACAAACTTAGCTGTGTGTATTTAATATGCTAAATTGGATAAAGGCATGATGCCATAGCTGGTTTCATACCTATCTAAGTTAGCTTGTTCTAAAACAGGTTAAATCGCACTGAGGGAACAAGACGGTTGGATTCTAATATAATATTTCTGATGCCAAAGAACTGAAAAGTTATGAAAACAACGGATGAGGATCTACCTAGGAAGCAAATTTGTAGAATTACTAAACCGCGATTATACAATAGTCCTACCAGTTGAGTGTGAAGCAGTTTTTTTTTTCGCATAAACAGCTTCAACGATGGCAGGAAAAAAAAGCTTTTTTGGACCGAGTACTTACAGGCCATGCATACTAAATACAATAAGCGTGAGTAAGTCAAGCCCGCCGATGTTAGGTCAGTAGGTAGGGTGCTGGTTTCTGACGCCATCTTTTTCTGTTTATATTTTACACCCACCATAGGGTCATTTGAATGCTCATTCGAACCTTAATAAGCTTAATACCTAAAATATTGGGAAGAAAAAGATTAAGGAGAGGGTGAATGGCGGCGGTAGAGAACATTTTCAAGGCAGGGTTCTGTAAGATGTAGGTCGAAAAGAGCGAAGTTTGCCTCGTGGAGTATTTTTTGGACATGGCAGCTTTAATTCATGGTAGTCGTAGTTAGTTCGATGGGAGTTGTTGCGGAAGAGGGCAATGGACCGAAGATTTCGGTGATTGCTATTAAGGGGAATCATTTAAAGCAGTGAGGGACAGTCAATACTTTAAATAAATAAGTCATGGATAAAAAGTACATCTACGACATTGCGGCGTTCTTCTTAAAGTTGTGGGTTGATTAGTTTGATTAGCAATCCTTAAAAGGCCTTACATTTTAGGTATCAGTCCAGGGAAGACCATGAAAGGCAAATCGAATAAACCTACGTTGGACGGCCTCAATTCATGCATTGTTGATATCGTAAGAGAGAGACCAGACTGACAAGTATATTGAGGAAGGGGCCTAACGAAAATAGTATATAAGGATTTCGTGACGTAAGAATTCGAGAACTCCTTGAATCAACGTTTCTCAAAGCCGACAGCGGAATGTAAAATATGAAGGCAAAGGTTAAGTTTTCGGTCACAGGTTACACCTAAGTCGATCAAAACGTTGACTTCATGGCAGATAACGTAGGTTCCCGGAGGTGAAGGGAAACGCTTACGAGTGTAAGTGATGGCTTGACATTTGGTAACATTAGCGCAATATGTTTTTTTGTACCCCGAATAATGAACTTGTTTAGGTCGGATTGGAGGGAGCAGGATATGGCAGGGGCAGATACCATCATCAACATCATTAATGGTTGGGATTAATATCAGTGAGCCGAAGTGGCTGCCTTCGAGGTAGGATAAAACCAGAAGGGAAACCAAGAGTAATGAATTGAAGAAGTATAATTTGATGCGAAATTGGTCGAGTGGTCTACTACATCGACTTCACTGCCATCCCCAAGGGGACACAAGGATTGGGAGACAATTCATTGGGTAAATGGATGTCGATAGATCTTTTAATGACGCGTGTTGGGGAGAAGATAGACTTGCAATGAAAAATATTGTGTCGTAGACGGTCATGAGTTCCCAAAAAGTTTGGGAATTTAAGGGAGTTTGGCAATGGGGTGATGGTCTTTCGCTAGCTTTGAAAAATTCCAGTGCCCGTAAAATGGGGTAGGAGCAGGTGGTTGGCGCATTTTATTTGTAACTATTTGGTGGAGGCAAAAACGTATTTTTTTGGATGACTAAGGCGGGAGTTATATTCTTAGACATCTCAGAGCAGTCTTTCATATCACGAAAATAGTCACGATCGGGTTGAAATAAAAGTAGGTAAAAGTAGAAAATATTGTCAAAAAAGTTGGCAACTATGTATCTTCTGGTGATAGGAGGAAGTATTGAGAAAAGTTAGTTATCAGTTCAAGTTCATGAATTTAACAAGTAGCATAGTATGTATAAAGATCGCATTGGCGATCGGCCGTGAATTCGTGTAGGGGGACCAACATGTAGTACTTAAAAGTGCACGTGCCGTAACTGCATCGAATACATGGTAGTGCAACTAGTACCTCCCCGCGGTGATCGCTGGTAACAGCAAGCTCAGTAAGGTCATGTCTCTGCTGAATTGCTGGCAAAATCTAGTTGGGCGAGGAGAAGACTAACTCCTTAAAAAAAAACTCCCTAATCCAAGGTGGCACTACATACGCCGAAGGATGAATGGCTAGTGGGATAACTAGTCGCTAGTATGCGAACTTGGGATGCCCTGGCGTGGTCCCATTTAAATAAAATAAATGCCCATTCGAGCTAATCCGGAGCTCTGGTTCGAATGAAACTTCTTTCCCGCGGGACTCGTGGGAATCAAAATCTCGAACACAATTTCAACTAAGGGAGGGAACTGCCATAAAAGTCCCAAAAACCTTATCAAAGAGGCTGAAGAAGCCTTAAGTAACAAAGCAGCAAAGGGTGCAGAGGGACCTAGTAACTCCGCCCAAAAAGATGCTTGCGATGTCACGCTAAAGATGGACAAACTCAGTGTCCATGAAAAGCTAAAGAGGTTAAGCGGTGCGGGGAGAAAACGCATGGCCTTCCTCATAAAAAAGGGCATGGACCCTGAAAAAGCAAGGGTATCAGCAACGAACCCGATTAAAGGAGCAAGAACACCAGCTCCAAAAAGACAGAGGTCGGATGATAAATCGCCTCAAATAATAGCACAAAGTAAGAAGCTTTGCACAAAAGGACCTCGTCCTGGTTCTGGACCTCGTCCTGGCTCTGGACCTGGTCCCGTTCCGGTACCTGGTCCCTCAACAAGCAAAAGGAGGCCTGATACCACCTATGGAGAGGCGTGCATTGGCATAAAAATGGCTGTCCTAGCCAAGAATTATCCAAACACGACCTTGACTACAGCTCAGCTAACGGAATTGCAAGAGGCAATACTCGAGAAAGTCCTTTGTCAAAAGGACAGCATCGTAAAGCCTCAATTCCAGAGCTGCACATTCAAGGCGGGCTTTTTAACCCTAAACTGTATGACGGAAAGTACAGTGGAGTGGCTGAAAATAACCACACCGTTGCTGAAGCCATGGGAGGGAGCCGAACTATGGGCTACAAAAGAGGATTCGATTCCTCAACCATGTACCCTAGTTGTATACTTCCCAAACGCTGCCAGCACAGCCACTGAAAAAATACTGGGACTCATACAGTCACAGAATGAAGGCCTAAAAGCTGACTCTTGGAGGACGCTTAAAAGGGTTAACAAAAGCACAGCTGCCATGCTAGTCCTCTCTATGGACCGGTCAATCGCCAAAATCCTAGAGTCGAGAAGTAACACTATTTACTTCAAGTTTGGACAAATCTGTCTTAGGAGACTCAATAACGCGGAGAAAACAACAGAGGATGAAAAAATCCTTGAAATAGAGGACGCTAAAGAGTCCTCAGACAAAACCGCATGTTAAAAATCCTGCAGGCGAACCTCCAGCATGCCAAATCTGCGTCGGCAGAAATACAAAAAAGGCATGCGGGAGGAAGATTCAATCTGGGGCTCATACAAGAGCCCTGGATCAATAAAAACAAAATATCAGGACTAAACATCAAAAACTGTAAGTTGGTTTACGACAAAGCGGCTGATACACCGAGAGCTGCAATACTTATTAACAATGATATTAACTTCCTACAAATTTCAGAATTCACCGATAGAGACGTAGTGACGATCCTAGTCAACATGATGGGAACTGAGGTAATCGTCACCTCAGCCTATTTTCCGGGTGAAGAAGAGGAAGCACCACCAGAAAACATCAAAAAACTGGTAAGATTCTGTAAACAGAATAGGAAACACCTAGTCATTGGCTGCGATGCGAATGCTCACAATACTATCTGGGGCAGTAGCGATACAAATTCAAGAGGTGAGTCTCTCCTAGAATTTCTCGTCGATACTAACCTAGATATAGCAAATAGAGGCAAAGAACCAACTTTCCAAAATGCAATAAGGAAAGAAGTTCTAGACCTCACACTAATTACTAACAAAATATCTAACTTGATTAAAGAGTGGCAGGTCTCGAAAGAAAACTCCTTTTCTGACCACAACCACATCACTTTTAAACTTAACATGGGAACTCAGGCTGAGACCCTGGTGAGATATAGATCTCCCAAAGCCACAAACTGGGAAATGTACAAATCCCTCCTAAATGAAAAACTATCAGGGGTTCATCTGAACACCAACACTCCAGAGGAACTAGACAACTCAGTCGAATTCCTCACGGACACCATATTATCTTCCTACCATGCAAGCTGCCCACTAAAAGAAAAAAAATCTAAAGTATCCGTACCCTGGTGGAACTCCAAACTGAGCAAACTTAGGAAGTCTGCAAGAAAAGAGTTCAACAGGGCAAAAAAGACGGGCAACTGGCAGCCATATAAGGAAGCTCTCACCAATTATAATAAAGGAATCAGGGCATCCAAAAGGAAATCATGGATGAACTACTGTGATAACCTTAAAGACTCACCAGAAACAGCAAGAGTCTACAAAGCGTTATCCAAGGGAAACCATGATTCCTTAGGTCTGCTCAAAGACCTGGATGGAAACCTGACAAATAACTTCACGGACACCCTAGAATTACTCCTAAAGACTCACTTTCCTGGCTGTACCGTGGAAACTAGCTGTAATCTCAGCCATAACTTACCAAACTACTATCAAAATAGTAATAACAGCGTGAGGAAATATATAACGTACGAGAAGCTAGACTGGGCCATTAACAGCTTCAAGCCATTTAAAGCTTCGGGACCTGACGGAATATTTCCAGCTTTACTAATACATGGGAACAATAAACTAAAGGCACTGTTGGTAAAAATTATCCGAACCAGCCTTGCCACTAGTTACATACCACGTACATGGAGAAGGATTAGGGTCATATTCATACCTAAAGGGGGTAACAAACCACCAGAAAATCCTAAATCGTACAGACCAATCAGTCTATCCTCGTTCCTACTAAAAACAACGGAAAAACTGATTGAACTAATTATAAGAACAACACTGGAGATATCTCCACTCCATAAACTACAATTTGCATACCAAAAAGGCAAATCTACGATAACCGCACTCCACAAAGTTACGGAAATCATTGAAAAGGCCTTAAATTCAAAAGAAGTAGCAATTGGAGCATTTATGGACATAGAGGGAGCATTTGACAATGCAAATCACTCATCACTAACTAAAGCATTACATGCAAAAAGGGTGGACCCCCTAGTAGTTAGATGGATCATTAATATGCTAAAAGATAAACGCATAACAGCCAAGTTAGGTACCTCAGAACTAGTTATCAAAACTATTAGAGGTTGCCCGCAAGGGGGTGTTCTATCCCCGCTTCTGTGGTCAATTCTGGTAGATGAACTTCTCTGGGAACTTAACAACAAAGGCTTTACTGCCATTGGATATGCAGATGACTTCACCATATTCATAAAAGGCAAACAAGAAGACATTCTAGGGAATCTTATGCAAAACGCCCTAAAATTAACATGGAACTGGTGCGATAAAGAACAACTCTCTATCAATCCCAGCAAAACCCAAATAATTAGGTTTACCAGGAAAAGATCAATCGATCTACCAAACCTTAAAATAAAAGACACCTGCATCCCAATAAAGAAAGGGGTAAAATTCTTAGGAATAACACTGGATCATAAACTCTCATGGAATGCACACCTAGATAACATATACTCAAAGGCTGTAAAGGCCTTATGGTCCCTAAAACAGCTGGTGGGCAAAACATGGGGACTCAACCCAAAAATGAGTATATGAATATACAATCAGATGATCAAACCAACCATACTATACGGTGCTGCGGTATGGTGGAGGAAATGCGTACAAAAAGGAACAATACGCAAACTCAACAAAATATAGGGTCCGCCAAATAACTTTTTTTTTTTTGAAAATGCTATAAAAAAAACTACTGAATATTTTCTCAAATTTCTTCTTTTATTTGAAAGTACAATCCTTCCGGTTAATAATGGAAAATAATTTCATTCAAATAGCTGCCTCGGCTGGCCATGCAGTAGCCTACACGATCGGTCCAATTTTTAAGCACATTATCGATTGTGTGCAGCTGTATTTCACCAATGGCTTCACGAATATTGTCCTTTAAAGCGTCAATTGTCTCTGGCTTGTCGGCGTAACACTTATCTTTGACGGCACCCCACAAATAATAGTCCAACGGTGTCAAATCGCAGCTCCAAGGTGGCCAAACGACATCAGCTCTGCGGCTGATAATGCGATCTTCAAAAACAGGGCGCAAGACATCGAGTGTAGCTTCGGCTGTGTGGCACGTAGCGCCGTCCTGTTGAAACCAAATGTTGCCAATATCCTCCTCTTCAATTTTTGTGAACAAAAATTCGTTCAACATGGCCCGATAACGATCGCCATTGACTGTAACGGCCACTCCTTGCTCATTTTCGAAGAAAAATGGCCCAATTATGCCTCTGGACAGTGGCTCGTTTTGGGTGCACCGGCTTTTCAATGTATGCGTGCGGGTTTTCTGTGCCCCAAATGCGACTATTTTGCTTGTTTACATACCCGCCAAGATCAAAATGTGCTTCATCTGAAAAGATGATTTTTTTGGCAAAATCGGCATCTTCTGTAAGTCGATGATTTTCAAAGTAATGTCGCAATATTTCCCAGCGTTGTTCAATCGTATACACAACCATATTCGTTCAGCGGAAGGACAAAACTAATTATCTGTCGAATCAGGCATGAGCTAAGTGTTACCATTCACGAAATAAGCACTACTTGAAAAAAAAACGTTATATGGCGGACCCTTTACAAAGACTAGCATGTATTTGTATAACTGGAGCAATGAAAACCACTCCAACCGCTGGAATGGAGGCAATCCTAAACATTCCGCAGTTACACACTGCCGTTCAGGCAGAAGCGGCCAAACAAGCCCTAAGGATACAAAGAACTTATAACTACAAAAAAGGGAACCTGACTGGACATCTAGAGATTCTAGAAAAGGTCGACAACGTCTGGGAACTAACTCGTGTAAGTGACCTAATGTCCCCTCAGCTGAACTTTAAAAAAACACTTTGAAATACTCATTCCAAACAGGGAGGAATGGAAAAACAATCCCCCTTGGTTGAAGGATGGTGCCCAAAAGTGGTTTACAGATGGGTCAAAATCCGGAAATAAAGTAGGGGCTGGTGTGATAGGACCTAAATGTAGCCTTCACATCCCTCTCTGCGGTGAATTAACAATCTTTCAGGCTGAACTGTATGCAATAAATGCGGCGGTACACTACATTAGTGAACAAAAGCCCAATAGATTAAAAATATCCATATTCTCGGACAGCCAAGCGGTTCTCAAAGCTCTAAGAAGCTATACATTTAACTCTAGCGCTGTCTGGGAATGTCACCAACGTTTAAATAAACTGGCGATAAACAACAAAGTAAAGTTGATTTGGGTGCCAGGTAATGAAAACCATAAAAGCAACGAAAAGGCGGACATACAAGCCAAAAAAGGCGCCCAGATGCCTTTTACTGGACCCTTCCCCCTTTATGGATTTGACAACACAGACACAAATAAAACTCTAAACAAATGGGTCATCAAACAAAAGAACCAATTCTGGAACAGACAAGAGGGCTTAAAACACTCTAAAATTTTTATGGAACAGAATCACAATCCAAAACGTGCAAAAGAGGCACTAGAACTAAATAAAGCCGAACTAAAACTGCTATGTGAAGCTCTAACAGGGCACGGCACTTTCGGCACAATTCGTTTAAGACTGCAGGTAAATAGAAACGTCGGAAGCACCGGGATTTAAGGTTGCGCAGGGATCATAGTTTCTTGGTGTATAGGGTAGAGATGAGGTTCTGATCTTTTCTGACTAAAATGAGACGGATTGGATAACGCAACTGATGAGTTAGAGTAGAATAAAGCAAGGGAGCGGATCCATGGAGATCCGAGAAGAGGTGGTTATTTGCGGTAAAGAAGAACATGTCAAACTTTCGGTTCACGTTGTTGATTATGTTACTGAGTTGGGGAAGGCCAGATTCGGAGAGACGATATGTGAAGTGGTGTTAGTCGCGACAAAATGAGTCTCATCGTCGGACTTAGCCCATTTCAAATACGAAGGTTAAAATCGCCACAGACGATGATATTGTCATTAGGGTCAGCGATATCAAATATGGAATCTATAAAGTCAATAGCAAGTTTATAACAATAAGTGGGTCTTGAATGAATGTAATAGCAGGGAAAGTAGAACTTCCGTTTCGAAAAAGTTATTAGGGCATTTATAAAGTTGAAATCAGCGGAATAGGACGTTTTGAAAGGTAAGCGATCGTAGCGGCTATGAATTGCTATGAGGACTCCGCGACCGTCCAGATCGACAGAACTCTCGTGGACACCTGTGTTATGGGTAAAATCTGATGTGACAAAAAAAAAATATTAAATGCGCGCAATTGCTGTGAATGTCACACCTGATTGCAACAACTCATAATAAAGGGTCCGCCATCTAACGTTTTTTTTTTCAAGTAGTGCTTATTTCGTGAATGGTAACACCTAGCTCATGTCTGATTTGACAGATAATTAGTTTTATCCTTCCGCTGAACGAATATGGTTGAGTATACGCTTGAACAACGCTGGGAAATATTGCGACATTACTTTGAAAATCATGGTAATGTTGCAGAATGTGAAAAAATGAAAAAATCATCTTTTCAGATGAAGCTCATTTTGATCTTGGCGGGTATGTAAACAAGCAAAATTGTCGCATTTGGGGCACAGAAAACCCGCACGCATACATTGAAAAGCCGGTGCACCCAAAACGAGCCACTGTTTGGTGTGGATTTTGGTCCAGAGGCATAATTGGGCCATTTTTCTTCGAAAATGAGCAAGGAGTGGCCGTTACAGTCAATGGCGATCGTTATCGGGCCATGTTGAACGAATTTTTGTTCACAAAAATTGAAGAGGAGGATATTGGCAACATTTGGTTTCAACAGGACGGCGCTACGTGCCACACAGCCGAAGCTACACTCGATGTTTTGCGCCCTGTTTTTGAAGATCGCATTATCAGCCGCAGAGCTGATGCCGTTTGGCCACCTCGGAGCTGCGATTTGACACCGTTGGACTATTATTTGTGGGGTGCCGTCAAAGATAAGTGTTACGCTGACAAGCCAGAGACAATTGACGCTTTAAAGGACAATATTCGTGAAGCCATTGGTGAAATACAGCTGCACACAATCGATAATGTGCTTAAAAATTGGACCGATCGTGTAGGCTACTGCATGGCCAGCCGAGGCAGCCATTTGAATGAAATTATTTTCCATTATTAACCGGAAGGATTGTACTTTCAAATAAAGAAAGAAATTTGAGAAAATATTCAGTAGTTTTTTTTATAGCATTTTCAAAAAAAAAAAAGTTATTTGGCGGACCCTATATATCATGACGAGCTTGCTCTACGAAATACATGACATGGGCTTCGATTGATGGTTTGGCAGTTGATTCTGATGCAAAACTGCAGTGATCGAACCATTTCTTTTCCTTTGGATTATCATAATGCAAAAAGCGCTTTGTTATTTGTTATTTTATTTTCATACATAATGCTTTTACATAGATGTTGCGCAGCTTGCTCAGAGATTTGATATTTTAATTATATTTTACATCTGTAAACTTTTATTATTATTTTTCTTTAATTTCTTATCTATTTTTCAATATTAGACATTACAATTGGAGGAAAAAACTATGACAAAAAATCCTCCATTTAATATGTTTAGTAGGATTTAACATTATAAAACATAAATAATTTAATAACTAGGAAAAAATAAATAAATGTTAGATAAATAATAAATAAATAAATAAATAAGTAGATAAGTAAATAAATAAATCAATAAATAGGTAAAGACAAGTAAATAGATAAATAAATAATACAAAAATGCGTAGATAAATATATAAATAATTAAATAAGTATAAATAAATAATTAAATATGTAAACAAAAAAGTTAAATAAACAAAGATAAAATCAATATTATAGAATTAACTTTTGTATTAACACATTTTTCGAGTCATTACATCTTAAATAAAACCTTTCATTGAGAATATCAATTTTCCTTGCAACCTGATGGACAAGAGATTGTTCATGTAGATGATGTGTGGGAAAAAGCCATGGTAAATTCGCCATCATTTTCAAAATTTTATTTTGCGAAATCTGTAGTTTTTTTTATATGGGTTTTTGCACAGTTGCCCCAAATCGAGCAGGCATACAAGGTTATGGTTTGGAAAATCACTTTACAAATGATAATTTTGTTCAATTTACTCAGGGGTGAATTCCTGCATATAAGGGGGTATAGCATTTTGATAGCAATGCTTACTATATTAAAGGTGTTTGTCAAATGGTTACTAAAGGTTAACATCTTGTCTAAATATATACCCAGATATTTGACAGAATTAACCCATGGAACATCACAATTGTTAATTTTTAGCTGACCAGATGGTAAGGCACAGGCTTTTCTTTTTCTAGTAAAAAAAGTAGTCTGCGTTATGTCAGCATTGAGTTTAACTTTCCACGTACTGAAGTAATCAGAAATTTTATTTAGCCCATCCTGTAAATCATTCCCAATTTCATGGCCTAAAGTATTTGAGGTGAAAATAGCTGTGTCATCTGCGAGCATTGCAATTTGGCAGTTCTATATTTTTGGAAGATCAGCAACATAGGTTATATACAATAATGGGTCTAATACTGACCCTTGAGGTACACCCGATGTTATATTTTTAGTGGTGAAGATATGTTGTTTAAGTTAATATGAAATTTTCTATTTTCGAGGAAGCTTTTTATAATCTTTACTAGACATAAGGAACAACAAAATAGTTTTAGCTCGTGGAGAATACCGTTATGCCAAATGCTATCAAAAGCTTTTGCAACATCCAGAAGGACAAGACCCGTAGACTGTTGAGCACACATTTTTTCTTTAGAGTGATTACAAATTCTTAAAACTTGGTGTGACGTACTATGGCCATGACTAAAACCAAATTATTCGTCTGGCACTACATTGGAGGATTCGAGAAAATTTTGAAGTTCTACCTTAATAACTTTTTCCAATATCGGGCTTAAGTTACTGAGAAGACTTATTGGACGATCACTGTTGGAGTTATTGGGTGGTTTTCGTGGTTTAAGTATTAGAATAATCTTTGCGGTTTTCCATTTGTTTGGAAAATATTGTAATTTGATACAAGCATTCACAATTAAGCACATAAAAGTTACTCCAATGATTGGAAGCTCTTTAAGGTACATATTTTTGAGGTTGTCCATCCTTTTCGCAAATTTTGGATAATATCTTTTATATCATCAATGTTAATGTATAAAATTGTTGGCAAGGGTTTACAAGTACGATCAGTATGTTATTGTTAATTCCTATTTAATAATGTAAACATCCCTTAAGTTAGTTACGACGAGCAGTCAATACAGTCAATGAATTTGGTAACCTCAAATAAATCGTCCCTTTTTGTTTCGACCACGGAAGCGACAACACGTTTTATTTAACTGCACGAGGAACATCGAACAACAGGTTATGGGTCTTATCTAAGTTTATTTCCTTATAAAATAAAACAAGAAATCAGTGTGAATAAAATGGCAGCTATCTACGGTTCTGTGGAAAAATTGAAAGGCCGGGAAAATTTCGATGTCTGGAAGTTAGCCGCTGAGTCGTATTTGGTGATAAAAGGTCGGTGGTCATACGTTGAGAAGGAGCCATCCGACACAGATCCAACCGAAAAGGCAAACGATTTGAAAGCAAGATAAGAAATCATATTGTTATTGGAAACGCAAAACTATTCCTTTATTGGTGGTGCGAAGACAGCAAAACAAGCATGGGATGCACTGACAAATGCATTTGAAGATAGTGGCCTTTGCCGTCGAGTAAGTTTATTGAAGGAATTAGTCCAATTGAATTTATCCGATTGCGATTCAATGGAATCATTTATAAATCGCATGGTTATGATTTCCATTAAAATAAAAAGAGCTGGTCTCGAAATATCCGACGAAATAATTGCTTCGTTAATGTTGGCAGATCTGCCTGACAATTACAAACCACTTGTAATGGCAGTGGAAAACTCTACAACAAAATTGACGACGGATGCGATAAAAACTCTACTTTTGCAAGAAGTCAAATATGTTTCAAAATCGAGTGACCAAGCAATGGTAGCAAACTCGTACAAACCAAAACATAAATTCAACTTGAAATGTCATTCATGCGGTGAGACAGGACATTATGCGAGAAATTGTAAAAAGAAACGGGAAGGTCGGAAGGGAAGTAAAATTGCCCTCACTACCTCATTTCTCGCAAAAGGTTCATGCGCAAACGAATGGTTTCTTGATTCAGGTGCTTCGGCTCACATGACTAGGTTTGCATGCATCTTGAAAAATATAACAGTTCCACCAAACGGAGAAGTTGCTATAGCCAACAACGAAAAACTAAAAATTGGTTACCTTGGTGATGTTGACTTAACCTTACAAAATGGCGTATGCGCGACGCTGTCAGATGTTTACTAGGTGCCGGATTTAACAACAAATCTTCTATCAGTAAGCCAAATGGTAAATAATGGCAATCGACTAGTGTTTCGTGGAAAACACTGTAACATTTTTAGTAAAAGTAATCAGTTAATTGCAACAGCAACAATGGTCGATGGAATGTATCGATTAAATTGCAAAGCTAAGGAGCAAATTGAAAGTGCAAGTGTTACTGTTGTAATGTCTATGAGTGCAAATTGTAAACGTTCAGCGAAATCAAATGAACGTTTATGGCATCGACATCTAGGTCACATTTGTGATGTTAATTTGAGAAAGGTGGGCAATGCAGTTAAAGGTGTGAAAATCAGTGGAAGTGATAAATCTAAATGCGTTGTTTGCGTTAAAGGCAAACAAACTCGAGCTTCCTTTAAAGATCTTGGAAATCGTGCCACAAATTTGATTGATCTAATACACTCAGACATATGTGGTCCAATTTCTGAACGTTCCATTGGTGGTGCAAAATACTTTCTCACCTTTATCGACGATTATAGTAGAAATGTATTTGTTTATCCACTGAAAGAAAAAAATCAAACATTTAATATCTTTATTCAGTTTAAGGCTTTTGTTGAAAACCAATGTGGCAGACAAATTTAAATCCTGCGAACTGACAATGGAGGAGAGTTCTGTAGCAAACCCTTTCAACAGTTCCTCACGAAAAACGGAATTCAGCATAAAAAAACCGCTCCGTATACACCTGAGCAGAACGGAGTTGCTGAACGAATAAATCGAACTCTTGTTGAACGCATTCGATGCATGCTCATTGTAATCTGAGTAAGAGATTTTGGGCTGAAGCCTTGTCCACGGCAGCGTATTTGATAAATCGGGTTCCTTGCAGGAATCCATAAGAAATTTGGTCCAAAATGAAACCGGACTTATCTATGGCAAAGGTGATCTAGGTTATCTATTCCTAAGGAGAAACGTAAGAAACTTGACACAAAGTCAATTGAATGCATCATGCTTGGGTATAGCAACGAATCAAAAGCTTATCGTTTGTACAACATGAAAACAAAAAAGATAGTTATCAGCAGAGATGTAACGTTCTTTGAAGATGAATCTTCTGAAAATGAAACGGTGAATATAACTAATAAAGAACTAAATAATAAATCGGCAGGAATACTCATTTATGAAGGTGAAGAAGACAGGGTCGATTCAGGGAGCGAGTGTATAGGCGAATCTTCCATTGCCGACAATAACTCGATTAATGTCACAATCGAAACATCTACTCCGGCGAAACCCAGCGTAGGCGAAACGAGCGAAACCAACAACGATTCTCATTTTTCTGGTGTCGAGAGAAGAGTAGCTGATGATGGTGATGTAGCCGATAATACTCTGAGTGAAAGCATTGAGATGTCCTTCAGCGATGATAACGATGATACATATGTTTCCAATAAATCTGTGGATATTCCTCAAGAACTTCGTAGATCACAGCGCATCGTCAACCCTAGAAAACCACAATTCAATTTTTGTGCAACGGAAGTAAGTGAATGTGAACCTGATACATTTGAAGAAGCACTGTCGAGCCCAAATGCAAACAAATGGATGGAAGCTATGAATGAGGAAATGAAGTCGCTGCGTGAAAACCAGACTTGGGATGTGGTGGACTTACTAGCAGGAAAAATACCCATTAAATCCAAGTGGGTTTTCAAAATCAAACGAGATTCACATGGTAAGATAGTTAGATATAAAGCAAGATTGGTTGTGAAGGGTTTTTCACAAAAGCAAGGTGTTGATTACGTTGAAACCTTTGCACCAGTCGCAAAATATACCTCAATTCGTTTTCTTTTGACCACAGCAGCAAAATTTATTCTACGAATCCGTCAAATGGATGCGGTCACTGCCTTTCTCAATGGAGAACTGAAAGAGGACATATATATGGTTCAACCAAAAGGATTCGACAATGGTTCAAGAAAGGTATGTAAATTGTTAAAATCATTGTACGGCTTGAAACAGTCCAGCCGAGTCTGGAATAATAAATTAAATAAAGTTTTAACGAAATTTGGCTTAAAACGATCGGAAGCTGATTAATGCGTATACTACTAGGTAGAGAATGGCGAAATGCTATTTGTGGCAATATATGTAGATGACGTGTTGATGTTTGCAAGTAATGCTGAGTTAGAACATCAATTAATGGATGAGTTATGCATGCGTTTTAAAATGAAAGACCTAGGAGAGGCGTCTTCAATTTTGGATATTTCAATTACACGCGACAGATCAACCGGAACAATTTCAATAGATCAATCTGGGTACATTTCCGAAATTATCGAACGTTTTGGTATGAGTGGCTGTAATTCAGTTGCAACACCTTTGGATATCAATCAAAAAATTTCGCGTAGGATGTGCCCTAGAACCGTAGAAGAACAACAGGAGATGTCACTTGTGCCATACATGGAAGCCATTGGTAGCTTGTTGTTAGCTGCTCAAACCACTCGTCCTGATATCTCTTATGCTGTAAACTTACTTAGCCGATATAGCAGCAACCCGGCCGCGGTGAAGACAGTTCTTCGATATCTACAGGGAACGATAGATAAGAAATTGATCTATCGAAACGACGCAGACGAAATTAAAGGTTATTGTGATGCCGACTGGGGTAGTGATCTTGATGAAAGAAAATCCACAACGGGATATGTTTTCACTATGCAAGGAGCTGCAATCTCTTGGGGATCAAAACGTCAACAAACTATCGCCCTATCAACAACAGAAGCAGAGTTCATGTCAATGGTATCTGCAATGCAGGAGTCAATGTGGCTTAAAAGACTTGAACGCGAGCTACTTCCATCGTCATCGAAACAAATGATAATTTACTGTGACAATAAAAGTGCCATACAGCTCGCTAAAAATAACGCATACTCTGTCCGGACTAAGCACATCGAAATAAAGTCAAAATTTATACGCGAAAAAATTAATGATGGGTGACCATACAAATTGAATACAAACCAACAAATCATGATAGCAGATATCTTCACGAAGGGTGTAGTGGGCACCAAACTATCAGTATTTACAAAGAAACTTGGCCTAATGTAAATAAACTTTTTACATTGTTTGAACAATGTACATATGTACATATGTATAGACATATTTGTAATGTATTGAATAATATATAACCTATGTTTTTGATTTAGTCACATTACTCAAAATGAGAAAAAGGGTATGTACTCTGAGATTAGTAAATAGTTATTCA
Organism: Merodon equestris; assembly: GCA_958301585.1. Classification (NCBI taxonomy): domain Eukaryota; kingdom Metazoa; phylum Arthropoda; class Insecta; order Diptera; family Syrphidae; genus Merodon; species Merodon equestris. Next base: position 175,303,719 of record OY284413.1, read on the forward strand.
GGGGGAGTGTTATTGTTAATTCCTATTTAATAATGTAAACATCCCTTAAGTTAGTTACTTTAGTTATAACGAGCATGAATTTGGTAACCTCAAATAAATCTTCCCTTTTTGTTTCGACCACGGAAGCGACAACCCGTTTTATTTAACAATATTGTTAATAGACTCATGAACTGCGCTTTCAACTGAGCCGGTGATATTTATTAGAGGGTTATTAAAGTTTTTTTCAGAGTCTGCAACATTTCCTGCCTTTTCTTCACTAGTTATTAGCAAGGAGTTATTGTGCTCTAAATGAGGAATAAATTTAGTTTTATTTTTGAGAACATTTGCCATTTTCCAAAAGGGTTTTGAATTCGGATCAAGAGTACATAGTTTCTTGTTCCAAACTTTGTTTCTAAGCTTTGAAATTTCAAAAGCTATTTGTTTCGTGTATGTATTCATTTTATTAAAATTGCTTACCTACATGTATCTTATCCACTGCCTTCTGAATCGGTTTCTCAGCTTAATAAAATTAAAATGTATTACGCTTTGCTCTTGCTGCTGGAGCAATCGTTCGCTATTCGACACCATTCGACGTATTTAGACTTCAACTCGTATGGTAGCAGATGTCTTTGCTTTTGGATCATTTGCAAGGCTTCCAAACGTTTGAATATAGCTTGTTGAGGTACGGCAAAAGAATCTGCATATTCTGTTGAGTTTGTTATGCATCTTGATTTAGTAATGCCAGGCTTTCCTACTTTTTCAACAGGACGCATTCCACTTTCCTCATCGAAATTATCACTTTTGATGTGTTGAAACCATTATCTTGAAATCGTAAGCCGTTAATTTCTATGTACTCTTAACGTGACTTTTGTTTGACCAAATCAACATTTGGTAATTTCAGTCAACGATCGATTCTTTGGAAGCAATTTTCCAACACCAATATTGGTCGAAATTCTGGCATTTGTGCATTCAATAGTGTACCTGAATCCCTCTAACGCTGCTGACTTGATATCATAAAAAAACGACTTATTATAACCCTTGTAAAAAAAATTCCAATCGTATGAGCATGAAGCCATCTGACCAGACCATTCCCCGAGCTTACCCGATAACCAAATTCCCCCTTCAATAAATCTGCTTGACCAGCTGTATCACTAATGGCAAATTCATACAAATAAATAGCCTTCCAATACGGCATAATGTCGCACTCCTTTGAATGAAATATGACTATCACTTTTATTGACAAAAAAATACGGTTCAATGACATCTCTGCCATGAAATCCAACCATACGGTTCCTTTTTAAGGATGCAATGCAATCTACTGAAGCATATGTGGTTGTCTTGTTAACAAAGCCCATAAACCAAAAATGAGCTTCATTGCCAAATATGATTTTTTTTCAAGCTTATGCAGAGCTTAGTCGAAAAAGTTTTGGCGCTTCAAATGACTAAGACTCTTAAGTGTCAAGACCAAAATGTGTTAATCAAAACTCGCAGAATGGACACTGAGAGGCTTCCGATTCCTGTGAACGGCATGGAATCGTTTGAGTTGGTCACTGGCATTTTAGACTGCGAGTTTTTAGCACTTCGACCGGTTTGTTGTCTCACTGGTAAAAACGAATTCAAAAAAAATAAAAATAAAAATTTTAAGTAACCCCCGACAAAAAAAAAACTGCAAATAAGTAAAAAAATAAGTTTTTTTCTCTCGGTCTTTTGACTTCATTAAAAGAACCTATTAATATTTTTAAGATGACGTCGCCGCGTCGCCGGACCGCTAAGTGAAGAAGGGTAATTAGTTATATCTACATATGTAGGTGTAATGAAAAAAAAAAAAAAAACTTATAGTTTCAAATTGTACGTATGAACTTATAATAGTTTTGTACATTAATCTATCTGACTAGGTCTACTAAGTTCCTACAGTGTTTCGATATTGTACCACTTCTGTATGAGGCGTTCGCTTGAGAGCCGCGTCCGTTGAGATATATGTGGGCACGGGGGCGGAGCGTGACAGAATGTGGCATCCCGAATGGGCAGACACATAAGGTCAGACGTCGTTGTCGGTTGTGTCTACTTCAAGAATTTTTCAGATTAAATTATTAACCCTGAACACTAATTAAAAGATTGGATATGGTTGTTTCGGTACTTACTTACGTTGTTTACATAGGGTAGGTGTTTGTATACTTTATCATTCTCAACATTATTTTTATTTGTATTCCGGTTTTATTTTATTTACTTAGCGGATTCCCCGACGCGACGACGTCATATTAAAAATATTAATAGGTTCTTTTAATGAAGTCAAAAGACCGAGAGAAAAAAAAATACTTTTTTACTTTTTGGAGTTTTTCTTTTGTCGGGGGTTACTTAAAATTTTTTATTTTATTTTAATTTCATTCTTTTTAAATTACTCGCCCTAATTCCGATAGGTACGAGTAACTACTTAAGGGGAGTCGGTGGTCTAGGAGTAGTAAATTAGGGGCGTTTTCGGGATTTTTTTTAAGGTGATAATAAAGAACAACAATATTAAAACTTTGCACATACATATATTATACTGCATATTTTACATACAAATTAATTTTTTTAATCATAAAAAAAATGTTAACTATTTTTAAAATGACGCTGAAAATGGCTCGCTGAAAAAAGTAGGTCCTGGTGGCGCAGGTGATTTCAAATCGTCTACTTATCTGAAAAATAAAAAACAAACAAATTATTCATCTGTACGACAGTCGCTACGGTCGGTAGCAAAAAAAAATAAAAAATAAAAATTTTGAAGAAATGGCGTATTTTTGAAAATTAAAGTTATAATAACAGGCGATTTTCAGGTTGTTTTTTAACATAAAAAATAAGAAGTTATCAAAATTAAAATTGTTTCTCGGTAGGGGCTATAGCCAGTGGTGTACTGAATCACATGTTCAAATTTGAGATCAATCGGATGAATAGTTTTTTTTTTTTACCTGCGCCGTGCAGAAAAAAGTGATTTCGAGAAAAACCAGTTTTTGGTACGTAAATTTTAAATAAATATGTACTTACAGTTAATCTGCGATGCCAGCACCATACATTATTCCTTCCGTTTGTTCAAGCTTCTCTGCTTCTTCTGATTTTGCTTTTCTTCGAGCTGTCTTAGCCTCTTTGGAGTCACTAGTGCTGTGGCGTTCGGCTTTGTACAGTCGCCGATCGTCACGACCTCGGGCAAGTTGCGCTGCTTCTGGACCGATAGCAATGCCCATTTACGTCCATTATTTTCCGAAATCCATCAATCCGCAAAAGTTTTTTATGCCTTCAAAACCAACTCCAAGCATTCTCATCGCGAAAACAAGCCGGCGATTGATTTCAAAGGCTTTATCAATAAACGGAGAAGACAAAATCAAAGTTTCTTTGCACTTACACTTCACTGAAAGTTTAAATCCCAACCCACGCTGTCCATTTTTACTAAAAATCACTTCACCATTACAGTCTTTACATTTTAATAGTTGCTGCAATCAAAAGAATACTGCCGTAAATTGAATTTTAAATTGAAGTTACACTGACCATCTCAGTTTTAAAGCTTTAACCTTATATACGAACAATGCGCTCATTCATGGGGCCGGGCGACCGCGCGCTACCTGCGAAAACAGGCTCTAGAACCGAAAGTGCTGTAAATATCCTTACAAAAATTTAACAGTATATTCCTAAAGGACTATACTTTCGAAATATTGAAACAAAAAACAATCGATTTTTTGAAAATTCTAGACCACCGACTCCCCTTAAATTACATTTTTCGTAACACTCTACTGCATACAAACCCATATATAATTTACCATATTCAGCATGTCTTATTCCCGTTCTATTACACATGTGTGTCAAAACTGTAATCTACGACGGAACTGTGTCTATTATTTTATATAGTAAAGCTATTTTTGTTATTAATATTGCGATTCCGGAATAAACTCATTGTTTTTAAAGCAAGTGCAGCACCTTAACTATGAATAGAACTAGTTAAGACTAATGTCTCCTACCTTCGAGTTCCATCATCAGAGTACCAGCTCAGTAGTACCAGAATACATTGTGTCAAATGTTAGGTCGCCGATATGTTTGAAAGTAATGTAAATACACATTGTGTCTAAGATCCCTACCACAGCTAACAAAAAGTGGTAATAACCTTGAAACGCTTGAACATAAATTGTAGCTAAGAACCATCTCGATGGCGGTAGCTTTCAAACAAAAAAAAAATCATTAAAATCGGTGCATTCGTTCAGGGGCTACGATGCCACAGACAGACACACAGACAAACAGACACACAGACAAACAGACACACAGACAAACAGGCAAATAGACACACAGGCAAATAGACACACAGACAAACAGACAAACAGACAACCAGACAAACAGACAAACAGACAAACAGACAAACAGACAAACAGACAAACAGACAAACAGACAAACAGACAAACAGACAAACAGACAAACAGACAAACAGACAAACAGACAAACAGACAAACAGACAAACAGACAAACAGACAAACAGACAAACAGACAAACAGACAAACAGACAAACAGACAAACAGACAAACAGGCAAACAGACAAATAGACAAACACACAAACGGACACGTTAAACTTATAACACCCCTCTTTTTGAGTCGGGGGTTAATAAAAAAATAGTATGTTTACGCGAACTTATTCATCAAACTTGTCAGTTTATTATGACCAAAAATTGGAGTAAGTGCTCCTGATGCAACAAGGAACTCGGTTCCTTGGTTGGTTTTAATTTTTAAAAATCCACAAACGTTGCATGTTCATAAGCTTCATCATGATAAAAACATAAGCCTTGGTTGACGTTTGGACATTGAAAAATTGTATGCAAAGCTTAGGTGTGAATTTGTATTTATATTTTATCAAATCATTACGCAGTTATTTAAAAACCTTTAGTTATTTACCCTATTACCTAGGTTTGTTAAAAATATAAGATAAGTTTGAGAATTTCGCGAGCTACATAAATACATACATACTATTTTGAAATTATATCTTTATTTTATTGGTACACATGTCCCATAACTTTATGTTGGGGTTGTCAGCCATTTGACTGTGCTTGACGGTTTTCTGTTATTGAAAAAAATGGATCAAAGAATATGCATCAAATTTTGTATGAAAAATAAAATTCTAACATACTTAAAATGTTGACTGAGGCATTTGGCGAGTCTACTCTGAGCAAAAAAATAAATGTTTATAAAAGGCATAAGCTAATGAATAAGCCCGTCCTGGACGCTCCAGCACGTCAATAATGGATGGACATTTCAGCGTTGAAGAAAATTGTTATGGAGCATCGCTGAATCACTATCAGAGAAGCTGCTGAGGACATTGGCATATTGGTTGGCTCATTCCATGAATTTGTTTTCAGATGAACATGAGACTTGTGTAAACGAAGTTTACGTTGTATTACATGAATTAAAATCCAGAATTGCTGAAAAGGGCTATCACTGGTGAAGAAACATGGCTATATGGTTATGACGACGAAGTCAAAGCCCAATGACGCCAATGGGGGCAATTAGAAGAGCCAAGACCGAAAAAGCACAAGTTCGGTCAAATATGTTTTGCCAACTGGTTTCTTCGATTACAATGGTGTGGTTTATCATACTCGGAAACTCTGGCCGTTTGCCAGAAGCAATACAATGTAAATGTCCCGTTTTGTGGATTTTCATCCTGAACACTGCTACTGGATCATGATTAGGCACCTGCATGTGTGTAACTTTTTGGCCAAAAATAATACCGTAATCATGCTTCAACTGAATAGCCACGATTGATGAGATAACGACGGTATCGCTGCTGACGAATAAATAAGTATTTTTGAAACAAAATTAAAAGTCACCTTATTTTGTGAACTAGGTTCTCATAGATAAACTCAAAATCGGGCATGCCAACGTTACGTGTTAGCCAAGAACGAAAACTTAATTCCGATCTAATCTATCCAGTCAAATCTTGGGTGGTTCCTTCATGGTAACATAGCTGCCCGAGTCCGTAAGGGAGATGGCACAAAAAAATGGAAACCGTTACATATGCGCCCTGTAGTACTTATGGTGGAGCGCATTTGTCGGCTTCCACAGTTACTTCCACGACTGGAATTCAGACCTAACCTATTCAGTCAGATCTTGGGTGGTTACTTTATGGTAACCAAGCTGCCCGAGCCCGTAAGAGAGTAGGGACGAAAAAATTGAAAATGTTACGTATACGCCCAGTAGTGCTTGTGGTCGATCGTATTTGTCGGCTTCCACGGCTATTTCCACGACTGGAATTTGATGCAAGCAGCTGATGCGAATTCAGATCTAACCTATTCAGTCAGATTTTGGGTGGTACCTTCATGGTAACCTAGCCGCCGGAGCCGGTAAGGGAGATGGCACAAAAAAATTAAAAATGTTGCGTATACGCCCTTGTCAAGAGATGGCTCCAGTAGTAATTACTGGTCGTTTGTGACCTATCCAAAACGTCATGAACCAAGCTTAGACATATGCTTTTCTTCTTTCATTCAAAGAAAACGGCGGCTGAAGCGCATCGAGAACTCAAAAAAGTTTACGGAGATGCTGCTCTAAGTGAAACAACGTATCGATGTTGTCGACCGTTCGGATGAAGGAAGGCTTCACGTTGCCAAACCCGTTAAAAACTACTTAGAAACGCTCAAATGGGAAGTCGTACCCTACCCGCCATATTCCCCAGATATTGCCCTGTCCGATTATCATTTGTTCCGTTCGATGACACATGGTCTGGATGATCAGCAGTTCCATTCATATGAAGACATCTCAAAATGGCTTAATTCGTGAATCGCCTCAAAAGACGAACACTTCTACCGTGAGGTATGCGAGTCCTGCCAGAAAGATGGAAAAAAGTTATCGCTAGCGATGGGCAATACTTTGAATGATTCATTTATAACCGTTTTTTTTACAATAAAGTTGCAATTTCATCGAAAAACCAGCGAGAACTTAGTTGGGCTCCTATACTCAAAATCGGACGAGGACCGTCATGTGGAGTGTTAGTCTAGGAAAAAAAAATCAAAGACCAGTGTGTACCGGGGCACAAATGTAACAGTGCAAAAAAAGCCGCTCACATACTATGTAGGAGCATTATATAAATTGAACTTGAACTTGAATATAAATTGAAAGGTACGTAGGTGCCCAACCCTTCTGCTTTATTCCCAAACGTCGATTTATTGTGCTGTTGGGGAAATGGGAAAAAGTCACAACCTCATATGATGCTAGTCGAATATATTCACACGACCTATGAATAAGCACTCTACAAATAATCTTGACCTTAAGAGGATAAGTGTCAGATAACTTGTTACCTATTTCCCAGTATACTGCGGTCCGAGAGATACCACCCCCGTACTATGAGAGTTTGCCACCCTGTGCTATGGTACTTTAGGAAGTGTATCTTTCGCAGAAAGTTATAACTCATAAAGAAGTCACACATCTACAATATTCCCGCGGGACTAGTCCTCAACTCCATTAGGAGGATTGAAGATGCAAAGATTAATTATGTTCGTCATCATGTATAGGGTACATGTTATGTCCTCTGGGACTGCATTTTAGTTTGGGCAGTTTCCCGTAATCTGTGACGTTTCTGGTAACAAATGGTCGCATTTCGAAGACCTGCCTAAGCCAAAGTATTTCGTAGGGTAGCTCTCTAAAAAGGGGTGGAGAAGTTAACGTGGTATGAGTATTAATATAATTAATGGTATGTAGTCCGGCTGGATTGTCTGCTTCTCAATTTCCCCTTGAGCACAAAGACGCAGTGAAGCAGAAAGCTGTTCAGACTTAAAAATGATCGTGTATGGGGTATTAGCAAGTGATTTCCGCACGATTTTTTTGAGAATAATGTTGAAGTACTCACATGAGAATATGTTGCCCTGACCGAGCGATTTTTTTAATATACGAGGTCTCGATAAGCTCGTTATGAAGATACAAGCATTGGCATCTAAGCCTCTGTCTATCAACTCTCTCCTTTCACCGGCATGTGAGAGCTCCTGTGCGAGGTCCGAGCATCTCTCTGCTTCTTCCAGACCGTTGCTGAAGAAGTCGCACGATGAAGCCAAAAAGTCCATCACGACTGATTGATAAAGGTAACTTGGTGAATGTAACTTGGTTCAGGCTACTTCAAGATAAGGACTATTGAAATAAAAATGTTGATGAAGCCTGATTTGTGACATTTAAATAACTTTTTCCAAGATAATTGGTTCACTCAATATTTTCACTTCGAAATTTGTATCAGATTGCGTAGAAGTGCGTCAGAAGCTATGAGGCTATCAGCAGTCATTGTTTCTCTGGACTCCTCGTTCAGAAGCCTAAAGAGATTTGATAAATCATAGCTGGGGGCAGTGTGTTGGCCTGCTAGGCCTTCAAGTCGGGTAAATTTTATTTAAAAATTACGTCGAAAACAGTACCAACACTACCAAACAGCGATAAACATTATTCACCTTTTCAGGTTGTTTCCAAGTTGACAGTGACGTCTTTCACCCTGCCATTCGCACCAATACCCAACGTCGAATTGTGGTCTAAGCATACATATACCACGAACGTATTCTTCCTTCATCTAGGTAAGAACACGGCTTTGTATCTCGGCAACGATGCAAATTCAATTTTCACCAATTTCATTGACTCCTTTCGGTTAAAAGTATGTCAAGCCCTCAATCTTATTTTCCAAGTCCGTGCTAAAACGTACATGAGTACATGAGGATGGGAAGGGAAATTCAATTCCAAAAATCAAATACAAACTCAACGCGATTGATGGAAGGTGCAAGGTGCACGAGTGGTGTCTTTTCTTCCTATTATTCCCATTTGAGAGAATTTTATATATTTCATTCGATTTGCGCTACAGTTTGTTGAAGTGCTCGTAGGACCTAGTGTGGATAGTCTGGGTAACACCTATCCACTCATGTTTTCGACGTGAATCCGCTGTTATCGGATGAATGCGTGCTAAAATTGAAATGGATCGATTTGTAAATCTGATGATAGTTAAGCTGCATCGGTTGTGTTTGAGGATGAGTGTGATTTAACAGTTTGTTATTATTGGACCTGCAGATGTTTGTTCAATGAAGCCGGAACTTTCAACATGATTTTGAACTCTGTGCTTCGATGCTATGCATTTATAGGGCAATACGATTTTCTTAGCATGTCCTCTTCGCATCTCTCATTTCAGGTGGGGAGTGGTTAGTGTACTGGCATCTGGTAGACAGAAGAAGTTTTTTCTTCGAAAATGTGTGCATTAAATATCGATAAACATTCGTTATAAAAGTGTTTTTAAGGAATTAGGTCGTTAAATTCAAGCCATACTGGTCTCAAATCTAGGCAAGCTGTGATTTCACCCGAAATCCCTGATGTATTACGCCTTCCATACAGAGTTTCTTGCATTCAAAATGCACATCAATTTCGATATCCCGGAGCTCTGATTAAGTAACATATTTTTCAAGTGGCGCGAATTATGATAATATTTCCCGCAGGAGCGTAAAAAAAATACAACTTTATTCTTTAAGCTTCAGATTATTATTGACAGACTACAATTTTCATTCTTACATCAAACCTACGCTTTGCGAAGGTGATCCCAAGAAATTGAATGCTCACAGTCGCCGGAAGTTCGCCAGACGCTGACACTTCAATTATTCAGGTCACCTGTGCAATTACATTGCTTATCTAAAATATGATGTTTGCACTTTCCCATGGGTGAGTGCATCCGATCGCTGCTGTCGGTTGATGACCTGTACATGTTGTTGTTGTAGTTGCGGGTGTTGACTTTGTATATGATGTTGTTGTAGGTCGTGTGTTTGTAACTCCTCCCCCCTAGGTGTGAAGCGAGGGCCAGGTAGCTCTAGGATAGCTGGGCTCGAGCGATGCTGAAGGTTGATTATTCTGCAGAGATAAATGATTAGTATGGTAGATGCTGATGTGATGCAAACTATGACAAGGAGGATGTAGCCGTCTTCGCGTTTCGGTTTCCAGATCAAGCTATGCATTCCTTCTTCCTGTGAAAACTGATAGTTATTTAATTTTTTTGTGATAAATGTTTGTACGGTGAAATTTGGAGATATGTGTTCATATGAGGCTGGATATATGTTGATTTTATCCCAAAAGGTGCTTGGTTTATGTTTATAGGTTATTCCGTTGATTTTGACTTCGCAGTTTTCGTAATATATTAGCGCTGAGCCAGTTAGGGTTTGATGAAAATTGTTGCATGTTGAGCTGATGAATGTTGGTTTAACATGGATGAGGAGTATGTAGTTGTCTTGAGGTTGGGTGATAGAGACAGCTTCGCCAATGTCGTTGATTGCACAGTTCGCTGGGATGTTTCTCATGATGTTTCCAATGCATGTAGAGTCTTGCGTTGATTCCTGGTGTTGAGATTCTCGGCAAACAAAGATATTCTCTATTCTTGGGCATTTGGAATCAAAATATTGTATGCTTTTCTCATTAAATAACATGTATGGCCTTACAATAACTTCTTTTGTTTTATTAATGGGTATTGGGACTAGATGGAAGAGGGAAAAGTTTTCTTGGGACAGGATAGGAACACGGATGTTAAAAATTATATTTGAGTGATTGTAATATGCTTGTAATTCTAGCATTTCCACCAAATGTTCACTAGACTTAACCTCTATTGAGTTATTAAGGGTATCATAAATAAGTAGAAGTTCTTCTTTATTAAGTATCATTTTGGGGATAATGTTGACTTTGGCTAAAACGATAGCTTCAGAGATGTCACGTATGTGATTTGTTAAGAGGTCGATATTGAAATTGAGGTGATTGAGGTATTGGATGTGCAGAAGCATATCGGAATTAACACGGATTTGGTTAGTGGATCGGTTTTGAGAGTATTCGAGATAGCCCTGTATTAAGTCTTGTTGGAGGTTAATGTGTGTTGTTATGTTTTTAAATCGTTCGATTATTTGTGTGTTCAGTTTAGATTTCATTGAGATTTCGTTAAGGAGGTATTGTTGCTTTTGATTTAGAATTTCGATTTCTTTATTTAGATTTTTAGCATCGTTTTGGTCCATATTCCCTGTTATAAATTTAATAGCCGTTCCTAGTCCGTCGACAAGTCCTCTTTTCTGTCTTATTGCTGGCATTAGAAATTCTACTTTGTTTCGAAGCTCTTTAAGTTTTGGGTTGTTGTTTCTACAGCGGATTTAAGGTTTTCAATATGGTTGAATTTTGTTAGTGTATCTTCTAATTTGTCTATGTTTGTCATGTATTCATCAAGTTCAACTATGTGCAAGATATTGTAGTAAGTCTTTATAGTCTTTGCTGTGCCTAATTCCAATGGGAGTATACCTTCTAGTTTCGTAAGGTCACGGATTTCCAGTTTCTGGGCGTTTAGCAAAGTGAGCCTAATAAGATGAGTGTATTATTCGTTAGATGGTTTTGTTAGTTTCTTTTTCTTTTTTATTTTTGATTTGTGGAGTTTCTTATTATCTACGGTTAGTAATGTTACTTTGTTGTTCGATTTAACTTTGTGCTTAGAAAATCTAGGTGTTAATTTGTTACGTTTGCATTCTCTTCTATAAATAATATCATTAACTTGGACATCTTCGGGGTCGTTCCTATCTAAATTTAATTTTTCTATTCTTTTGCTTACTGATTGCTCTAACTTGTCTTTTATTTTTGGGAAGAATTCTTCTTGGAAATTAGTAAGTTTGGTAAGGTATTCGTGTTCGCTATTATAATTAAGATTCTTAAGGAATTTGAAAGTACGTCCGTAAAATAGTTCATATGGAGTGTACTTAGTTGCGGAATGGATAGAATTATTGTAAGTAAATATGGTGTCAGAGAAAATGTCGTCATGGTCTATTTCCAGTTTGTTTTCTTTATTAGTTGTGAGAATGATGCGATAAATTTCTGTCAAGGTAGAATGCAGGCGCTCAACAGGGGAGTTGCTGCTTGTCTGTTGGAATGATGTTATGTGTAATGTGATTTGGTGACGTTTACAGAAATCTTTAAAGATGTTGGAGGTAAATTCTGTGCCTTGATCACAGACAATTTTTGATGGAATGCCGTGTAGGCTGATGTAGTGTTTCAGGGATTTTAAAATAAGTATACTGTTGCGAGAAGTCAAGGTGTAACCAGCAGCAAATTTCGAAAATTTGTCTAAGATCGTAAGAATGGGTTTGCCGTTGATTGTATATACATATATCGATATGAAGTATATCGAGGGGCTTGATTGGTGTTTCAGGTTTTTCAAATTTGATCTTTTGTGGGTTTCTATCGTATTTTAATAGTTGACATTTATCGCAGTTATTAATGGTCTCAGTGATTTTACTTTTCATGTAGGGGAAGTAATATTCTCTTTTTAGATGGAGAAGAGTTTCTTCGATACCTCTATGATTGCTGTTAAAATGATAAGTCTTAATAAGTTCTTCTTGTTGTTCGGTTTGTCTGACGTCGGTTAATAATTCTACGCAGCGGATAAGGCGAAAGGCTTTGCTATTAGAAAAGTACTTGGAGAAAGTAGATTGGACTATATTGAAGGTTTCGTCGTCAGTAAAAATAGCGTTCAATTTATTAGGTGCCATGATTTTTTTGAAAATGTCTACAATTTCGTTTTCGCTAAAGTTTGGAGATCGTATCGTCCGTCGTTGTTTGTTCTTAAATACGGTTTCAAGCGTCATAGGGGAACCTTTACTTGATTTCTGAAGGATAATTTGGAGGGAGAATTCATTCAGGGGTCTTTCGGATATGGGTATGCCGTCGTTTAGATCTTCAACTGCGGAGTGGATTGTGGATCCGCTTGTGCCTTGAACAGAAAAGGTATCGTTGATGTTAACGTCGATAGTTTGAAATTTCGGAGGGTGATCTATTCGTATTCTACTAAGGGCATCTGCATTCGTATTAGCTATACCTTTTTTGTAGGATATTTCGTAATCGAACTCCTCGAGTTTCAGTCGCCATCGTAACAGTTTTGGATTTGAATCTTTAAGGTTCATAATCCAGGTGAGAGGTTTGTGGTCGGAGATGATTTTAAATTTACGACCATATAAGTACGGCCTGAAGTACTTTGTTGCCCAAACTATGGCCAACAATTCCTTCTCTATGGTAGAATAATTGATATCCGAGCTTGTAAGGGTTCGACTAGCATAACATACCGGTTTGTCGTTACCAACGGGTCCCTGGGATAGGACTGCTCCAATTGCAAAATTACTTGCGTCAGTAGTAAGATTGAAGGGTTTGGAAAAATCAGGGTACTGAAGGATGGGGTCGTTGGTTAATATATTTTTGCAGGTTTCGAAAGTGGATAAATAACGTTCGTTTATTTCGATTTTACTATCTTTTTTTAAACATTCTGTGAGTGGTTTTACCAATTTTGCAAAGTTCTTTATGAATTTTCGATAGTACCCGAGTAATCCAAGGAATCCTCTTATTTCTTTCTGTGTCTTTGGGAGGGGAAAATTTTTAATGGCGTGTATCTTGTCAGGATTAGGTTTGACGCCTTCGGTAGAGACTATGTGTCCTAAAAATGCAATCTCTTTCCTGAGGAAATCAGATTTATCCAGTTGGACTTTTAGATTTGATTCTCTTAATTTTGAAAATACCTTTGTTAACTTTTCTAGATGTTCCTGAAGTGACGTTGAGTATATAATAATGTCATCCAGATATACTAAGCAACATGTACCGATGAGTTCCTTAAGGATATTGTCCATCACTCTTTGAAAAGTAGATGGCGCATTCTTAAGGCCGAATGGCATTCGCAAATACTCATAATGACCTCCGTCAACTGAAAAGGCTGTTTTTGCTATATCTCTTGGCTCCATCTCGATCTGATGGAACCCGCTAGCAAGATCGAGGGTTGAGAAATACATGGATTTCCCAAGTTTGTCTAATATTTCTGTAATATGGGGAATCGGATAACGGTCAGATACGGTTTTTTCGTTTAACTTGCGATAGTCTATGACTAATCGCCATTTCTGCTTACCACTGGAATCTATTTTTTTCGGCACTATCCATACTGGTGCACTCCAAGGCGAATAACTATGGCGAATTATGCCTTGTTCCAACATTTTACTGATCTGTTGCCGGATTTCTTCTTTGTGACAGTATGGGTAACGATAAGATTTTGTGTAAATGGGTAAGTCGTCTGTCGTATCGATTCTATGTTTAACTTGGTTGGAAAAGGTCAAGTCCTGTCCGTTTTTAAAAAATATGTCTTCAAATTCTCTGCAGACCTTGAGGAGTCCTTTTTTTTCTTCCGAATTAAGATGAGTCAAACGTAAAAGCTCTGAGATATCAGACTCTGATGAGTGTTCCGTGTAATTTATACTGTAATTGTTAATTTCAACAAACTGGGTGGAAAGATATGGTGTTACTTTAAGCGGCTGTTCAATCAAAAGGGTTTGTTCGGATAGGGAGTTATTACAGACTTCAACTAGGCAATACCAGTTTTTAGCGTTGTAAATACCTTCAGAAACAGTGAGATCTGGTTTAATGATTGTCTGTTTTATAAACACGTCACCGTTCTTACAATCGACTGGGACTCTCATTACTACTTTAGTGTTTGAGGGAATCAGGTGTTTGCCTGAGTTAAAATTGGGCTTAAAAAGAAGGGGTATAGTAGCATTTTTTGTTATTAGGGTTTTATTTTCGAGGTCAATTTTGGCGTTAAGTTGGGTCAATATATCCAGTCCTAGTGATCCGTCGAAATAACCATGAAATTTAAACAACAGGAAATTAAATTGTCCAGAGTCATAAAATTCGTTAAAGGCGGGGACTACAACTAGTTCGTTGAGTTCATGATTGGTAAGGATTGTGGATATGTTAATAGGTTTACATTTTTGGGGTTTTAAATGGAGAGCGAATTCAGGATTAAGGAAGGAGGCGGATGCTCCTGTATCGATTAGAAATTTTAGGGGGCGACCAAAGGGAGATGAAATGTGTATGTATGGTAACAGCGATCCGTGTTTGTTAACGTCTATGTATCCGATTGCGTTGGATGGGCAGGTAATCGAAAATTTGCGTCTTCTAGTTCTTGCATGGTTTCGATTGTTTGTTGGTCTCTTTCGTCTAGGTCGTTCTGGTTCTGGAGGTTGTAGTAATATTCGTCTAAGTTTGGTAAGTGTTGGGGTGGTTGAGGGTCAATATAGTCGTTTTGTGTGTTAACGTTATGCACTTCCTCGATAAAGTAGCGAGGAGTGTTGCTGCGCTTCGTTAGGCTACTAGCGTTTGTTTTTGCATTTTGGTATGCTGTCGGTTGGCGTAAACGAGATTGTTCTGATCCTAGTATCATTGGTTCGGGGGCTGGTAGAGGTCGGGGTTTGTATTGTGTTGGTCTCGGGGATTGTGAAGCTTGCATTGTTGTGTTCGGCAGATATGGTATGGAGGTGTATGGGGTGTTATTCTTTAAACCGAAAACGTTTGGTTGGGTGTGTCTCGTGTTTAAGGCGTTGGGTGGTAATCTTGGATTCGGAAATTGATGTGGAAAGTTGCTAATACTGGGGTGATTTTGGGGAAAGAAATGAGCTGGTTTGTAGGTTTGTTGTGGAAAATGAGTTTTATTAAAGGTTGAGTATGAATTGGGAGAAAATTGGTTGTAAGCTGGTCGTTTTGTTTGGGTTTGGAAACGATGATCATGTTTCATATAAAACATGTTTTGCTCCTGAATGCAGTATGACAGTGCAATTGCTAATGTAGTCGGTTTCATTGCCCGTATACTGGAACCAAGAGGTTCTTTTAGACCAGAGAGGAAGGTGTTAAGACACATTTCTGAAAACAAGTTCTTCTTTGCATTAATCACGTTGGAATCGGTTTCATGGATGAGAAGGTTATTGTTCAACGCAGCTTGTATTTCTACAATCTCACTATGAAATTGTTCTATTGTCTTTGAGTTTTGTCTTAATAGGTGAAGATCTCTGATGAGAGATGTTTCATTCCGTTTGTCGGAATAGTGTAATATAAGGTTATTTTTAATTTCATCCCATGATAAAGAAGTCCCGTACATATTTAAAACTTCGCTAGCTTGTCCTTCTATCTTATTTCTGATAGCCCTTAAAATTATTTGACAATAGGGTGAACCATCGATACCTCTAAGGTGCATTAAAATTTCTTCCACGTTGTTAATGAAGTCATATAACAGACGGGGATTTCCGTCGAAACGTGGTAGATCTTTCACTGCATCTGGGATGCGAAGGGATTCGAATGTGTCACGTGAAGTCACGGTGCTAGAATTCATTGGACTCATGATTTCGGTTTCACTTAAGTTAGATGAGTGAGTCACTTAGTTCGACTACTGTTTCCGGAATGGAGGAAAGACTTTTGAAGAATTTTGCGAATTTGGGATATGGTTGGGAGGGATTCTTTTTGGATGGACGTTTATCAGATGGCATGTAATAACAATACTATGAAATATAAATAACTTAAATATAATAGCTTGACAATGGAGAGTATGAGCTTATTCTATTACAATGTTTTCGTCTTATATTTTTCTTAATTATATTATTTATTTGATTTCAAGTTTATTATTTAATTAATTACAAAATTTGGTTTGTCTATGCGCGTTTAAAAATAAATATTCTGACTTACATATGCCCGAATATTAGGAGAATTCTCTTCATTTCCCGGAATCGGATGATCTGTTTCTTAAAGTTGATTGGGTGATTTTTTTTTTTTGTTTTGATCCGTTGTTGAGTTCGATGTGCTCTCGAACACTTTCGCACTATTCACTATTGTGTCGATTTTGTCGATTTTATTTTTCGCGGAACTGTTCAATGTACCTTTGAACACTGCCACTTTCTTTTTTTTGTTTTGTTTGTTCAATATTCCTTTGAACGAATGAACGATGTTCGACCGGTCGTTAAGAGGCAAAACTCACTGATTTTTAACGAAATCGCGTTTATTAATTTTCGGTAAACCTCCGAATTAATTATCACAACGTTAAGTAAAAATCATCGACCGGACTACCCGACTGCGCCAATTATGATAATATTTCCCGCAGGAGCGTAAAAAAAATACAACTTTATTCTTTAAGCTTCAGATTATTATTGACAGACTACAATTTTTCATTCTTACATCAAACCTACGCTTTGCGAAGGTGATCCCAAGAAATTGAATGCTCACAGTCGCCGGAAGTTCGCCAGACGCTGACACTTCAATTATTTAGGTCACCTGTGCAATTACATTGCTTATCTAAAATATGACGTTTGCACTTTCCCATGGGTGAGTGCATCCGATCGCTGCTGTCGGTTGATGACCTGTACATGTTGTTGTTGTAGTTGCGGGTGTTGACTTTGTATATGATGTTGTTGTAGGTCGTGTGTTTGTAACTCGCGCGTAGATTTTGACGGCCTGTAGCGGCCATGTTGTTTTCATGACATCTGTCAAATCTGTTGTTTATTGTTTACTTACTGATGCTAGCAAGTTACAAGATTGAAGAGCGCGTCCAAATGATGCAACTTTATCATCAAAATGACTATTCATTAGTACAATCGTTGCACATGTTGCATTTTACGATGGTCGGTTCACAATCGATTCTTATACGTTTCGTGCCTAATTTTGAGTCGACCGGCTTGGTAGTCAATCAGCCAAAATTCGTATTATAAAGAACGCAAGATCGACTGAGAACATCGCCGCGGTCCATGAAAGTGTACAGCAGAACTCCAGTTAGTCGATTCCTCGCCGTACCCAAGAACCCGACCTTTCGCAGACTTCAACTTGGTGAATTTGACGTTAAGACTTGGGCCTACACCCGTACAAGATCCAACTGACCCAGGAGCTCAAAGTTCATGACCATAAACAACGTCGTTTGTTCGCTGACTGGGCTTCGGGAAAAGAACCCCCATTTTGGCGAAAAATCATCTTTGGCGATGATTGACGATGAGACAATGTTGTCTCCAAACCTAGCTTTGTGACGGCGGGACGACAAAAAGTGATTGACCTAACTGAAAGGCATGGGAGGAAAGCAGAAACTCTTAGTTTACTGCTTCAGACCCATTTCCCGGAAAATCAGACTGTCATCGGCTTGTTGCACACTCCCTCTTTGGAAACTGCGAATGAAACGATGAAAACAACTCGGCGTCGCTGGTATATTGCATCACGCGCGGCAACTGCTGAGGCCATTGAATTTGCTGTGGCATCTTTCGATGGCTTCAAGTGGCCGAGTACTGAAAGGTACGCAAAAAGGTATAAGACAGCTGCTTCCTACTCTGAAAAGAATTTTCACTGCTAGCCTGGCACTTGCATACATACCTATTCCTTGGCGGGCGGTGAAAGTGGTCTTTATTCCCAAAAAAGGGAAAGAAGATTACTCACTCGCCAAGAGTTTTAGACCAATCCTTCTTCCTGAAAGGCATGGCGAGGCTAGTAGAGTTGCACGTACGCAAAGTTGCCCTTCGAAGGCATTCTCTCTCGGAGATGTAGCATGCCTTATTAGGGCGGAAAAATTGGGGGAATTGAATGCGCACTCTAAAGGAAAGATTACGTACTGGGTATTTTCGTCGACATTGAGGATGCTTTTGATACCGCTGCTTTTGACAGCATGTGTAACGCTGCTAGACAGCATGGCGTAGATAAAGCACTGGTTTTGTGGATCAAAGCAACGCTTGTGCACAGGACATTGATCGCTGATGTAGGCGTCGAACAAAGTGTCGTCTGCAGTAAACAGGAGCTGCCCGCAAGGTGGCGTCTTGTCTCCGTTGTTATGGCGCATGGTGGTCGACACTATGCTTGATGCTCTCAATGCCTCTGAAATCTATACCCAGCTCTATGCGGATGATGTTCTTGTTCTCTCTGTCGGCTCAATTTAGCGAATGTCTGTCTCAAAGCACAGGCGGCGCTAAATGCGATCGAGGACTGATGTACGAGTAATGAGCTGTCGGTTAATTCTCTTAAGACTGATGTCGTTCTCTTCACGAGAAAGAGAAAAATACGGGCATTACCCAGCTGGTGCTTAAAGGAATTCCCATTCTGATATCCAAGGAAGCTAAGTACCTCGGAGTCATCTTAGATAACAAGCTTCTTTGGTCACAGCGTGTTGAGTCCAAGACCACCAAAGCGTTGTCAGCTTTTTGGCAATGCAAGGGTGCCTTTGGCAAAACATGGGGCTTATCGCCCAAAAAGGTCCTCTGGATCTACACGGCAATTATAAAACCGATAATCTCATATGCTAAGCTGCACTTACAGCTGTGTCCAACCCTCTATCCAGCTTCGAATCAGTGCATGAACTCAAGACACTTTTGAACAAAGTCGGAAGACTAAATTCACTAAGGCTTGTATGGGTCCCAGGTCACTCTGGGATCCCAGGAAATGAAATCTCCGATGAACTCGCTAGAAGGGGCTCAGAGGAGAGTTTCTCAGGACCTGAACCCGCCTTAGGTCTACCTGCTTCCACGGTCAAATCTGATATCAACGACTGGGTTTTCAATGCACACAGTCGTAGATGGAGGGAATATCCAGGATGCAGGATGAGAAAGCGCGTACGCCCTGATGCTTCCAAGAAATCCGCAACATTCTTCTTATCCTTAAGGAGAAATGATTGCAGAAGGCTTGCGCGCGTCATCACGGGCCATTGCACTTTTGCCAAGCATCTCTATGTGCTACGTGCACGGTGGCACAGCCTTGGGGCCGACGTGGTGTGTGCCGAATCTCTTACCTCTACATCACTGAACACTTTTCTCTGGACAACGGGGAAAACACAATAAAGAAATATGTCTGTCTGGTAGTACAATGGACCAGTATTTGTGTCTGAGTGCTCCAAAAGATAGTAGAAGACTCCAACAAAAAAAAAAAAAAAAAAAACACCCCACACAGGTTTCCAAGGTGACAATTAATCCCCAAAAAGGTTACAGTTCGGTTTGAATTTTGGGCGGTCGGCGTCATTGTTCCTTAGTTTTACGAAAATGACGTTGGTGAGGCGGCCACCGTCAATGACCAGCGCTGCAGAACGATAACAACCAATTTCAAAATGCCAAAATTGATCAATATGAACCAAGACAACATGTGGTTCTAGCAGGATGGCAATACGTGCCACACAGCGTACGCTACGATTGACATTCTGCATGAACTATTTGGGCATAAGGTTATGCATCGCATAGGTGGCGCGAATGCTAGACATTTTTTTGTGGGGTTTCCTGAAGTCGCAGGTCCGTGCGAATAAATCGCAATCAACTTAAGGTCAACACAGGGCATCGCTAAAATTCAACCACATCAATTGGGAAGAATCATTGAAAATTAGACCATTAGGATCCGTGCCACCTCTATATGCCACCCTCTGTATTCCAAGTATTAAAGGGCTGACAGATCAAGTCACCTAACCATACGAGTAGAGTGCAAGGATGGAACCACTTTTTTTGCTGAATTTTTCTTGGGGGAACAGTGAACAGTCCTTGCAAATATTTAGATGTCCTAAAATTTGAGTACAATTGGATTAGTTGGAAAGTTGCAAAAATATCGCTGTAAATTAGCTCTATTATCCTAAAGGCTATTTTTATTCCTAATATTTAGGTATTATAACAGGTTGTCAAATATCTCCCTTCCGCCTTTTTGTCTTTTGAATTTCGCGGCTATGTACAGAGCGCTACAGAGCTCGTATCTGGCAATACTATGAAATGTCTTGAAAGGTCTTGACATAACCTACAAAACGACGCTATGCGTGATTAGTTTGGATATTGTGTTCAACAGTTATAGACGCGCTATTTTAAAGTTTTCCTTCGTTAAAGGCAAATCCGCTAGAGAAACGTTCCGTCAGATTAATGGTGTTTTGGGGGATGGTACTCTATCACTTCGAACCGCGGAGGAATGGTTTCGACGATTCAGAGCCGGTGAAAACGACAGCATGGATAAGCCAGCCGGCGGAAGACCTGTGACGACGAATACCGATCAAATCATGGATATCATCGAGTTAGACCGGCATGTGGCATCTCGTGACATCGCCCAGGAGATGGGAGTTAGTCACCAAACCATTTTAAACCATCTGCAGAAGGCTGGATACAAAAAAAGCTTGATGTTTGGGTGCCGCATGATTTCACGCCTGCGATATGCTGCTGAAACGGAACCAACTCGACCCATTTTTGAAGCGGATAGTGACTGGCGACGAAAAATGGATCACATACGGCAATATCAAGCGAAAACGGTCGTGGTCGAAGGCCGGTGAATCGTCCCAAACAGTGGCCAAGCCGGGATTGACGGCCAGTGTTTGGTGTAATTGGAAGGGAATCATCCACTATGAGCTGCTCCCATATGGCCAGACGCTTAATTCTAACATCTACTGCGAACAACTGGACCGCTTGAAGCAGGCGATCGACCAGAAGCGTCCAGAATTGGCCAACAGGAAGGGTGTAGTGTTCCACCAGGACAACGCCAGACCACACACTTCGTTGATGACTCGTAAGAAGCTACGGGAGCTCAGATGGGAGGTTTTATTGCATCCACCATATAGCCCGGACATAGCGCCAAGTGATTACCACCTGTTCCTGTCCATGGCGAACGCCCTTGGTGGTGTAAAGTTGGACTCAAAAGAGGCTTGTGAAAAGTGGCTGTCCGAGTTCTTCGTAAATAAGGAGGGGGGTTTCTACGAGGGGGGTATTATGAAGTTGCCGTCTAGATGGAAACAGATTATCGAACTAAACGGCGCATATTTGAACTAAATCCGATCACTGTAACACTTTTTTTTTTTAATAAAGAGCAAAAAAGCGGAAGGGAGATATTTGACAACCTTAATTAAAGTTACACATAATCCATATTTCATATATTTTATCATAATCTATCGTTTGATATGGCATCAAATATAAAAAGTCAAACCTGAGAAAAAATATTTTTTGTGTGCTATGCATCTCATCTGCTTGCCGGGTGGAAATTACCCTCAAATCGTCACTTTTACTTTTTCATTTGTATCCTGTTAAATAAAACCTGAAAGAATCAGCGAAACTTGTCATTCAAGAAATACCTTTTTTAAGGAAAAAGCTAGAACTCCAACAAAATTCGAAAATTAGAATTACGAAACTAGACAAAAGAGTGGAGAAGCCAGTGATAAGAATAAAACAAGTGCAAAAGACAAAATTTAAGAATTTGCTCAAATATGGACAAACTTTTCGATATACCCCATCTCTAAGCCTTGACCATGATAAAGCCAGAAGAAAAGAATTTTCTTTTAAAACACCTTCGCAAGTAAAATTTAAGAATTTCTTCTTTTATTATTATTTGATATTTTGTAACTGTTTTAAAAAGAGGCTGACGCAGAGGAGAAAGAGCAGGAGGAAGAGAATAGCCAGCAAGCTGAGGATTGAGATAGAAAACCGCAAAAGTTCCGTCGGATGGCATAGGAATAAGCTATAAAGTCTGGGGTAAACGAGTTTTCAGCAATAAAGTTCTCAATGTTATTGGATCGATATAAGGTCTCTGATAGAAGTGCCTCTCGCATAATTATATGTATATAAATTCGAAAGCGGATACAAATATCAGAAAATGAAGAAGTGGCTGTTCATTGGAAACTGTTATAAAAAAAAGGGCAGAATGAACGAATTGTCTTACCTTATGGTAAAAATAAATAATTTTTAGGAGTGCCAGTTACAAACAGTAGTACTGTGAAGAACAGGACACAACTGTGTGTGATGGGGGGTTTTATACGTTGTAACAGCGGTGTGTTTTGATACCACTGCATCGAATATTGGAAGGCTGAAGGGACCCTGCGAAATTTGGAGCAATAGAATAAGGAGTTACTTTACCTAACTTGCCGTTGAAGGTTTGTTAAGAGGAATGTTTGAATGAAACTTGAAGACAAATTGATTGATTTAAGTTCAAAATACAATAATATATTAATTGGCTGTGATCTTAACGTAAATTACTTTGAGCGCAATAGAACAACTAGTCAGTTTCAATTCTTCTGTGATAAAATAGGACTTTTGCTAGTAAATGATTGTTACTCTACCTGCTTCCAGTCCTCTACTAACCCTTCACTAATCGACATGTTTTTAACTAACAACGTATCTAACATTGTATGTATCGATCAAGTGATGCCTACTAGCGAATTCATTCATGATATATTGTTTTGTTCTGTTAAATTCAATGTTGACTATGCGAATTGTGTTAATACATATAGTTATAGATCTTTTAAAAACTTAAATAATAGTGAAATTTTAGTGGCCTTCTATAATCTCAATTGGTCTGATGTATATTTTTCGTCTGAAGTTAACAACAAAGTAAAGATTTTTAATAGTTTTTTGCAGTTTCTGTACAATACGTTTGTCCCTGTTAAAACAAAAAGTTTGAAGTCTTCTCCCTGTTCCTGGTACTCCGAGCAGATTAAAAATCGTATACAGGAAAGAGAATTACTGTTCAGACGTTATAAGAGAAACCCAACTCAACTGAATAAAAGACAATACTGTGTAGCTCGAAACAAAGTTAACTTGCTTATTCGAAAGTCAAAACTATCATATTTTTCTACCAAACTCGATCCTAGTTTGACATCTAAGGAACTATGGAGAAATTTAAAGGAACTGGGTGTAATATCGAACAAAAAATCCCGCAGTTGCTTTCTATGTCCCAATGTCGTTAGAAATTTTTTTAAGCCACACGATGCAAGTGCCTCGAATGTATCAAATATTTGTAATATAGCATCTGATGTTCCTAGTGCCTTTACCTTTAAATGTGTTAGCGATGTAGAAGTTATTAAAGCAATCATGTCAGTAAAATCGAACGCAACAGGTCCAGACGGTTACAGCCCTATATTCATAAAACTTCTTCTTCCTCATTTGCTCCCGTATATAACACACATTTTCAATTTTTATATTTATACATGTCAATTTCCCGATCAGTGGAAAATTGCGAATATAATTCCGACACCAAAGAACAATTGTCCTAAAAATCCTTCTGATTTCAGACCAATCAGTATGCTCTGTTTCCTGGCGAAAGCATTTGAAAAAATACTTGCTACACAAATACAACAACATCTTGACGTAAACAATTTGTTGTCGAATCGCAGTCGGGATTTCGATCAAAACACTGTTGTGAATCTGCAGTAATGAAGGTAACAAACGACCTTAGATTCTCATTGGATGCCGACAACATTGGAGTATTAGTGTTGCTTGATTTTTCCAAAGCGTTTGACTATATTAAACACTCAATACTTTTTATGAAGTTAAAACAATATTTCAGTTTCTTCTCTTCTTCGATAAGATTACTCCAAGCTTACCTACATGACCGTACTCAAACTGTAATTACGGAACTCGGTATGTCAACTCCTTTTCCAACTAATAAAGGGGTCCCCCAGGGCTCTGTTTTGGGACGACTTCTATTCACGTTATATAATAATGATCTCCCACAAGTGATACGGAACTGTAAAATTCATATGTATGCGGACGATGTCTTATTATATCTCTCACGCCCAATCGGATCAAGTGAAGATTGTATAAGGAGAATCAATGAGGATCTTTGCAACATTGCATTGTGGTCATCGCAGAGTAAACTCAAACTAAATCCCTCTAAGTCCACGAGTATTATCTGCTCAAGAAGTACTTTTGACCTACATACTTTTCCACCAATAATTCTAGATAGTGAAATCATATCTGTTGCAAATAATGTCAAATATCTGGGGTACCAAATTAATTCGTCACTAACATGTTGTAATGCTATAACTGACACAATTAAAAAAATGCATACCAGCTTGCGATACTTACGACACTCCGCTTACGTGTTAAATTTATCGATAAGACTACGTCTTTTTAAAAGTGTAATCTTGCCGTTCTTTACCTATAATTGTTCTGTCTACCCTCATCTTGACTGTGAATGTAAAAGAAGATTAAATGTTGCTTTTAATGACTGTGTTCGTTTTATCTATAATGTTCCTAGGTATTGTAGTGTATCTCATCTTAATGCTGGGGTGTTAGGTATGAAATTGGATGTGTTTCTTAATTTTCGTAATATTTTGAAGCTATATAAAATTATTCGTCGCACATGCCCAGAGTACCTTTGCGACATGCTAACATTTGCACGTTCGGCTCGCGGTCTAAAATTAATTTTACCACGATTTACACATTGCATTGGAGAACAGTCCTTCCTCGTATCTGCAATTCGCCTTTGGAACCGCCTTCCGCACGAATTGCAGACAATACAAACATTCGCCGAATTCCGAAGGAAACTTTTTTTATATCTTTCTGAAAACAGTACCATAAGTTAGAAATTATAGTTGTAATTACAAAAATGTATGCTATTTTTGATATACTTTTTACTTTTTCTTTTCTTTCTTCTTTGTTTTGCTTTTTTATTTTTTTATTTTTTTATTTTTTTATTTTATCTTGTAATTTAACTTAAAATTCTGTCACATAATTTCTTTTTGCTGTCAAAAGACCATGGCGTCTTGTAGCATTTTGTTAAATCCAAAGAGATGAAAATAAAATGAAAATGAAAAATGAAAAAAAAAAAATGTAAGTCAAGTACAACCATTTGATCTCAAAGAGATATATTAGGAGGAATCTAAGATGAATTGTGGAAAAAAATAGTAAAAGGTTTGGCACATGAATCAGTGATTAAGTATTAATAAACACCTAACACTCTGAAGGAAAAATTCACCGAAGTACAACCTAGAGACCACTACAAAAATTAATTTACTTGGTTCTAGTTTTTCTGTAATGCCTTGCATAACATCTGTAATTGCCTCGTTAAAATTTACTACAAAATTAGTTTAATTCCATAAGAGTTTAAACAAGAGCTTAATCGGTTTCGTAATTTCCTTGAGTGCCAAAAGGTAGGTAGGGATATTTCTGAGAGAGGTATTACAAAATTCGCTAACCATTTACGATATTGGTTGAAAATTGGTGTTATTTCACCCAACAGTATCTGACGGGGAAAATCAGAAATGGTCAACAAACTTCTGACCATCAACGAGATAAGAACTCGAGAATTCCAAATCCAGAGCTTCAAAAGCATCAACTCAAATAATTTGTTCCAGTTGCATTGAGAAATATTATTAGCAGAGACAGTGGACAGTTTTACCCGTCTCAATATAAAGGCAAGCTTTTTAAGAGAACCTACAAATGTTTGGCCTGGCATTTTAAGAAAATTTTAAAAATTGTGCAATCACTAAAGATCGTAAATGGCATTCTGAACCTGGAATGAAATTAATAAGGGATTTTAATTATTTTGGCAAAAGATGAGGATCAGAAACGATGGTTTCCTGATGTTTCTAAAGCAATCTCTAGTTTAAGTAATAATGTTAATCCATTCATTCCTATTGGAAAAACAGTGGGACTGTAGTCACACAAATATTCGCATTTGAAATTGTCTGTCAACAGAGGGCATATATGAGGGATGTGATGAAGATAGCACCGAACAAGTAAAAAGAATGCATCTAATATCTTATAAGACTGTGATGAAACTAATTACTAAGGTCTTTTTAAATATTTATTGTAGTGGTCCTTAATGGGTTAACTTTATGAATCTATTTCATAAATTATATACCAGTTATACCTCTTTTTATGTTGGTTTGTGAATTGTGTAATAAGGAAAGGAAAAATACAGTCAAATGTTTCGTTACTTAAAATAAAATAAAATTCTCTAAAAATGGCACTAGCCATCAATTTTTATTTTCGTCACCGTTCGTAGTGATTGAAATTCTGTTACTCGACTACGTGGATGATTTTGGGCTAAAACCTAACAATACAGCCCGTGCAAGAACTGGAGTCGAACGACATGCCACATTATCGAATTTTCGGTAAGTGGGCCTTAGTAAACCGGGGGGAAATTCCGTTTGAGTAGGCATTCTCCAGCGGAACCATTGGCCCGTATTTTCTTATAGATGACCCTGAAAGCAGCGTTGCCGTCAATGGCAACTGCTGTGGTTCAATGATTTTCGAACTTTTTGTTGCTCAAAATGCACGAGCTGAAACTGCTGGATATTTCGTTTCTATCGTTCCTCGCTTTGTTTGGCTTCGATTGGGATTTAAACTACTATTCAATTATACTGCAGTGTTTTTCGTACCAAACAGTTTCTAAGCAGAAAGCGTAGGAAAATTGAATTCATTAAACTTGAACATCAAAATATTTTGAACTTTGGAATGATGTTTTCAGCTCGCATTATCTATCTCTTGTATTTTACTTGTTTCTTAAAAAAACTGCAATTTCACTTATAAATTTTTAGCGAATTAATTGCAATTACAATAAATTAAAATGTATTAAGCAGTGAATGAATCTACCTCTTCTATTGAAATTAAGAAGAAACAGCCGCTCTACTCAAAAGTTAAAGAACATCATAATAATATGAGATTAAGGGGATATGATATGAAAAGATTTGCTTAGAATTAAAATCTGATATTCCATATTTCATTTTTCAGGAATAGAAAAGCTCAAAATACTGGCAATTCCAAAAAGGAATGGAGAGTGGTTAATGAAATATTATATATTGTAGATCCAACGAACGGAACCATTGCAAATTGGTGCAGTGAGAGTTTTTCTAACCTGAACACTACTTATGACTGGAGCATGTCAATAATAAATTTATATAAATTTATTCATAATTGCAGTAATGCTGTTATAAAAGATTGTTTTAAAGGACCATCCTTTTATTTTTAAGAATTTTCTGCGTTTTAAAATTTTTAAAATCGTAATGTCTCAAAAGCTTCTAATTCATCTTCTAGCGACGAGATCACAAGCTTCATATTAAAACAAATATCATTTCAAATCTCTGATGCCTTTAGCTTTGTTTTCAACTTCTTTGTGGAGAACAGAACACAAGTGGTTAAGAAAAAAATTTGTTTAAGCTCCCCTAAATCAACAAATATGGGTCTTCCGCAGGGTTCCGTTTTGCACCCGGTCCTATTCTTAGTCTATTTAAATTCTTCATTTTTGCAACTTTTCAAAGGAAAAATCAAAACTAAAACTTAAGTTATCTTGATACCTTTCTGGATGTTAATTATGGTGTAGAACTACTGAGGAATTGGTTCAAGCACAATAAACTCTTAATCAGTACAAAAACTAGGTTCATGTACTTAGACATTAAAGCTAAACATTTAAACGACTTTCCTAAATATTTCCATTCACCAAGCTGCAAGCGATTTCCAATAAACAAATGCCAGAATTATTCCATTTATTATAGTGATAATCTCAATCAATGATCTAGTCAAGTAGCTATACCACCTTAGTCTCTTTTGTAATCAATCTGTTTTGTAAATGGTTCGTAATGCTCTCTTAAATATATATTGCATTATAGCCTATCTCGTTGGGGTGCTGCATACTTTTCTAACATTAAACTGTTATATCGGATACTCTTCTTCTTTCCTCCAGAGTACTCAAGTTGATTAGTTTAAGACGGTCTTGATAGGGTGGTAAGAACAAGGGATTGTTCCAGGGCAGACCTCGAAGAGCGAAACGTAGGAACCGACGTTGGATGCTTTCGATTCTAGATATGTGGGTTTGTTGATAAGAGTACCACACTTGAGATGCGTATTCGAGAAGGGGGCGAACAAAGGTAATATAGAGGGATCGAGTCACGTAGGGATTGGAGAATTCTTTAGACCAACGTTTCACAAAACCGAGTGCAGAGTCGGCCTGAATTATATCATTGATATGTGCGCGAAAATTCAGCTCTTGGTCACATACATAGTATGCCCAGATCGCGGATAACCTTAACGGTGGAGATGGGCCGATTATTCAGGAAGTAGAGACGAGGGGGAGGTTTGATACGTTTACGTGAGAAGGTGAATGATTGGCATCTGGAAATGTTAAGTTCCAAACAGTTTTTGAAACACCAAACGGTAAAGCTGTTTAGATCCGATTGAATAAGGAAAGAATCTTGTTGCGAGGAAATGGTCTTGAAGAATTTGGTGTCGTCCGCGTACAGTGAGAGGTGGGAATGTTTGATGACAAACTCAATGTCGTTTATGGTAAGAATAAAGGTGGCTGCCTTGGAGAACGCCGGAAGAAGCTAAGAAGGGGTTGGAAAAGGCAGATATGAAACGAACACTGTAGTAACGGTTTTTTTAAATAAGAAGATATCCACTTCAACGCAGTGGGTTCAAAACCAAGGGAAGACATTTTGAAGAGTATTAGTTTGTGGGAGATTTTGTCGAAAGCTTTACTGAAATCAGTTGAAATGACGTCAACTTCATTTCCATTCTCTAAAGCTGAGAGTGTGCAGGACACAAATTCGACAAGGTTTGTGGTTGTAGACCTGCGTTTAAGGAAGCCATGTTGTTTGGAGGAGATTAGAGATTTGCAGTGGAAACTTAGAGTGTCATACAAGATATTATACTTTCATAAAGTTTGGGTATGTATGACAGTTTGGCGATGGGCCGGTAGTTGTTAACGACATTCTTCGGACCTTTTTTGTGAACAGGAGTTATAAAAGTTGTCCATTTCTGGGAAAATTCTCCAAGGGACAGGGATAAGTTGAGTATTTTTGAGAGCGGAACAGAAATAATGGAGGAACATTTTTTTAGTAATATGGCAGGGGACCATCGGGCCCAGGAGTAAATTCATCATGAAGTGAAGTTGATTCAATTTATTTTCAATGATATGTATGGGGGTCAATAGTACGTGGGAGAAATCGTCCAAGGGAGGAATTGGGTAAGTAGTCGAAATAGGCAGTATCCGGTACAAAGGAATCATCGGCGAAAGATTGTTTGAAAAAGTTGGCAAAAAAGTTGGCGATCGTTTTGGGATCATACGAGGTTTCGCCATTGAAGGAGAGTGAAGTTGAGTAGTCATCAGATTTCTTTTTGTAGTTGACAAACTGAACGAAGGACTTAGGATCGTTAATAAGATTGGCTTGCGTTTCGATTAAATGGCGTTCATACAGCGACTTATGCAGCTCTGTGAATTTCAGATAAACACCAATGTAGTTAGAAAAGTCATTGGGGGAATGAGTTCGAAGGAAGATTGCCCACAGTTTGTTTCTTGTGTTTCTTAGTGAACAGAGCCTGCAATTATACCATGGAGGGAAGATAGATAAATGTTTGGATCGGGAAAGGGGAACGTAAAGAGAAATAGAATTGAATATTTCTCTGTAGATAATAAATATGCCGTCGTTTATTGTATGGCTGTCAAAATTGAGGGGGGCGTTACTGAGATATTCATTGATTTGGTTGAAATTTGCTTTGTGGAAGTCGTATGACTTAAGCGAAGTACGTATTCAGTGATGGAGAGTCGTGAAAAAATGAGAGATGAAGGGGAGGATGGTAGTTGTCGATGGTTGATAAGGAAAAGGGACAAAGTGAAACAGAGGAACTAAGGAGGTCTGTTGTGAAGATCAGGTCTAGCTACCTTCCCATGTAATTCGTGATGCCACTAACTTGACTAAGGTTTGAATCAGCTAGGCGATCTAAGAAAAGACATTCTTTGGCAGCAGAGGGATTAGTGGCAATATAATATGTTTGATCGTCTGATATAGCCCATTTAAGAGAAAGAAGATTGAAATCACCAAAGAGAAGGATTTCATCATGAGGATCCCGTAAATCATTTATGCTATCAATCGTATTAATGGCGAGTTCATAGGATTCAATAGGCTGAGATGGCAAGATATAAAAGCAGATGACATAGATTGCTTTACGGGGCAGAACAATCTTGATTGAAACGAAGTCGAGATACGGGGAAGAGGATATTACAATAAGGGATGAGTCGATTGAGTTAAGGACGGCTATTTAAACGCCACGACAGGGGCAGCTATCGGTAGGTCGTCGTCGCGGTAGACGTTAAAATTTGATGGGAACAATTCTTGGTTGTTTATACTAGGTATCAAGTTTGTTTCAGTCAGAGCGAAGATTTGGAATGGTAAAGCATGAGACTATTAAAAGACTGCTTGGGTTTTTGAGCGAAGACCTCTTACATTTTGATAATAGAAGGTGGGTGGAATGTTAGCATGAGGGGCAGAAAGAAAATGGAAATTAGGATTGAAAATATCTGTCGTGGTCGGCTCTGTTACGCTGGAGGTGGGATATCCGCTTTGAGTGGATATATTGACGAAAGGTATCTAGATCGTTCGATACTTTTTGGGGGGGATATTGAAGAACTCGTGATACTTAATAAAGAGGCACTTGAGGTTGGCAAAGTGAGTAGGGAGGCCTTCCTGTTGAATGGAGATGTTGTCATAGCAGATGGAGTCTGGTTTATCATGGAGATAGGCCAAAAAAAGACGAATGTTTTCGTACGTCTTTTTATCCCTTAGACGAGAGTTAGCACAGCGGCATTCAGTGGGGTTACTAACTTGCTGGGTAATTTTGACTGAGGGGGGAAGAAGGGGATCAATGAAAGATGAAAGGCATATATTATTTTAAGTAATGTTTTTTTTTAGCTCAAATTCTTGCTAAAAGAAAAAAAAGCAATTTTTTTTTTCTTGTAATTTTAGAAATTTGTATTCAAATATTTTTTGGATCATATACAAATTGTGTTTTTTTTTTATAGGTAAAAATGAAAATGATGAAAAAAATCCATTCAGGTGTGAAAGGTTCTGAGAAATGCAGCTTGTACACTTTTACATTTAGCGGTTGTATCTTAAAAGACACATACATTGTACACTATGGCCTTTTGAGATATGTTCAATACTTTTGAGATGTCTTATATTTTTCTTTCATTGAATGTATCATTTCGAGGTGTGCTTTCATATGAAGAGGTTGTTAATGCTCTAGTTTTGTTTTAAAAAAGGTTGGTATAATGATAATGGTATAATCTTTTTATGATAGTTTAGAATTGGTGTTATGTTTTAGATTTTAAGATAAAGCGTTTGTCTTGAAGTCGGAACATTCTGAAATTGACATTTTTAATATTACATATTTTGAATTTGAAGACAGTAAACTTATTCTAAGTTTTAATTACTAATGATGTAAGTATTCTCGTATTTTGTGGGTAGACAAGGGTAATGCCAGAATTTACTACAATTGATAGCGTCGATGATGGATGAAGTAGTGACTGCTTTAGTGATGAATATAAGTTTCGAAAACATTGGTGATTTAGATGATGAAGGTGATGAACTGTGTGAACCGTAGCCAGCGAATAATGTAAGCTCAGGAAAGTATGCTATTATTGAAAATCACAGTCCAAATGAAGGTAATAATAAGTGTGAAAGGACAATTGCAAGTGAAGACGAGTGAAGATGATTTCAATACTAACATAGTAAATGATTATTCTTTGGTGAATATGATAAATGACGGAGCTGATAACACAAATATTACACTTCATTTCCTCACGAATTTTCACAAATAATCGTAGATCCAAAGTTTTCTGAATTTGAAAAAGTTTTATGGAAAAAGAGTAACCTCGTTTTCAATGCTGATCAAGTCAAATTCATTGGAGACTTCAAAATTCCTGAAGAAATGCTAAATTTAGAAACTCCGTTATAACTCTGGTCATATCTTTTTCCTGCTTCCCTGGAGCAACGAATAGCTGAAGGAACCTTGGCGTATGCAGGAATTATTGAATCGTTCCGCTTTTAAATTGCGATCTCCGAAAATTTATTAGGATACTTATTTATATGTCGTACTTCAAGCTTCCTAGTGCAAGAGATTTTTGGAGTAGGAATGCGAATCGGTCTGTGCAAGCGGTAAGGAAACAAATGACTAGGAACCGATTTGAAAAAATAAAGCAGTTCATTAATTCTTAATGATAAAATATTACAGTGGGTAAACGTGACAACCCTAAACGTGATCGCCTTCATCTTATAAGACCTTTAATAGAACTAATAGACATATTAAATAAAACTTAAATAAAACTTTTGGAAGAACATTTTGTAAAACAATATTTACCAAATAAGGAAATTGTTTGTATTGTGTGACAACAAGAGATCGAACGATGGATCATCTTACTTGCCCGTTCAAAATGAACCAGATTTGCAATCATCCGCGAACATTGTAGTCCGATCACTGTGAGAAGTTATAATTATGCAATTTATTTCGACAACTACTACGCCACTGTTCCTTTGATGATATGTATATTTTCGTACTCTTGGAATGATCCGAACAGGTGGACTTAGGAAATGCAGGCTTTCTGATGACAAGGCTATGATGAAATTTCAACGGGGAATAAGCCAGGTATTTGTAGCTTCAATTGGCGGAGTTGATGTAACCTCTTTGTCCTGAAAAGACAACAGAATCGTCAATCTTTTTTCAACCTATGTCGGGATGAAACCGATAGTGTACAGTGATGATAGCCAAATAGCCCGTGATTAACATTTACACAAAATTCCCTTAAAGGGTAAATGGCAAGCATTGGTCTATCAACTATAGGTAGAATAAAAATTTTATACATTTCTGCAATTTTCTGTTTGTTTTTGGACAATTAAAAACCAAAGGGTAACAAATCTCGAATTTATACTTTATTTCACTATTTTTCACGAAGGTTTTTGAACTGGGTAAGAGAAAAAATATAATTTTGACTTTAAATCCAGTTAGTCCAAAATGTTACAGCAATAATCTGCGTTTATTGTTTTACTTGGAGGTAACCCACGAACAAAATTCCTTTTTTATCCCTAGACTGTTGCTGAACTTTATTCGATTTCTGGACCCGCACTCGCTTTAGAGCCGAAATTTTTTGTTCCATTGTTAGCGAATGCGGCACCCATTTTTAACACATCTTTCTGTAACCAAAACCTCAGCCGTCTTTCACGTGAATCATCTTCCAGACTTCTTTGACTTTCTAAACGCGGCAACCCATGAAAATAAAACGAATAACTTTGCAGCGCCACTTCTTATCGAACGACAAAATTTATTGAACAATCTGATTGGTTGATGAAGGAATTCGAATTTTACATTAAAGTTGATATTTTACTAGCCATCCTACGTATTGAGTGATGTGTTAAAGAGCTGTTTAATCGGAATATTGTATTCAGCGACAAGGTTCATTTGCGGCTCAATAGGTGTATCAATAAACAGAATTAAGGCAAATTGGAGTGAGGCAAAGTCAAAGTTAGTACTGGCTTTGAAAACACCCTTTGACCCTTTCACCCTTTCGATCACTGAGGAAGCGTCCAATAAAACTTCATCAGTCTCTCTGAACCTCTCCATGCTCCATGTAGGAGCAGCAGTTCATCCACCTGGTATTACTCGATAACCATAAACGTCCACAGCCCCACTTCTACCATATCACGCAAAACCGATCGCAACTGCTTTCCAGACATCACTTATCCATGGAAATTATTCTAATAATTTAATTTGGTAATAATTTACCGTAAAATGCTGTTACGTTTTCCACTTCGGTAGACACATTACCGCATACATATCCGACTGCTGTTGCTGAGTATCTGCTGGTTCAATAAGTGTCCATTTATTAGCAATTTAAATTTCCTCAACTACACGAGGCAAACATATCAGGAGCACTTACCGTCATCGCTAAGAGTTATGAGCTCCGCCATTAGCATACACGTATATTCGTATTATCCTGTTTCCATCGATTGGTATATCCTGTGCGCAAACACCCGAGTATATGCCCGCAAACATCAAACAGCCCGAGGAGGCCCACCAATGCACAAAGGCCTCGGAGATCAAACAAGTGTTCGGTTACAACTTTAATCCTTTGTGTCGTATCCTTTTGCCATAGTGCTACAAAACGCAGGGATAATTCCAATTATTTCAAGCGGAAGAAAAAGGTGAAGGTAACCAGTTTATTGCTGTTCTTCGCTTTTGAGGATGGAATATTCAAAGCAGTCCGTGGAATTAGAAATTCCAAAGAGCTTGCGAATGCAGATGAATCGAACGAATTTTCTGGATTCCCGGTTTTCCTGGGCATTTTTCGCTCTTAGGCTACTCGTGATAGGAAGATGAAGAGGGTTACACTCTCGAATAACTAAGTAAACTCTCGACATGACTACAACGAGT
This sequence comes from Merodon equestris, assembly GCA_958301585.1. Taxonomy (NCBI): domain Eukaryota; kingdom Metazoa; phylum Arthropoda; class Insecta; order Diptera; family Syrphidae; genus Merodon; species Merodon equestris. The sequence continues at coordinate 175,338,413 of OY284413.1, forward strand.
TGGGCATGGGCAATGAATTGTGAAACCAATAACGCAAGTTTCGATGAGTTGCCAACGACCGTCGCAGGGAAGTGGATTCCACAGGCCTTGCCCGAATCACCCGCTTCGAATTCAAACAACCCATTGATGTCAAAGTTTTGTTGCGGCACGTTATTGATTCCGGCTGTAAAGCTCCACGATGGATCGCGAACTGGGCGTGGCATACTGAGCATTTCTGGCTTAAGGCTATTACGTGTGTGTACAGTGCTTGGCCGTACAGGCTGGCCTTGCAAAAAATCAAAGGTTTTTCCGGCAATTGTTTTCCACCGAAATTTTCTGCAATTCTTCATATTCTGGTCTGCCTTCGCACACGTACCCTTTTTCACTTCCTTTACTTCATCCGTTTTTTTAACCATCCTCGTCCTTCCCGGACAGAGGTGTGGTTCGGAGGTTGAGCCGTGGCATTGTTAGCCTATGAATGACAGAGAATATTGATGTAACTCTCTGGCAGTGTTTGTGGTTAAAGCCCAAGGACTTAGGGTTGTCTCGTTTGTGCAAATAATTTACAGTTACGTTAGGTGTTTGCTTGCGTGCCGTATCGAGGCGTTTGCGAATTGGGCGGAGGCACTTATCGAGATAACATATGTTTCGAGACTTTAGCTTGGATTTTTCCTTTTTATTTATTGCAAACAGTTTGAATTGAAATTGGAAGAGGATATTGAGGATAATGGTGTGGGATAGGATATAAGGATATGGCTATTGAGTTGGAGGATTTCATTAGGCGATGTAAATAAGAACGGATGATGTATGATTTGAAGGGTTGCCGACGACTGAATTTCAATAAGAATTGTGGTTTCAATTTCAATGCTTTTGTGTTGATTCATAGTTGGGACTCAATTTCCTTGCGGGCGGCTTGGAATTTGCTTTTGTTGTTGTCGGGCTTATTTTATGGTTCGTGAACCTTTTGAGACAAGGAATGGGAGATGGTTATCTTAGAAATGCTTACATTTCTGATTACGAAGGATTTCATTGGATTATTGATAAAGTGCCTAAAAGGTTGATAGGGAAGGAGACTAAGGCACTTTCTTATACCGAAATTCGGAAGGCATCAATGACGGCGTTTACATTTCAAGGTAATTTTACAACATGCCTGCGGCTAGATTTAAACGGAGCCACGCGGTTACATAAGTAGTCTGGAAAAGAAGGAATTCTTTATGAGAAAATGGTTTCACTATAAAAATCGTGTTACTCCTTTTCGAGTTGTAGGAGAAAAATTGTTTAGGGATTAAAACCAAACACCAGGTGGTAACAAAAGGTTATCCAACAAGAAGTGTCATTTCAAATTAAAAAAAATGCAACATTGTCATGAAAATTGGTCATTTTCGTTCTAGTCTTGAACATAGGTTTTGAGTTTATTAAAAGAGTCGAATGTTCTCAAATGTAATGCGAGTTGGAAGTTAAAATATACCCTCGAAATAAAGTGACAGGGGCTGGGCGCAGAGCTAACTAAGCACACTCTCCTTCTTACAACAGACCTTGGCATTTGATATGACCGATCTTTCTTGGGTAAAATATTGCGGAGGTAACCTAGTCACGATCCAATCACTGGTTGAAAAGAGAGCATCCATGAAAAACGTACAATCCGTGGAAGCCTGTACAGAGTGCCTTCCAAACAGTACTGAACGAAATACGTAAGTACAAATTGGATATCGGAATGGTAAAAGAAGTTCGACTTGCAAAGATCGCCGCAAATCTTTTGCAGTCATTTCTCCTTAAGGATGAGAAGAATGTTGCGGACTTCTGGCAGACATCAGGGCGTATGCGCTTAGTCATCCTGCATCCTGGATATGCTCTCCATCTACGACTGTTTACATTAAAGACCCAGTCGTTGATATCGGATTTGACCGTTAAAGCAGGCAGACCCAAGGCGTGTTCAAGACCTGAGAAACTCTCTTCTGAGCCCCTTTCAACGAATCGGAAATCTCATTTCTTGGGATCCCAGAGCGACCTGGGCCTCATACAAGCCTTAGTGAATTTAGTCTTCCGACTTTGTACAAAAGGGTCTTGAGTTCATGCCCTAATTTGAAGCTAGATAGTGGATTGGACACAGCTTTGAGTGCAGCTTGGCTGTCACTGCAGACGCACGTGCTTTTTTCCATCCACTTGTGCTTCACAACATAATCAATGGCCATTAGGATTGCGTAAGTCTAAGCATATTTTCCTAACGAGAAGTGCAGTCGAATGTTTTTGCGCTCAAAGAAAACTCTCACGCCGGACCCCCGCCCAGACCTGGAGCCATCTGTAAAAATGCGAAGACAGTCCTTTCCAGGTTCAGTTTCTCACCAGAGCCAGTCCTGACGCCATGGAAATTTGACTGTGAAATATGTATATTATATACATATATGGCAGGTGTCATTGCGTCGCAAGGATATTTCTCACGCAAGTACACTGTCACTCCAGCGCAAGTTGTAAAATAAACCATTACTCTTGAGGCGAGGCATGGTTTTAGTGCGCAACCCCTGATAAATATGTCAAGAGGTGGAAGATTCATTTTAGCATCTAGAGCAGCACCCGTCATGCTGAGGAAAGCCCCCGTACAGCTGAGACAAACCGCTCTTTGGAGTTTGGTGAAAGAGGCCACGACCTGTTTGCGTGTTAGCCTGTTCCACCAGACAACCGATGCATATGAAATTATCGGTCTTATCATTGCCGTGTAGATCCCGACGACCTTTTTCGGCGAGAAGCCCCATGTTTTGCCAAAAACACATTTGCATTGCCAGAAAGTTGACAGCGCTTATTTGGTTTTTGACTTAACATGCTTACACCAAAGAAGCCTGCTATCTAAAGTGACTCTCAGGTACTTAGCTTCCTTAGATTTCGGGATGGGCACTAGCTGAGTAATGCCAGTATTCAGTCTTAAGAGGATTAACCGACAGCCCATTACTCGTGCACCGATCATCGGTGACAATTGCTAAATATGAGCCGACAGAGAGAATGGCAACGTCACCCGCTAGATTCTAAAAGCATTAAGAGGAGAGACAGGACGCCACCTTGCAGGCAGCGCCTGCTTATGCCAGATTTGACCCATTGTTCGAGGCACGCCTGCTTATACCCCCTATAACTACATATGTACTTTCGAACATAATTTGTCCTACGGAAGATAAAGGACGCGTGAACAGATATATTCGATAATTTCTCACGAAGTTAAAATCGTGATCGGTGATTTCAACGCGACAACAGAAAAATAAGCGATATACTACGTCAAAAATAAGGTGATTTTGTATTTTTCTTGAAATTTTTTTATTTAGGTTCTCATCAATATCTGTTTTCTTACCTTTAAGTAGTCAACCTCTAATACAATAGAATTGCGCATGCATTTTTCCCAATTCCCGAAGCACTTTTGTTATGCACTTTTTTGCATAGCTATGAACTCTTCCAGCCAATGAGTCTTTACCTCCTCAATGGTGGGCATTTTTGGTCCTTTCGCAGGTGATTAACATCTTCTCTGCCTTCTATGAAGAGCCTCAACCAAAATATTGCAAAGCAAACCAAAACACAATGACAATGATTGACCTGACGGAGAAACAAAAAGAATGATATTCAGGATCTGAAGCCTCCGAGAACGTCAAACAATGAACGCTTGCTACGAACAGTTAGCATAGATCTAGAGAGCGTCATTCTGGATGACGACCTTTTCTTGATCGAGGATCCTCAGGAGAAAGTGGCAACAGTAGGAGTTGTTTTCCAGGAAGTGTACAAGGTAAATAATAGAGCCCTGTTTCATCACTCCTTAGAAATGATTTCGATCATTGGCGATCCGAGAACCTTGATTTTACCAGGTTCAATGACGATTTCATGACAAATAATGCCGTCACCAATGAAGGGGCGAACACCCTGTTTATTTCGACGGGGGATCTCCAGATGATCTTCGAGTCAATGAAGAGAAAAAAATCCGCGGGAATCGACGGAATATCTAATGTTGTGCTCAGGCACCTTCCACCGGTGGCTGTAGAGATGTACACCGTCCTGTTCAACAATGCACTGAATATTGCATATTATCCAGTGGATTGGAAGACAGCGGTGGTGCAACCAATACCCAAGAAGAGTAAAGATACCTCTAACCCATCAAATCTTCGGTCGATAAGTCTCCTTCCAAGTATTAGCAAGGTTTTCGAGAGGGTGGTCCATAAAGCCCTGTGTAAATGGGTTGTGTAAAAGTTGAAAATCAACTTCCAGAAATCAGAAACTATTTTGTTCAGAACGCCTTTGTCTAGGGCCTTTCGAGACACTGGAAAAAATTTTAGCATGTTCTCAGTTCTTGGACCGGACGGGCGTCCACTGGCAAAACAGAGTGTAGTCAGATACCTTGGGATCTGGCTAGACCAATATCTGTATTTTGACAAACATATAGATGCTGCTCTGGCGTGGGCCTGGGTGGCTTTCACTTTGACAAGATGGCTGTTTCATAGCAGCAAACTCGATTCCAGAGTGAAGGTAATCTCCTACATGGCATTAATCAGGCCCATGATTGCCTATGGATGCCCCGTGTGGTTCAATGTGAGAGCCAGCTTAATGGAAAGGATTCGGATATTTGTGAGACAATGTCTCAAAACTTGTCTTGGATGACATAGAACACCCGAATCTGAGTACGTGAAATTTTACCCGAACGAGGTCCTATACAATAGGTCCAGGATTGTACGGATAGATAATTTTCTGACTAAGCTGATCCGAAGTCACGTTGCGGGAGCAATGACTTCTGGCTGATCCAGGATGAATCTTCTACGTGGTTCCGCTACGAACGTGATGTTGCATTCCGCGAGCCCGAGTGCCTTTAGTAGATTGTTGTTGCACCAAGATCGGGGAGACGTCGTACGGCAGCATCGACGCATTTGGTGGCTGGAAGGGACTGCGTGAGTGGGCCAACGTCTTTAAGGCAAGGACTGCCACATGCCAATGGCAGGCTTGCATAGACTAGGGAAGGTTAGGATAGGTTAGAGTAAGTGCCGATGTTCATTATATCAAAGCTTTTTTCCACAAAACGGCGCACAAAATATAAGCCGATCATGTACTTGTAAAGTGTTTGATACTAAGTATACATAAACGAAACAAAGGACTTCATATTTGTTATGTACCAAACGCCTTATCTGAAACATTTGAGGTACGCGAAGGATTGAAACAAGAAGACCCCTTGTCACCATTTCTTTTTAATTTGTTGCTTATAAATTAAGAAATGCTGTTTAAGATAAATTAAGAATGGCTGTTTAGGAAATAAGAAAGGTAAGGTTCGAAAAACATAATTGTTGGAAGTAAATTGGAGGTATATTGTTCAGTAAGTCAAGCAAAACTCCAAGCCGACAGTAAAAAAAAAGCCATTTTCTGTCGAAACAATAACACAGCTTTCAAGGTACGATGATTTAAACGGAGTTGCACGTCGCACGTCACGTCGCAAATCGTCATAATCATCAAATCATTTTTAAAGTCGACAGAGAATCAAAGTTCAAAAAGGAATCACATTCACCAAAGAGTATATAAACAAACGCCAATTTAACTTTGTTGGTAATATCAGGAAAAAAAAATGTGGACAAAAACTAGATACTGAGCTAAAGGAAGTTAATCTTCAAGAGAGAGTGAGATATGGTACATTGTGCGCCATCAACTCCATTAAACAATTGTAGACCGAGCTTGAAGAAAACATGCGAAATCGAGCTATCAGCTGCAAGAACTCTTTGAAAGACACTCTTCAATGACTATGGCCAAAATGACTAAGAACTCTTATTAATGGTAAGGGTGGCGCACCTATACACTGATGTATCATAATTGACCTACTAAGCAAGCAGTTCAAGCTATAAGGACCAAATCTAGAACCAATTTCACGCTATTGGACTTCAAGCCACCTACCCGTATACGTTAAGTCCGTACAGAGGAAAATAATGTTGCTGTATCCGCCAGTAGACCACAATGATTCGAATGGTGTTATTCGACTATGTGGAAAGTTTCACGCAGAGATCTTGTTCTAAAACCTTGCGAGATACAGTTCGTACAGGGGCTGAAATCGAACGACTTACCACAACGTCGAATTTTCGGAGAATAAGCTTTAGAAAAGCTTGAAGAATGTCCGCTTTTTTGATCGAAAAAATTGGATCAGTGACGAAAGGGCTTCAACCTTATCATACAAGGTAAAAAAAAAAACCGGCAAGATGCCAGCAATAATCCTTGTCATCGCTCACGTAAAGTTAACATACAGCGTCCTCGCGGCGCCCACTGGACAACTTTCCCAACAGCTGTTGAGAGATGAACTAACAACTAACATCCACAACAACCCATCCACGTTATGAAAGAACGACTAGCCTCGGATATATTTCTATATATACATAGGTTCTAAATATAACATAAGCCTAATATGTGCACACGCCTTGACCGATGAGGCTGAGGAGTCCATTAAAGAGGATTTCTCTGACCTTTCGGAGCTCTTGGACGGAATCTGTCCATAGCACGACATTAAAATCATACTCGGTGACTTCAATGCCAAATCAACGACACGACAAAAGATAACGGCTTCCAATTAGCAGACTTCCCGACAATTAGTAATACGTTGATAAGTAGCACAAGATTCCCTCACAAAAAGATCCACTCAGCAATCTGCCTATTCCCAGATGGTCACACCGCCAACCAAATCGGGCTTGTGCTGATTGACACAAGGCACGCGTCAAACATCCTGGATGTACGAACATTCAGGGACGTAAACGTCGACCCTAACCATCGCCTGATAGCAGCACAACTCAGAGCTCGACTGTCCAATGTCAGAAAGCTACAACCACCAAGAAAACGTAGGTTAGACATTGGGCGGCTGCATGCACCGCAAATAGCCAGAGACTACAGACAGCGGCGGGGCGAAAGACTCTCTCATATGCCCACAGTTCCACTGTCGCACTGCCATCCAGGTGGTAGCTCAAACCACCCCGACCAGAAACCAGTGGTACGATAGCGAAAGTGTGGGAAGAAAGCGAGCAACGGATGAAGCATATCAGAAGGTGTTGCAACGGTACACAAGAGCAACGTGGGAAGAGTACAGAGCCAGAAGATGGGAAGAAAAGAAGTTATAGCGAAAAAAAAAGAGCTTTCGCAGCCTAGCAGCTCAAGTATATCGAAGAAGCCCAAAGCCCTTGCATCCGTTTTACGAACGGGTGCCCAGGCTATTCGAAATTGTGAAGGTAGTTCTGTCATCGCAGGAAATAGTGAATGTGTTTAAGCAGCGCTTCCAACAGATAAGTAGCGGGCATGACCAAGAGAGTCAGAAGAAAACCCAACGCAGGCGTAGGACTAATCTCCCCGCCCAGTTCAGAAGAAGTCAGCTCAGCTATACATAAGCTGAAATCCAACAAAACTGCTGGCCCAGATGGTGTTCGGGCTGAGTTCTTTAAAACTGGCGGTGATGTTCTGGAGGGAACATGCACCAAATCATCTGTCAAATTTAGAAGGAATAAAGCATGCCCGACGACTGGCCCACCACTTCTATCTGCCCCATATTCAAAAAAGATGATCTGACTATTAAGACGCGCTAGCTACTGAGGCATAACCCTGCTCAATCTCGCTTATAAGATACTATGTGAACGTCTTAAACCGTTTTACACTACACTAATAGGCACGTACCAGTGTGGATTCCGGCATGGCAATTCGATCATAGACCAAATCTTAACCTTACGCCAGATCCTTGAAAAAAACCGAAGCGTTTCAAGTCGATATTCACCACCTTTTTATCGATGGACATTAGGAAACTTGGACTCTCCAATTGGAAGTAGCGTGCCTGGGACCGATACGATTGGAAGCAGGCTCTCGTTCATAAGGTTCAATGTACGAATGCACGAGCTGAACCTGGTCGACATGTGGCTGCATGTCTCACAGCACGCGAATCAATGGACCTATTGAGAGATGAATTCGGTGAGCAATTTATCTCTCGTTTGCGACAGGTGAGCTAGCCGGCTAAAAGTAACTCTCCGTATGGACTACTATAGACGTAGTCATGGCCAACATTTACACAGGGTGATGCTCAAACGAAACAAAAACTCGCGAAAAATGAAATGTGTTAAGAGAAGTTCTGTCTCCACGTTTAACAGTCATAGGAAAATAGGTTCCACATGAACTGAATGAAAGGCAACAGTCAAATCTAAAAATCACTTGCCAAATCCTGCTGGCCAGGTACAAAAAGAAGTCATTTGCGACTTGAGAAAAGGAGTGGGCGACCCATCAGCATCGACTGCAAGGCCAAATCACTATGAACGAAAGGCAATGCTCTGTGTTTGATGGGATTGGAAGGTAATGATCTATTATAAGCTGTTCAAATCTGGCGAAGCCTTTAATGCTGACAACAAATAAACTAGGCTTTGGTTGGAAAACGACAAGAATATTAAAAAAAGGCATAAGAAAGAGATTTTGAGTCATGACAATCTATCATTACAAACAGCAAAACCAGTTAAGGTAGGTTAGGTTAGGTTAAGGAAGGGGAATGTGATGGTTGAACATCACTTCCACTCGGAAGCTAAAGGGCCCATTGTAAATTCCCTTCATTAGTGGAGCACATTCTTTTAACCTGTCCTATCACGTGGAGGCTGAATTAACGCCGTGCTCTTTATGAATTTTAGCATTTGATACGTACGCAATCTCTGTGAAGAATCTTTGGCCCAGCGAAGCGGATTCTGGAGAACTGGGCAGTGGCAAAGCAGATGTTGGATCGTCTCGGTGTCTTCCTCGTCGCCGCAACTCCGGCAGAGATCGCTTGATCCCGAGTTCCATTTCCGAAGCAATGTTCAGATGGAACAGTGTTCTGTGTTTTTCCGATATTGAGCTCTGGCCACGATGATCTCGTCGTGTGGCTGTCGTTTCTTGGAAGCCGAGACGAGTTGGCTTCTTTTGTTATTGTGTCATTTATGATCCGGTATAATGCACTGATCGGTGGTGGCAGTGACGTGTCCGCTTCGCTGATATTCATTTCAGACCCTTGCCTGGCCAATTCGTACACTCTTTCGTTCCCTGCAATTTAGCTGTGGCCCGGGACCCAGCAGAGTTTGACTTTGTGGTGTCTAATAGACTTCAGTGAGTCGCGACATTTCATGACAGGCTTTGATCTCGTTGTACAGGATCCTATTGACTTCAGTCCAGCCTGGCTGTCTACAAAGATGGTGATATCTGATGGTGGGATATCGGTTACTTGTAAATGTTTGGTTGCTTTCTCTATTGCCAGAATCTCTGCTTGCAAGACGCTCCACAAATCAGGGAGTCTAAATGATTCCTATTTGTGCTGGGCATCAGAGTAGAACCTGGTCCCAGTGTCTGTGTCCATTTTCGATCTGTCGGTGAAGAGGGTAATCTGGTGGTCGTTAATCACGGCGTTTGATAGCCACTCGTCTCTGTCAGGGAAAAGGATTGGTATTCTAAGAGAGAAGTCATTGTGGGGGGAAATATAGTCGGTCGTAGCTGCGAGGCTACTAAAACCATGTTTCTTTCCCAGGTCGTCTATTATTCTGAGTATGGCCGCATGTCCATAGTCGGCTTGCTTCCACAGAGAGGACTCTCTTAGTCTGAGAGCGCTCTTTGCAGCGCAGCCTTATATGAATAGATCCAGGGTAAGGAGATGAAGTATCATGTCCAACCCTGCTTGCGGCGTGCTTCTCATAGCTCCCGTTGTACAGACAGCGGCGGACCTTTGTACTTTGTTGAACATTCTCATGTAGCTTTACGTGCTGCTAGCAGTCCACCTGATGATTGCTGTGTACATCCAATGAATGATGTACAGTTGCTAGCCCCATCTTTTGCCGAAGGACTTTTTGCACGCATAAAAAGCATTCAACCAGTTAAGGGAACGATTGGCCCTTTTAGTTGGGAAATCCTTTCGCATGCTTACTCAGCAGACGTGGCTCCGACCGATTTCTACTCATTCGCTAACTCACCTACTAACCGAGCAGTGTACACCCAGTGATGGGTGGTGATAAATTTAAATTAAAATACTTTTCTTTCCAAGCAAAAGCCTTGTCTACAAAGTCATGCATAGCTGAAACCTAAACTTTGTAAAAGCACGTCCACGTGATATACAGTGACTGCTAACCCTTCTTGCTAATGACATGTTGACATATTCCATAATACGGCATTTCATCAATCACTGCCGCTCGAAGTAAACAAAATGTCAATCGAATCCCAAGTGTTAAGGACACACTTAATAATGGAATTAATGTGACGGCCCGGTATAATAGGCTCTGCTTACGATACTTGCTCGAAGTCAAAAGCCAAGTTCTTTGAATCCATCACCAGCATCTCAACACTAAAGCCATCAATTAAAAATGAATCACAGATTTTCCGCCCAACTTCATTTGCCCGCGTATGGAACGCAAACCGAACGCATATTCATCTAATCCGAAATGCCAATTACATTGGGACAAAGAACCAAAAGGACATTAGTTTCACTGCGGCCAACCGAGCTCATCACGCATCCATGCGCTCAAGGCGAATCGATTCAATCTAAAAATTCCACATGCATCGGAACATGTAATCAAATTTCTGTGCCCCTCTCCCCTGGCATGAATCACGAATCAGCAACTGATTTCCAATGAACCGGATAGACGTTTGGTTAACGACGATTGTGATTATATTAAACTGGCTATTCATGGTGATTCTGTTCAAATGTGAAATCAGTTTGCGGAGCGTTTGTTGCTGCAATCCGGTGCAATTTACTGCATATGACCGAGAGAGGTGGTGTGAGAGTATCTCTCGACGTCCTACTGCATACTGGCAGGATGCGTTTAAAGCTCGTGTCCCGCAGCAATAAATATTAGAAGTGTGGATGCAACGTGCTTCAATCTATGACAATCGCTCACGGATACACCCAAAAGCCAGATGGATACCACGTCCTGACACCACACTATGCGCTTCGAAAAACATAAGAAAAGTGTACTCCACGATAGCAGGAGATATTCAAAGCTACCGTGCATCACTGGTTTGGCTGCAAAGTCACAAAAAAAAAACAAAGGATGAAACGGAAGCCAACCAACAAGCGAGGAAGCAAGTACTCTGCTGGAAAAGCGTTGTTATTGTTTTGTTCTTGATGCTTTACTCCTGCCTTTTTGAAATTCACGCATCAAACATAGTTTACACAGCAAAATGCTTTTACTCGGTTTCGTAAAATGTTTAAGGATCCTGAAACCATGTCCTGGAGGTCGCCCTCACCCCGAAAGTAGTTTCGTCGTTTAAGTCGGTACTCAACTGCTAGTACTAGTACCGTGGGGCTGTTATTGCTTTTTCCATTTTTTCATCTTGGCACTTGGAGTATGAAACATCAACGTCCTTAGGGATAGATGCAAGATGCATGAAAGTATACATTTTATGGCAAACAGTTCGCATTCGTTCGTTAAATCAACAACATGGCTGCAATGGGGTTAAGTAACGAACTACAGGAAGGTGCAGATCCTTAGTCTTGACGAGCAATCCCGATTCTTGGAGATTTCGAGACAAAAAAAAGTGTAAACCAGGGACTCCTAACATCTCTGTAAATCTAACTACTTTATCTGGAACGTTCTAAGAGTATAATCCTCTGGGAAAATACTTTGCAGACTTGCACATACACTGATGACTTCGCGTTCATATCAGCAGTACCATTGTTATCATTCACGTTTCGAGTATAGTCCCGTGAAGGATACCGGGACAGTGGATTCGGTTTGTCGAAGCAAAGCAAATGGAAATTTTTAATTTGCTTTATCCATGACAGAAGCGTCTTCGAGAACAATTATTCTAACGACTGCCTTCGAATGGCCCTTTTGTATGCATGTTCATTCCCCCAGAATGCGTCCTTGTAACTTTAGTTGAATGCACTAGTTGGAGTGGCCATTGCTGTTTTTATTTTTCTCATGACGGACGGAAGGCAGGGTGAAGGATGCGGTTGTTCGGTGCGGTGGTTCAGTTCAGGATCCAACCGGGATTAGACGAGTCTATTAGAACCTGGGGAAGATGTGCGTTGTTTATTCTGCTTATCCTTTTCAGCTCATCCTTTTTGCCTATTCTTGTTGTTTCCTTCTATACACTGGCACGGATGCGGGTGCATTGTGCGGAAATCAAATTTAATTTAATCTATTAACGCTGCACCGAGGAGATGAATCAAATTGTATGCACCTGGTTAATTAAAACAATAATGCGGAAAGCCGTCATTGCCTTTGTAATGTCCGGTTGAGCTACATTTCTGTCGGGAGTGTAAATAGTGCGCAGTGCAGTAGGGGCAAGAGCCCTTTGCTTTTGATACCAGATCAGACCTGATTATCCCCACATTCCAGTGCCTAAGACGGAAGAGTTTTGTTGAATTTATTTAGCACAATCTGTCGTAATCGTTGACTGCAGACTTCAGGCTTTTCACAACTTGGGTCATGAAATTTTGAGTTAAAATTAGAATAGCTGATCAGATGATCTAATAACGAAGCCAAGATCCCTTCACTAGCTAAGACACAAACCAGACAACCAATGCCATTGATCTGGAAATATTGGGATTTTTTTTTTGGGCGAAAGCTAATACACACACCATCTCTGTCTAAATATCGATCTCATTAAGCAAACTTTGTCTATTTTTTGCTGAATCAGAAAAATCTACTTCAATCCAGCTGCAAAGACATTCCATTTGTTTTTTCATTCGGCTTACGCATCGGCATTCGGCAAATTGAGTGGTATAGGAGGGAATCCGGCGCTTTTCAATATATGGCGTCAGGGCTACATGGTAAACCACTCCTCGTCATTATAACGAGTGATTCATTTAGACTTTTTTTTACAGACGTTATTTTTTTCGATAGGTTTTTTACAGATCACACTTAACTGGCATCATGGTGTCGTGTTATTCTTATTCAGTATTGTTTGACAAATCACCATGGAAAAGCTCACATTTTAATAACGTCTCCAAATTCAGTTGTACAAGGTGGCGCAAAATTAATCATCTAGTTTTGTTTTTGAATTACTTTGTTTACTAAATAAGAAAAAATGTCGAGTGATGGAAATCTTTATTTGAACCTTTACAATTTTTTCTATTGTGGAAAAGATAATATCCGTCAAGTGGTTGCCGCCTGTGTCAATACACATTTGTGCCCGTTTTATCACATTTCCCATGACTTTCCCCAAGATTTCCGATGATTACTGTTCGTATTGCTGTCGAATATTCTCTTTAAGGGGTGCGATAGTCTAATGCTTGTTGGCATAAATCGAAACTTTAAGTAGCCCCAAAGAAAGAAGTCTGGGATGGTTAAATCGAGCGATCTTGTTGGCCGTGCCAAATCGCCAAAGATTACGCGACCAGGAAACGCTTCCTTCACAGTATCTATTGTGGCTCGTGCTGTGTGTGTGGTTGTACTGTCTTGTTGAAACCACTTATTCATCAAGTTACGTTCATCCAATTGCGGCAATAAGAAGTCGTTTATCATGGCTCTGTAGCGAATTTACGCCTAAACTTCGCGGTTTACTCATCGAATTTTGTTGTGATGAAGCCCATTGTTTGCTCAGCAGTTATGTAAATTAACACAATTACCGGATTATGGGCTCGGAACATCTAAAGGCCCCTGCCAACACGCAGAAGAAACCTGGTGGTGGACAGACGAAGCGAAAGCAGTGATACGCGAAAAGAAATTGGCTTTCCAAGCTTGGTCAAAGTGCTCTTCTACTAATAGAGAGGAAAAAGCTCGCCGTGAAAAGGTATATAGATATTGCAAAGGTATCGCGAAGAAAAACTGCGCCGAATTCAAAGCGAAAAGCATGGAAGGCCTCTATCAGGAGTTGGAAGAAATACCGTCTTCCACGTCTGAGAGGAACTAGGCTACCCAGGAGCTTCGACAAAGCAATTTGAACAAAGGAGCAAATATCTTTAAGATAGCCGCCCAGAGAAGAAGAAATGCTCAGGAGATTCGTTTCCCAAAGTTTATTAACAATGCTGAAGGCCAACTCCTTGTGGAAGACGAAAAAATTCTCCACAGATGGCGACAGTATTGCGAGGAACTTCTGAACGAACAGTTTCCCCGAGTGTACTTTCCAAGAGCCGCCCCGAATCATGCCGAAATATCCGACATCACATTCGAAGCAGTTCGGTACGCGGTTAAAAACTCCAAGAAAAGAAAAGCTGTTGGGCCGGACGGGATACCCTCTGAGTTCTGGAAAAAGATGGGAGACATCGGGTCTAGATGGCTCATGGTTCTTATCTCCAAACTTATGAGAGGCGACACTATGCCTAATCAATGGAGGGAAGGCTATCCTCTTCCTTTGCACAAAGGAAAGGGTGATACGCGAAATTGTGAAATGTGTGATTGTCAAGCTGATGTCGCACACCATGAAGATCATTGAACGGGCATTGTGATTCTTCAAAGGACTTGCATATGGTGTTGGTTAATTTCGAGAAGGCTTTTGACCGGCAACGAAGAGATCTTCTATGGGTAGCGCTAAGACAAAAAGGAGTTCCAGACACCTACGTGCGAGTGATCATGGACATGTACAAGAGAGCAACGACAAGAGTAAGATGCACCGCACGAGTCACCGAAGAGTTCGCAATCAAAGTCGGTGTACACCAAGGGAGCGTCCTCAGCCCACTGCTTTTTATAGCAGTCCTTGATTACTTGCTTGAAGGAAAAGTGACGGACCCCAATGTGCACCAGCTGTTCTTTGCTGACGATGGGGCCATTATAAGTGATGATCAGGCGTCCCTACAACGAGCACTTGATGTGTGGGTGCACATTTTTGAGGGACACGGGCATTGTATTAGTTCAAAGAAGACAGAGTATCTGTGCTGCCCGTTCTCTGACCCTCATCAGCCTATTCCAGACATTTACTTGAATGGAAGAGTGCTTCCCAAGTGTGAAAAGTTTAAATATCTGGGATCTATGATTAATAAAGAAGAACTTGTGATGGCGACATCACCCATCGCGTAAGCGTAGGGTGGATGAAGTGGCGGGAAAACTCCGCCATCTTCTCTGATCGAAAAATGCCCCCTAAGCTGAAAGGAAGGCTCTACACTTCAGTTGTACGTCCGGCGCTCACATACGGTTCACAATGCTGGACAATGCACAAAAAGTATGAGAGCAAATTAACGGCAGCTGAGATGAAGATGCTTCGCATGACAGCGGGAGTAACAAGGCGTGACAGAATTAGAAGTTCAAAGATCCGAGGAAGCCTCTACGTAAAAGAAACCATCACAAGAAAGATAGAGCGCGACCGACTCAGTTGGTATTGCCATGTTCAAAGGAGAAATCCTTTGAACCCCGTCCAAAAGGCGATATCAATCAACGTTCCAATTTCAACACGCAAAAAAGGCAGGCCGAAAAACAATTGGTGCAAACAAATGCAAAAACACCAGCATTTGATTGGCCTCAGCGATGAAGTAATCCCAAACCGGGAAGCCTGCCGCTACTTTCTGAGGTCAAATCGGCGGACCCCACAAGCGGACCAGAAGGAATGCAGTTAAGTGGGAAGGTTATGGTCCTACACTTCTGGCCAAAGCGACGCCGGAAAAAAGAAAAAGAGGGAAATTGCAAAAAGCGCGTCGAAGAAAGATACAAGAAAGGAAAGGTTTCTAGCATCATATTATGCCTGGCGAGATAAAGTGGATTCATTGTAATGATTCTAGGCAAAAAACAATCGTAAAACCGCCGCGGCCATACATCAATATCGACGGCCTAACCAAACTTCAATGGACCGAACCTCATGTTATGCGAGATTTGTTTAAAAAATAAAGTGACTTCTTGAATTTCGTCTTGTTAGCCATTTGTTTAAATTGTTTTTCACAATTATAAAAGTTAGTGCTGGGTGATTTGGTACTATTGAAAATAAATGAATGAAAGAATCTGTTTAAAATTAAGTGCTACTCTGGGCACAACAGATGTTTTGCGAGAATATGTTAATGAAGATGTCCGCATGGAAGCCCCAGCACGTCAACAAGGGATGAAAACGTTGAAGTAGTGAAGAAAATCGGTTGGCTTATTTCATTACATCTTTTCAGATAATTTGGGCATGAAACGTTCGTTAGCGAAATTTGTTTCAAAATTGCTAGACTTTGACCTAAAGATTCCTCGCATGAACACCACTCAGGAGCTGTTGAATGACATGAATTACGATCCAAACTTGCTATAAAAGGACCTGGTGATAAAGAACTTAATGCTGAAAGAGCTCAGGGCTAAAAAATGAGCACAGAGCACATATTAAAATTTTTTCGAGGATTAGAAAAAGTGCTCGAACACGTCTATCATATCCGAAGGGATTATTTTGAAGAAATAGTTTGTCCCATATTGATGTATCAATAAATAAATAGAAAAACAATCTACCGGTTTGGTTTTTAAACTGGCAATACTGTTTTTACAATTTTACAGTCGAAAGTTGATTTGTGGTAAGTACGTTTTGCCATTTTATAGTGAATAGATTAACGCCAGAACAACGCATGCAAATTCTTCAAATTTATTTTGGTTCGCCAAACTTATCATGCGCTGCGTCCATTTCACGGTCGACATATTCGTCCATCTGACCAAGTGATTCAAAATACGATGAATCTTTTCGCATCACGTAAACTTTAGTGGATAACAGCATCTCCAAATACGAAAAGCAGTGTGAAGAGAAAAACTTTTGCCTTTGTGGAATGGAGCTATGCCCATCCACGTTGTGAAACATTTTACGGAAAGATCTCGGCTTAAGAGTTTATAAGATCTAGCTTGTGCAAAGTTGAAACTGCGCGACCATTATAGGCGTCGAAGATTCGGTGAACGGACCGAAAACATGATTCAGCATGATCCTTATTTTCAAAACAAAATTTTGTTCTCCGAGAGGCCCATTTTTGGTTAAATGGAAACCTACACTGAAAAAAAAAAAAAAACTGTGAAAAAGCAAAAGTCCACTGTTACAGTTTTCCACCACATAATAAAAATATGTTGATCAAGAAATGCAAAAGTTTTTAATAGTCCGTCCACAGTCCTTTGGACTTTTTAAAAGAGTTAAGCCAGTATCAAGAAAGCTCATCTGACTGAAATTTACTGATCTTGGTCTCATTAGACCAAATTACCTAAAAGACAAAAACTGGATTACAACAAAAATGACAAAGCAATAATTCGTTTAGTATTACTCGTTTCCAATCATCATTTCCAGTTTTCCATCTTTTTAAAAAGCTTTTTAGGGATGAAATATTTTTGGCTGACAATGTTGGCCTTTTCTTCTTATCTTAAGCTATTTTTCATTTACCGCCCGACGAAGAGTCCGAATGCTTGCTTTTTGCTCAAGCAATGGGAAGCCATCCCTTGACAGAGATATTTTATCTGCCACTTTATCTGCAAATTTTTATACTCGCTGCAGAGGTGCAAATATGTAACAAAGCATTCGTAGAACTTTTAACTTTGTAAATGAACCTGTCAACTGGCCTCTACGGACCTGTGATCTCACACCTTTAGATTACTTTCTTCGGAGGTATGTGAGGTCACTAGTCTATACCATTGAACCAGAGACGTTGGACGATTGGGAAGTCAAGTGTTATTGCTGAAATACGACCCTAGTTGCTCGATAAAGATGTGGAAAAATGGATTATATGATGGCGCTTCATTCGAGCTCTATTAAATAAAGCTAATATTATAGACATTAACATGAGTTTAAGGTGTATTATTTCATATTGAATTTGCATAAATCTACTAGGTGTATAACTTTGCTTTCGCCGTTTTTCCCAACGTTTGAGGCTTTAATGAAACAAATTGGTTACTTATTTATCATTCAAAGTATTTTCCATCGCTGGCCACTACATTCTCCCATCTTTCGGGCAGTGTACGAATCCGGCATCGAAAAAATTGTTCATCTTTTGAAGCGATCCACGAATCGATCCAATTTGTGACTCTTCATGAGATCGGAAGAGTTTTTCAGCCAGGCCATGCGCCATGAACGAAAACGGGTAATATTCAGAGGGAGAAATGTCTGGAGAATACGGCGGATGGGGTAGAACTTCCAAGTACGTTTTGACCTCTTTTGCAACGTGGGGACGAGCGTTGTTGTGCTGCAAAATCACTTTATCATGCCTCTCGCAGTATTGCGGCCGTTTGTCTTTTAATGCTCTGCTCAAACGCATTAATTGCGTTCGATAACGAGCACCTGCGATTGCTTCACTTGGTTTTAAAACCTCATAGTACACGACGCCGAGCTGGTCCCAACAAATGCAGAGCATGATCTTGGAACCGTGGATATTCGGTTTGGCCCACGACGTGGAAGCATGGCCGGGATATCCCCATGATTTTTGGCGTTTAGGTTTATTTTAATGAATCCAATTTTCGTCCCCGGCCACAATGCGATACAGATATCTCCGTTTTTGCCTCTGAAGCTGAAGCAACTGTTACGGGACCCAGGAATCACGCCCATGGCCTTGAGACTGTGAAATGACTTGCTGTGTCACTCCCACTGATCGTGCCAATTCTTCTTGAGTTTGACGCGAGTCTTCATTCAGCAATGTCTCCAATTCTGCATCTTCGAAAACTTTCTCTCTTCCGCCACTATGCCGGTCTTCGATGTTAAAATCACCGTTCTTGAAGCATTGAAACCACTCACGACACGGTCTTTAACTAATAGCGTCCTCACCATACGTACCTGAGAGCATTCGATGAGACTCTGACGCTGTTTTCTTCATATTGAAACAAAACAGTAACACCTCCCGCAAATGACGAGAATTTGACTCGTAAACTGACATTTTCAATTGAGAACAACTTTATGATGCAGACACAAATCGACTAATGTTTGAATGGTGTTCTGTTAACCGGGGTCCAAGCTACTTACCGTTATCGCCACATATCGGCAACGGCGGAAGCAACGTTTTTTTTTGGAGAAAAATTATTGAATTGACCATATTTTTAGAAACGACTCATAAATGTTGTAAGTAGGCCATTCGGAAAATCCATCTCTTTTTCGAACATTTTGGCAGCAACCAGGCTGCCCATCGCTTTATTAACGTGTAACGTTGGCTTCCAAAGCGGCTATTGCCGTTGGTTTACCGGCATAGGCGAGCCTCTCGTTGTATTCGCATAAAAAATAGTCTAAAGGCGTCCCATTCAACCAGAAATAAAAGGCGATCTTTCGTTAAAAAGTAGATTTTCTTTCAGCTTTCTTAAGGCCCACTCGCAGAAAAGTCGATGCTGTTCATGTCGATCGATCGAGTTCTTTTTATAAAATTTTACACCAAGATCCTTACGTACATATATCCTTGCACATAATTATACCTGCCACTGTACTCAATTGAGTACAGTATTTTTGAAAAATTCAAATTGATTTTCTTCAAAAAGTAGGCCTTGATTTTACAATAATTTCTTTCGACTGGAAAGCAAGAATAGACATGTGTTTTGGCATTCAGAATAATTTCGTTCAGATTGAAAGCTGTTTTCTAGTTGTTTGGTTACCTTTTGTGTCGAGTATTTTTTGTTTCAAGCAGTTTTGTGTATTTGCGAAAGCAAAAGGTTAGTTAAAATTTAAACTTGTGACTATAGTGTGAATAATAAATTCTTTTCATTAGATGTTTTATCTAAAAATAATATTGCAAATGGATTTTATAAAAAATTGTTTGTTGTTCATGGTAAGTCGTACACAAAACTGGTGTACTCAATTGAGTACACTGGTCGAAACCGTGCTAATTTTTTATCTCACTGGATTTGCAGAGAAATGGTCTTTTCAACAATTAACTCTAGCAGCTTTTATGGTAGGCGCTATCCAAATCTCCACATGGCTTTTGATGATATCCCAGATGATGGAAATGAAGTTGATTTAGTAATTATTCCACCGGATGTTGATATCCAAACAGACGAGGGGGATATATGTATGTGAGGATGACTTGCTTGATTACCGTATTCCTGTTGACATCCCAGGAGCAGTAGAGTTTGAAATCGACGATGAATTTGAAAGCGAAGACGATATTCCACTTGCCAATGTACAGAAAGAAAGCTCACCCATATGCGAGTCTCAGAATACTGCTCCAAAATGGTCAAATCATGTGGTTTATTCTACTGAAATGAAGGAAACATTTCATTATTTGGAAAATTTAAACAAAATAAGAGAGCAGTTGGCATTGGATAACGAAGTTCAAATCGTTGAACACTTTTTCGATGATGATGCGATGAATTTGATTGTGGAGCAAAGCAGGACATACGCACTGAACAAAAACTGTCACACACTCATTTTTACAAAAGAGGATCTGAGAAGGTTTGTTGGTATAATGCTTTTTTCCGGATATCACATTTTACCTGAAGAATCATTGTATCTGTGCTTAGACGAAGGTACAAGAATTCCGTTGGTAACTAACGCCATGTCCCGCAATCGATTCAAAGAAATCAAGCACTTCATCCATTTGATCAACAACTCATGTATTGACAAGACTGATAAGATGGCCAAGGTTAGACCTATCATGGAAATGATTTCCAAAAATGATCAAAAATGGGGTTTCTTTCATGATAAGCTTTCTATTGACGAGGCGATGATAAAATACTTTGGTCATCATTCCGCAAAGCAATTTATCCGTGGAAAGCCTGTTCGTTTTGGATACAAGGAGTGGATGCTTTGCAGTAGCGATGGATATTGCTATAATTTTGACATATGGTATATTGTGGTGCCAAAAATGTAAGTTCAAATATTTACCCCTTGGATCTCGTGTGGTGCTTGATTTGCTGAAAGTAGTAAATACGCCAAGTGTCCACACCTTATGTTTTGACAACTATTTCACAAGCCATGACCTTATGGCTACCCTACGCAAAAAAGGATTCCATGCAACAGGTACGGTTCCTGACAATAGGACAAAAAAATGTCCACTTATGTAAATCTCTGAAGACGGTAATGAAAGCAAATCGTGGGTACTTTCATCATAAGTTTGACAAAAACAATAACATCTTGTTCGCGCGTTGGAAAGATAATGCTGTTGTAACCTTCAAATAAGCCAAATGTACCAAAATCTGTGATTCGCAGTGAAGGAGGGCATTTCCCCCAAAAAAATTAAAAATCAATTAAGATGCCGGATATGTCACAGTAGAGTTCGATGGATATGTGAGAGGTTCCAAATTATGTACACTTTGCATCGAAAAAGAATGTTTTAAAATATTTCATAACTAGGTAAAGAATGAATCCATATCTGGCCAGTGTACTCGTTTGAGTACACCCCTCTAAATATCAAACCAACACTTTTTTTTTTTTTTTAATTGTATTTTTGGTCAAATATATCACTTATTGAATAGTATTTTTAAGGTTTTTCATTTATTTTTATTTTTAAGGTGCTTGGTCTTTAATGGGTTAATGAGCACATGGGAACATCACGGTCTTCATTAACCATTGGCACTGCAGACCACGCAGACCACGTATTTTGAGTATTCGGATGTAAGTCTTTCCCTCGTAAGATGGCAATGCTAACTGAGTATGTTGAGCTTTTCATGAATCACGGATGAGCTGTCAGAAATGAAACACGGAAAAACCAAACAGCCAAAAAATAATTCTTTATGATTTAAATCTCAACTTTCAAATATTTAATTGAAAAAGACTAGGAAAACAGGAAAAAGCAAATAAGAAAAAAAAAGAAAGAAAAGAAAAGAAAATGATAGTGAAATATATACGAACCTTGGCCTTATATCCTAAAAACGATAATTTTAAGCGATGAAGAGGGAATTCCGCATAAACGAAAATGTTTTGTCCGGGCTCCAGTGGAAAAGTGAATATTCGGTGAAACGGAGAATATACATATATATTTTTTTTATAACTTGCGCATGCAAAACTGGTTATGACTACCTTTAAGTTTCCGGAATTAAGACACAGCACGTGGCGAAGGTATAGAGAGAAAAAGGAAGAAGAGGTACCTATGCACATTGGTCCTAAATGTCTGTGGATTGTAGTGAGTAGGAAATATTGGGCTGGGAAGAGCATTCCATAATGATGGGAATGAGCATTCCTGGCAAGAAGAGTATTGCGGGTGGATTCATGGAGGTGTGGAATGCAATTGGCTAATTCATTTGAACAACGGTTGTTAAAATAGCGATAAAACAGTGACAAGGAAGACACATTACGTCGGTGTTCGACCGAGTCAATTGACTTTGCGATATTACTGTTTCCTATAAATTTTATCGCTCGCTGTTGTATTCTATCTAGTAGATGCAGTGAGGTCTAAGGGCACCAGACCAGATATGAGCGTTATACTCAAGCTTGGGGCGGATGTAGGCCTTATAAATTGAAGCCAAATCGGAGGGGTTGAAATATTTCTAGCATCGTTTAAGGAAGCCTAGACATTTTGCAATGTTTTTGGCAAACCTCAACTATCTCAACCTGATGGCCTGTTTACAGCTCGAGTCATACCACGCATTGTCTTTGGGTTTGATAGTCTTCACTCTGTGAGGAATGAAGGATCTCATACTTAGCAATAGAATGTTCGTGATCATATCAGCAGCGGGATTCACGTCACTAACGAGGGAACATAGTGACCAGTTAAAATTCCTAAAAAAGTAATTGAGGCCGCTCCAATTGGCAATATGCAAGCTTTCTGAACAGGTAAGCAGACTGTCAAGACTATATATAGTATATGGCTAGTATATGGTACCTAAATATATTATAGAAAACGAAAACATAAATATTTTCAGAGTCAACGGAGATGTACTCGTATCATATATCTTCCAAATACTGGCACTAACGTGATCGAAAGTCTATCTTAAATTTCATATAGTCTGGAATTATTAACTTTGATAGCATTGGTATGGTAAAGACAGCTAAGGCAATCTTCACATAGTATTTCACTTCGTAAGAACAGAATATGACCTAGATAGAGTCTTTAGCTTCGCGAGCTACTCAAATCGAAATTTAGGGAAAGAGAATCGGTTCCTGATCGAGCAAACCCTCTACGATGGTCGATGTCAACACACATGTTCCAGATAGAATATTGCTGCTGCTTCTGAAAGTTTGGTTGAATACCCAAGCCACCCGATTCATCATCGTCCACAAGCAGTTAGCCCCTTCGGGACCATAATCTGGCCGATTTTTTGAAAAGTTAAGGACATGTATTAGTATATGTTAAGATCCCTCTGTCACAAGAACTGCAGTTAAAACGACCGAGCTTAGGCATTGTAGGAATAGGAGACAGATCCTAGTCATACTCAAAAAAATTATTTTTAATGAAGTATATTTTTTTAACTCCTGTGCCTTCAGAGAAACTAACTTTGGTGTAGATTCTTACCAGGCGGCGCCTTTTTACCATACGCCTTCTGAGACGAGAATGGCCAGAGCTTGACTGTCAGTGGTGAAAGATATCAGGCTATGATTACTGACATTTTCTGGCGTCGTAACGTGCCATACATCGGGCGTTACATTAGAATTGTCATAAAAACGCGTTATTTTTAGAAGAAGCGATATATAGGGTTTTCCAAAAAGGACTTGACAACTTTTTTTTTTGGCTTGAAGTACAATCAAAATATTTATGAATGGAACTCGACCTCGTTCATATGGCCATCGCGAGCACGTTTGCAGTGGTCGATTCGTTGGACCCAATTTTCGATGACTCTATTTCGCGTTCAATGTTGGCTCTGAGCTCTTCCAACGTCGTCGGCTTGTTGGCATAAACCAAACGTAGCCCTTTAAAAAATAGTCTAGAGGCGTTAAATCGCACGAAAGAGGCGGCCAATCGACTGGCCCATTTCTTGAGATAACACGCTCATCAAACGTACTCTTCAATAAATCGATTGTAACGTGTGCTGTGTGGCTTATGGCACCATCCTGTTGAAACC
The DNA here is from genome assembly GCA_958301585.1 of Merodon equestris. Taxonomy (NCBI): domain Eukaryota; kingdom Metazoa; phylum Arthropoda; class Insecta; order Diptera; family Syrphidae; genus Merodon; species Merodon equestris. Next base: position 175,362,139 of record OY284413.1, read on the forward strand.
AAATGTCGTCGAAGTCCATATCTTCCAATTCGGGCAAAAAATAATCGGTAATCATGGCGCGATAACGCTGGCCATTCACAGTAACGTGACGATCGTTATCGTCGACGAAAAAATATGGCCCCATAACGCCGCCGGCATGCAAACCGCACCAAACAGTTATTTTTTGTGGATGAAGTGGTGATTCATGAAGCACATGTGGATTTTCACCTGACCAATAACGCATATTTTGCTTATTGACGAACCCATCGAGCCAAAAATGAGCTTCGTCACTGAAGATGATTTTGCGATAAAATTCATCATCTTGGCGCATCTTCTCCAGAGCCCAATCGGAGAACGTACGTCACTTCAAATGGTCCATCGGCTTCAATTCTTGAGTCAGTTGTATGGGTATAAACCAAGATCCTTACGCAAAATACGGCATAATGTGGTCTGAGCGATGCCCAATTCTTGAGAACGCCGTGGAATTGACTGATTTGGATCGTTTGCTACGGACGCCTGAACGGCAGCGATATTTTCGACACTTCGACCAACCCGTTGTCTCACTGACATGGCAACATCACACAACGAATATGTAGACTCAAATTTTTTGCACTAAGATTGTTGTTGCCTGTCTACTAGGGTGTGAATTACGACCGAAAATTGGAGTTAACGCTCTTAAAGTTGCGGTCACCGACTCCGAATTTCGGTAGAAAATTTTTATAATTTGCAGACGTTGATCGTTCATGTACTTTACTACGATGAAAATGCTGAGTTTACTGAATAAATTGACAATGACAGTTCGCTGATTAGTGAAAGAGTGCGTTTACAAATTAAATTCAAAGCTGTCAAGTCCCCCTTGGAAAACCTTTTAGAAGGCAGATCGTGCGACTTATACCATTTTCTGTGGGACTCCGTTAAGTCGCCGGTATATGCCCATAAACCAACTTTAATTGAGCAAATGACGAAAATTGCTTGAACAATTGGTGAGTAAGTCCAACTTATGTATGTTACAAAATGGGATCCTGAACCGCAAGGGGCACTGGAATTTTATCAATTTTAAATCACAATGATATAATGAACTTAAATAAACAATAAAGGTTTCTATCATATCTTACATATACATTTTTTTTTTTAAATCAGGAAAAGTTTAATTAAAATTATTTATCGTAATTCACTACACCATTAGCAGGGCCTCCTAAAGATTAAACGATTCGCATCAAACGAGCGTCCACTAACAAAGCAATGTCTTGAAAGTCAATGGCTACATCAGTTTTATAAAAGTAAAAATGCTGCTTTAGCTAGAGTCAGGAGCACTTCGAACGCAAAGTGGTTTCCCCGCTGCTTAGAAATTATCAGCTGCACAAGGTTGATCATGATTATATCTCGAATCTGACTCTCAAAAAGGATTCGAGTTTTTTCAGGAGCTCAATCACACAAAATTTATAACCTTAATTAGCGGAGTAAAACAATAGTGATGATGACGACGTGAAATAATGAACAAGGACGGGCTTTGATCTAAAATATGGTGGTTCTAGTCAGTCACCAAAAATGATCTCTTGTTTGTTATCATGTTAGTTACTACCCCTTTAGACAAATAAAAGAGTCACGGGCTTACAGAAATAGTTTTCAAAATAAGCGCAAGGAATACGGGTTCTATTCACGAATGAAACCAGGGTTGGATGTTTTTTCTAACTATGAAATCCATACCTGTAGACCATGACAAGAGTGTAGAATCAGCGAAATATGCCTATATTTCATATGGCAAGCGAAATCAAATATGTGTAATGTTACTATCTACGGCCTTTAAATTAATATAAAAACAGAACATTTTTGCAAAAGTCGTACAATTTTTATTTTTGTTTAAAGTGCAACCTGTCGCGATATTTTCACCATTTGTAGTGAATTTGTATTATTATCTTGGCTTTATTTACTGAAATCAGTATTGTTAGGACCAACCAGGCCTAGGTGTTTATATACTCACATCGGAAGAAATATATTTTACACTGCTGCTCCAATTCACCAACTTCGACATCGGACTCAATTGTTGTTAGAGATCAATATGTACATCGATTAGTGCAGAGATGAATATTTATTCAAATCCATGGAAGATTCTATGAAAACAAAGTTAAACCTTGCAAGTGCTGCTTCGGCCGATGTAAAGGGTAAGGGTATTGTTTACCTGTCGGTAGCTGGAGATTGCGACCCACGTTAAACTTAAAGACACCTTGTATGTTCCTGATTTGAGGACAAATTTAATTTCTGTTTCTAAGATTACGAATAGAGGTTGTGAAGTAAGATTTCGTAGCGATTGTGCCTACGTTCATGATGGAGATGGTAACGTACTTCTAATTGTAGATCGTCGAGGTGAATTATATTTTGTGCGAGAAAATTTTGAGTTCGCGGCGGTTGCGTACCCACGGTTGATTTAAAAAACATTGAACAACTATCGAAGTGTGCAGTGTGTTTAAAAGGGAAGATGACAGCTTCACCTTTTTCAAAACTTCGGGAACCGTGTAAAGAAGTATTAAGAATTATACATTCGGATGTAGTTGGTCCATTCCGAACAGAATCTACTGAACATGCCAAATATTTTGTCACATTTATCGACGATTGTATGTACAAGGTGGTGTTAAGTTTATTTCTTGAAACAGAAAAGTTGTGTTTTTGAAGCTTTTAAATTTTACCAAAAACTTGTGGAAAGACAAACTGGATTTAAAATAAAATATTTGCAGTCTGACAATGGTCGTGAATACTGCAATGGAGAATTTGATAAGTATTTATCTAACCAAGGTATAAGGAGAAGGTTGACAATTCCCCATACGCCTCAACAGAATGGAGTAGCAGAACGAAAGAATCGAACGCTGTTGGATATGGGCAGGTGTTTATTGCTGCAATCCAACTTAAGTTCTTTATTTTGGTCGGAAGCAGTTGCCACTGCATGTCATATTCGGAATCGGTGTCCAACAAACAGTTTGAAAGGTAGAAAAATGGAATAAAAAAAGGGTAAACTTGAATTAACTGAAGGTGTTTGGTTCAAGAGTGCTTGTTCTCAATAAGGATCCTATGAAAGACAAGCTTGCACAAAGATCTATTGAAGGAGTTTTTGTTGGATATCCTAGGGACCGAAAAGGGTATCGAGTATGGCTTCCAAATAAGCATCAGATAGTTCATGCACGGGATATAAAGTTTTTGTAAGACGAAACAAATAATGCACCAGAAACGATTGTGCTGGATGAACTATTAGCCCCCATATCAAAGCCAACGGATAACATAAGCAGGCCAAACGTTGTTGAGTTCTCGCCGTGTCCTTTAAAAACTGTGTTTACTTCTGGAGAACAGCAAAATACAACAGCAAACATGAAAGAAGAAAAGCAGTCTTCTGAATTACCTTGGAAGTTACGTTCGAGAGGGCGACCGAGGGAACTGTTTCGTTCAACCACGACGCAAACGTCTACTCAACATGGAACTGAGGACGTTGACAGAGACGAAGATGTATTTGCTGGTGTGGCGGAAATTACTGTTGAAGATGCCTTGAAAAGCAGTAATGCCGAGGAATGGAAAAACGCCATGGAGTCGGAGCTTGTAAGTATTTTAAAAAATGATACATGGAAAATAACTACGAGGATGATAGTGATCACGCCGTTGGATGCCGCTGGGTTCTCACTACCAAACATGATGCTAGTGGTAGCATTAAGCGATATAAAGCTCGACTTGTAGCAAAGGGGTACAGTCAAAAATATGGGGTAGATTATTATCAGACATTTGCTCCAGTAACAAGACTTGAAACATTGCGTCTATTCTTGGCACTTTCGGTGCGGCTTGGTCTGAAAATCTGGCAGTTTGACGTTGTAACAGCGTTTTTGAATGGATCATTGAAGGAAGACGTCGTCATGGAAATTCCAGAAATGATGAATCCACTGCTAGAAAGGATCATATCGAAACATGAAAAAAAATCGTGCGTTGGAGTTAAAGCAAGAGAAATGCAAGCGAATCTTCGTGGCGGAGGAAATACTTGTAAATTGCAGAAGGCGCTGTATGGACTACGACAAGCAGGTCGTCAGTGGTATGAGAAACTTCGTGAAAAGCTTGTGACCATGGGACTGAAGCCCACGAAAAATGAACCATGTCTTTTTCAAAATGACAATGGTAATGGTTTCTTTTTCGTTTTAATATATGTTGACGACATCCTGGTTGCTTCCGACGATATGGAGCGTATGAGGGATATGCACAAACGTCTTTCAAATAACTTTGAAATGAAAGATCTTGGTCCTGCCAAAAGTTGCTTTGGTCTGGAGGTAAGGCAAAATAATGGCGAAATTCAACTTTCTCGAAAGGGATATACTCTTGCGCTACTTAAGCAGTACAAAATGGAGGCATGTAACCCTGTGACTTCTCCTTCGGAAGTCAATGTGCGCTTCGATGATGCAGATGGTGGCGATATTCATGAAAATCATCCATATCGTGAATTAATTGGTGCTCTCATGTATTTGTCAGGAGCCACCCGTCCAGATATTGCTAACACAGTATCGAGATTAGCACAATTTACGGATAAGCCGCGGACTTGCCACTGGCTCGCAGCGAAACGAATCTTAAGATATCTTGCTGGAACTGTGGATAATGGGCTTGTGTATAAGAAATTTGATGGGTCTACGAGTATGATTGCCGACTGGGGAGGATGCACAGTTGATCGTCGATCATATACAGGCTACGTGTTTCTTCTCAGTGGTGCAGCCATTACCTGGAAGTCGCAGAAGCAGCGAACGGTTGCGTTGTCGTCGACGGAGGCCGAGTATGTCAGCCTAGCAGAAGCAGCGAAAGAAGCCATCTACCTTCGTAGCCTAATGCTTGAGTTGACTCTACCTGATTTGGTTAGCATAGGTATTTTCGTGGATAATCGGGGAGCTGAGCGTTTGGCAAATAATCCGCTGTTTCACGCACGCACCAAACACATCGATATAAAATATCATTCAAGTTTTCCTGCTTTTCACTTTTCCTTTTTTTATTCATTCCAATTTAAACTCTCCAGGAGTGCGGTCCTGAATTAAATATTAATAATAAAATATCAAAGAAGACAAAACCAGATAGTTTATTTTATCAATTGTTGACTCTCAGCCACAGGTTTCATCTATCATGGTCACAAGCAGTACTAATAAAAGCACATAAAATGAAGCCTGTTCAGCCGTTCTTCTATTTGAATTCCAGGAACTCACTTACTCCAACAACCTATTCAATTAAGTCCTACTGGTGCAATGCAAAGCAGAAGATGAAGATAGCCGAAGAACTGCGTGTGATCTCTGCTGATAAACCGATAAATGAATTTAGACTGTGCTTAGCATTCGTCGTCCTTTTTCATGCGACAGATTACTACTCTCTACCTAAAAAACCTAATAAGCATTTGACATAGTGTTCAACGCGGCATGTATTTTAGGAAAGTTCCTCAAAGGCCAATGTTTGTGCAATTGTAAGTAATTTTCTAAAAGCTTCATCCCCAATTTCCCAGAAAACTATTAAATTTAATTTAAAGCAATCTTCAAATTCCACAAGCTACCGTTGCGAATATTCCCGGAATCGAACTCAAATTACTAGCTGCTTAGTTTTAATTGCTAAGCGTTCTTCCCAATTAATATCCATAAAAGCAAGCTACCTATAAATAATTTAATTTTCTCCGGCAAACAACACTCAAAAACACACTTTCGCCCACCAAGCCCACCCGATCCGAGTCGCACGACATTTCCATTAGGCCCATCAACCGCTGACTAATGAACAAAATTAACCTGTTAGTCTTGCGATAAATACCAATTTCAATAGCTGCTCCCAAGCTATTTCACAGAAAACCGACTGAAGATAAGACAAATGATTCCCGATACTTTTCTAAATTATGATTAATGACACTAAATGCTTGTACCCTGTACAGCGTTGTATAATGTAATGTATGCCAGACCAGACCAACCCTTCCTTATTGTCCGGTAACCTTTAAGAAATTAACTTTCCCCCTGAAGGCTGGCCATCATTCGAATTTTCATTGTTTGCCATGTTTTTATGGTTCAGGTGTTTAAATGGTAAAGGCAAGATTTATTATCTTGCAGATGATAATTTATTCATTTGTGCCGGTACGAGCACTCGATGTAATTTACATTCACAGATAATATCGGGGGAGTAGTGAAGGTTTTTAAAGAGCCGGGTGAGACGGCGAGACAGAGCTGATGGCCAAAAAAAATTGTCATTTTTCGAATGGACGAAAACTCTGTAAACCTCTTCAGTGGCCTGCTAGATAATGCTCCCTGTTGGCACATAGATTCATTTAATGGCTGACACCCCGGTGACCAGGATTCTTGTGACATTGCCTAAAATCTCGTTTTTGCCTCGTTTTTAAAAGTTTTTTTTTTCGACCATTTTCCGACCTGTCAACGTATCCAAGGGCAACGTATCACTGTCACCAGCAGAACTTTGAAAATTGGCGGTAAAATAACCGTAAAATTTATCGCGTCAAATTGTATCTCCCGTCGAACTTTCGACATTGATTTACATGGCAAGTGAAGTTTGTGCGTTGCCTGAGCTCCGTAATGAAATTTGTTTTTGTTTTTTTCTTCTCGTTCCCGATGGTGATAGGACAGCTATATCCTTGGTAGAAGAGTATCCCAAGTATTCATATTTTATGAATCAATTCTGACGACCAAGAAGATGGTGGCTCAACTCGTTCGCTGTCGTCTTTATAGACCTATTTAGAGATACATTGCGGCCGTCACAACGAATCGATGAGAGTACACTGCTTACAGGCTAGTGTCATCCAAATTTTTTTTTGCTTGGGATGAGATGAAAAAAGGGAGCTTTATGAGGTGGTCGATAGTAAGACTTAGTATTTCTCGCATTTTCTTCCACAACGGAGCGGTTTTTTATGGCTGGAACGAGACAGCTGATGAGGTGCTTTGATTGTGATAGGTTATTTATTGAAAGGGTCTTGATGGGGTCGTAAATGACATGAACAGAAGGCCCGAGGTTACTCATAATGTTACAAATTGTTTTGTTTGAATAAGATTATGAGCGCACTGGTAGTCCGAAGGCTATGACTTGAAATTTATGTGATCATATCCTGAGGTGGTACTCAGAAAGCACTTGCATCAATATGGTTCAGTGCAACTGATTGGGATTTTAGTGCGCGTTATAATCGGGATTTTTTAGTATTGTAGTTATGGGTGTTTTTTATAGAGGTATAGAACTTTGAAATGAAATAAAACAAAGATGGTTTTTTTAAATTGACATGAAATTGATTCTATTCGAAAGATAATCTTCCGACATTATAATTTAAATAAAATCTCTGGCATATGACCGCCCAAAACAAGATTGCCGTTGATCCCAATTTTCAAAAGCGAATTTTGTTTAGCGATGAAGCTCACTTTTGGTTGAATGGATACGTCAATAAGCAAAGTGTGATGATAATCCTCAAGTGTATGTTGAGGCACCGTTACATCCACTAAAACTGACTGTTTGGTATGCTTTATGGGTTGGTCCGTACTTCTTTAAAAACAATGCTGGCCAGAACGTTACAGTCAATGGTGACCGCTGTAGAGCCATGATTACTGACTTTTTCGTTCATCAATTGAACAACCATGATGTGTAGGAGCTGTGGTTTCAACAAGACGGCGCAACATGTCACACAGCTCGTGCCACAATTGATTTATTGAAGGAAACGTTTGGTAACCGCATAATTTCACGTTACGGACCCGTGAATTGGCCTCCAAGATCGTGCGATTTAACGCCGCTTGACTAAAGGGTCCGCCATCTAACGTTTTTTTTTTCAAGTAGTGCTTATTTCGTGAATGGTAACACTTAGCTCATGTCTGATTTGACAGATAATTAGTTTTATCCTTCCCCTGAACGAATATTGTTGTGTATACGCTTGAACAACGCTGGGAAATATTGCGACATTACTTTGAAAATCATCGACTTACAGAAGATGCCGATTTTGCCAAAAAAATCGTCTTTTCAGATGAAGCTCTTTGATCTTGGCGGGTATGTAAACAAGCAAAATTGTCGCATTTGGGGCACAGAAAACCCGCACGCATACATTGAAAAGCCGGTGCACCCAAAACGAGCCACTGTTTGGTGCGGATTTTGGTCCAGAGGCATAATTGGGCCATTTTTCTTCGAAAATGAGCAAGGAGTGGCCGTTACAGTCAATGGCGATCGTTATCGGGCCATGTTGAACGAATTTTTGTTCACAAAAATTGAAGAGGAGGATATTGGCAACATTTGGTTTCAACAGGACAGCGCTACGTGCCACACAGCCGAAGCTACACTCGATGTTTTGCGCCCTGTTTTTGAAGATCGCATTATCAGCCGCAGAGCTGATGTTGTTTGGCCACCTCGGAGCTGCGATTTGACACCGTTGGACTATTATTTGTGGGGTGCCGTCAAAGATAAGTGTTACGCCGACAAGCCAGAGACAATTGACGCTTTAAAGGACAATATTCGTGAAGCCATTGGTGAAATACAGCTGCACACAATCGATAATGTGCTTAAAAATTGGACCGATCGTGTAGGCTACTGCATGGCCAGCCGAGGCAGCCATTTGAATGAAATTATTTTCCATTATTAACCGGAAGGATTGTACTTTCAAATAAAAAAAGAAATTTGAGAAAATATTTAGTAGTTTTTTTTATAGCATTTTCAAAAAAAAAAAAGTTATTTGGCACACCCATTATTTTCTGTGGGGATATGTGAAGTCGCTAGTCTATGTCGATAAACTCGAAACGATTGACCACTTATTGGAAAAAATCACCGAAAATTGGATCTCCAGATTAGACTACGTCCGAGCCAGCCGTGGCGGTCATATGCCAGAAATTATATTTAAATTATAATGTCGGAAGATTATCTTTCGAATAGAATCAATTTCATGTCAATTTAAGAAAACCATCTTTGTTTTATTCCATTTCAAAATTCTATACCTCTATAAAAACACCCTTTACAAAAAGGTTGAGAATAGAGGATTCTTCAATATACAAGGTTGCTTTGTTGACTTATCATGAAAATCCTTGAGGCATCTCTGAGATTTTATTGCTTAAAAAAGTGAATGAAAATATTAAAATATTTAAAATTGGCAGTAAAATCTAATCAAAAAGTATTCCAAAGACAAGGTGACAACCATCAGGCGATTTTAACAATTAAACGTAATTACTTAGGTATAAGTTTTGTTGACCATAACCAACCATTTTTGATTCACTTTTATATATTTATAAAATGAAAAAAATATGTTGCTCTCGGACAGAGAAAAAGACGCAACGTTTGCACTAAAACACTCATTTCGATAATAAAGTTTTATCATTTGGACGCGCTGTTCAATCGTGTAACATACCATTGTGATTTGGCATCAGTAACATAATAATAAACAACAAATTTGACGCACGTCACCAAAACAACATTGCCGCCAGAGTCCGCCAAAATCTACCTGCCCCAACTTGTTACTACTACTTAGCAAAAAACGAAGATCTCAACCAAGTCCTTCTCTAGTTGCAATTTCGAGGGTACCTTCTTGCCTTAGTCTGAAACAAATTTTTGCTTCCGAATTCCCTGCCTCAGCTATGAGTGTACAATATTCGACTAATCTCCGCTCTTTGCTCCGCTTTTAGTCTGATTGATTCAAAACCTGGGAAAAATATTTTTGTTATTTTGAAAAAAAGAAAAAATTTAATTTTTTTTAATTTTAAAACTCAGGTAACCTCTCATCAACCTGGATTCTATTGAAACTATTTTGGTCTTTTGTATGCAGCTATTGCCAAAATAATAGGAACATTTACATATTAATTTTCGTACCTGTGAACCTAGCTCTCAGTTTATTCGAATATATGTATAAAACAAGTATAATATCAGATTTATGGCAAATGTGTTCATAACATATTCCAAGTATGCTAAATTTAAAATAAATTGTGTCTAGTTAGTTATATTGCTTCATACTGCTTAATTACCTGGCCAAACAAATAGGCACCCCCCAGAAATATAAAAGAAAAATATATGGACATTCAATTTTTTTAGTTTACTAAATGTTGACATTTGTCGGAAGGTATTGAATACGAAAATTCTTGGATGATAAAGATCCACTTTTTTAGAAGGATGCCGTTTGCTCACTTCAATCCTTACCTCGTTCCACGGGTTCTCGATCAGATTTTGATGCGGCGATTGAGAAAGCCAGTGCAAAAAATCAACATTGTTTTGCTCAAACCACAGTTGTGTCAGTTTTGCCTAGTGTTTGGGATCATTATCCGCTGGAACCGCCATTTCAGGGTCATATTTTCCTCGGTCAACGGAAGCATGGCATTCTGCAATATACCCACGTATGTTTCTTTTGTCATTATGCCTTCGATAAGGTATACCGGAACAGCGGCCAGCCAAGAAAAACAACCCCATATTATTACACTACCATCTCCATGCTTCACAGTGGGATTTCTGTTCCGTGGATTGTACGCCTCACCTTTTGGGCCACGAACAAACTACTAACCCTCCGCTATTTACCCTTTCGTGGCTCCATAATACGTTTATCCACAACTTTGTTGCCTCGATGGGATCGTGTGGCATGTGGTACAGCCAAATAAATACGATTTTGTAAATGTATTTTTTTTAATAGTTAGCACGTTCCTTGGGTTTTGCTTCCATGAAGACTCGGCGAATCGTCCGGACGCCTACATCTACTGATGTCTCCAGTTTAAAGTCTTTGGAGAATATAAATGGGTTCGCCTGGGCTTTCCTGACTAACCTTTTTTGGTTTTTCGTGAACATTTTAGGCGGACGCTTCTGATTTCGGGAAATTTTTTAAGTTACAAAGCATTATATACCATTGCTGAAGAGCATTCCATTACTTTACAAGGTTTTGGGTGGATTCAGCATGATCGCGTAGTACCATAATGCTAGCAATTTGGATTTCAGTGCAGTGTTGTTTTCGGCTCATGTTATTCTTTATTAAAAATATTATATTAGGTGTACAATCTTGCTTCCGCCGTTTGCCGATATGTGGCAATAACGCTAAGTAGCGGTAAAAAAACAGATCGCAGACGTCAGGCAGTTGGCTTGGACCTCGGGCAACAGAACACCATTCAAACATTAATCGATTTGTGTCTGTATCATAAAGTTGTTCTCTATTGAAAATGTCAGTTGACGAGTCAAATTCTCGTCATTTGCGGGAGGTGTTACTGTTTTGTTTCAATGTGAAGAAAACAGCGCTGAGTCTCATCGAATGCTCTCAGATATGTATGGTGAGGACGCTATTATTGTGGTTTTCACGCTTCAAGAACGGTGATTTTAACATCGAAGACCGGCATAGTGGTGGAAGAGAGAAAGTTTTCGAAGATGCAGAATTGGAGACATTGCTCGCGTTAAACTCAAGAAGAATCAGCACGATCAGTGGGAGTGACACAGCAAGCCATTTCAAAACGTCTCAAGGCCATGGGCATGATTCAGAAAGAGGGAACTTGGGTCCCGTATGAGTTGAAACCAAGAGACGTTGAACGGCGTTTGTGTGTTTGTTAACAGTTGCTTCAGAGCAAAAACAGAAAGGATTTCTGCACAGCATTGTGACCGGGGACGAAAAATGGGTTCATTACGATAACCCTAAACGCCAAAAATCATGCTGATATCCCGGCCATGCTTCCACGTCGTGGGCCAAACCGAATATCCACGGTTCCAAGATCAAGCTCTGCATTTGTTGGGATCAGCTCGGCGTCGTGTACTATGAGGTGTTAAAACCAAGTGACACAATCACAGGTGCTCGTTATCGAACGCAATTAATGCGTTTGAGCAGAACATTAAAAGACAAACGGCCGCAATACAGCGAGAGGGACGATAAAGTGAATTTGCAGCACGACAACGCTCTACCCCACGTTGCAAAAGAGGTCAAAACGTGCTTGGAAACGCTAAAATGGGAAGTCCTACCCAATTTGTTTTCATTAAAGCCTCAAATGTTGGGGAAAAACGGCGGAAGCAAAGTTGTACACCTAGTAATATCTAAATATACAGGGTGTCCCACGAGCAGTGTGCCAAAAAGCTAGAGCGTGTAGGTCTAGTCAAGACAAGAAAAAAATCGTAAGGGAGGGGGGGGTCTATTCCCCCCCGTTTAGCCGGGAGGGGCAATTTTCTAAAAAATTGACTTAATTTGGAAAAAAAATTATTAAAAATTAACAGTTACAGCCACAATGCCGTAATATACTTTTTTGTAAAGCCAGAAACCTCTTCTTTCATCTGGTTTTTAAATGAAGCTGTTTTAAGGAACAGTTTTTGAGAAATTAATTTTCAAACTCAAAATTTTGAAAAAAAAATTGGAAAAAAAAAGTTTCGAACTACTTTTTTCAAAAATTGTATGTAATTAAGTACTAATTTTTTTTCCAAAATTCAATTCCCTTATTAGTTTTTAGTTAAAAACAGAAAACCGGATGTAAAAATGTCTTGTAGTTTTTGAGAAATTAAAAAAAAACCAGAACCTCTTTTTTTTAAGAAAAACCTTTTTTTTTGGTTTTAACGCGTCAGGGCTTGTAGGCAAATTGTTGTATGAAACATTGACCTCTTTTTTATTATTTTTTAAATTGGGAGTTTTATGATAAAAAATTTTCAATATGATCCCCATTTTTTAGAAGGCAAAGATTATATCTCCTTCTAATGTCTGCACATAAGTCCATGCTTGACAAATTTTCCTGCAAATTGACTCCAGCGACTTCAATACGTTCTCTCAGTTGTTCCAAAGATACTATTTCCACTTCGTAAACATAATTCTTCATGAATCCCCACACATAAAAATCTAGAGGAGTTAAATCTGGTGATCTAGGTGGCCATTCCGTGGGGCCCTTTCTTCCGATCCAACGGTCACTAAAATGATCATCCAGCCAGTTTCTAACCCGTAAGCTGTAGTGTGCTGGTGCTCCATCTTACTGGTAGATAAAATTATCTGCTATCGCCAAAGGAACGTTGTCCATCAAATCGGGCAAAAGGTCTCGTAGGAACTGCAGGTATGATTCTCCCTTAATAACGGCATTCAAAAACCGGGCCCCGATTACAGTTTGTCCAACAATACCAAGCCAAACATTACAGCTAAAGCGGTGTTGTGATTTATTTTGTTTTTTGTTGTGTGGATTGGTGCTACTCCAATGATGCTGCACTCCGTTCTCTCGTAGACGGTGGATTCTTGAAAACATGCTACGACTGGGACACCTCCGATTGGGATATCTTTCTGCGTAGAGTCATTCGGCTTCACGATCTCGACCATTAGCTAAACCGTAGCAGAAGTGCATGTCCGTTAATTCTTCTCGAGAGTATGAGTTTGACATCGTAATGTGTTGATGAGTTAACATCCAATTTGGAAATGGTTTTTTTTTATTAAAAATGCGATACCTTTTATTTACATTTGGGTTGCAAATATTTTATTTTTCAATAAAGAAAAATTGTGGTTTTATTGTCTTAAGGACCTACCGGGTAGAACCCATCGGCGGCGGGCGGACGCAGACGAAATTGGCAGGTCAGTTTTCAGGCGTTATCAATGAAAAAAAAAGATTAATCCAGGGTTATTCCAATACTGTGTCAGTTTATTGAATCCTCATAAAACTCAATTTTTTTTAAAAATAATAAAAAAGATGTCAATGTTTCATACATTAATTTGCCTAAAAGTCAAGCCGCGTTAAAACCAAAAAAAAAGATTTTTCTTAGAAAAAATGGTTCGGGTTTTTTTTTTGGACAAAAAATTAGTACTTAATTACATACAATTTTGAAAAAAAATAGTTCGAAATTTTTTTTTTTTAATTTTTTTTTCAAAATTTTTGTTTGAAAATTAATTTCTCAAAAACTGTTCCTTAAAACAGCTTCGTTTAGAAACAGGATGAAAGAAGAGGTTTCTGGCTTTACAAAAAAGTATATCACGGCATTGTGGATGTAACTGTTGATTTTTAATAATTTTTTTTCCAAATTAAGTCAATTTTTTTAGAAAATTGCCCCTTCCGGTTAAACGGGGGGGAATAGACCCCCCCTCTCCGATACGATTTTTTTCTTGTCTTGACCAGACCTACACGCTCTAGCTTTTTGGCACACTGCTCGTGGGACACCCTCGTATATTAAAAATGTAAAATAAGAAAAACAATTTTTTTTTATACAGTTTAAGATACAAATAAAAACATATAAAAAAAAATTAAATTATAGAATTTTATTGTCTTATACAATAAAAAAAATTCTCTAAAAAGTGGTAAAATTTATGCGTTCACATGAGACTACACCCTTAAACCAGTTCCTCACTGATCTACTACGAAAATTTTAAATTATTTCTTTAAAAAAAATAACCAAGCCTGGGTCTGTAGGAGCTGTAAGTGACAAACGAAAATAAGTTCAACACGCCTTTATATCGCAAAAAAATAGTTATACGTTGGAAATAAAATTAAACCAAAAATACATCAATCAGGCAACAATGTTATCAGCGCTCGCCAAATACATCCGTACGTCTTCACCCTATGAGTACTCACTCAACTGACCTACACACTCGCCTACTAAACTTACAATTCTTCTATATTTGTCAATAAATATTGTAAACAAAACGCATACATGCGCCTATTATTTCTGTTTACTCCACATCGACACTATTAGGGCACTAGGCCATCAGTACTTTCTCTTTCTTCGAATCTCCCATTTGCAGATTCTCAGAATCTATCTTTGCTCCTAACATCATCAAAGGTATATTCCATTTGAAGAGACCGGACGAAAGCTGAATTTTCCAAGTAAAAGCTCTATTAAAGCGCCCAGTCTCTCGCTCTCTTTTTGGGGGTATCCACGTTATGTGGAACGCATTTTCCTGCTACAAAAGCATTATGGAAAAGCAAGAGAAAATTTTAGTGAAAAATCAAACTGAAATAGTAGAGCGGAGCGCGTGGAAAACTCGAAGGAAAATCCGACCAAAGTTGTGGATCAACATATGATACTCAAACTCAAGTATCTATCTTCTGGGGCATGATTTTCATTTCCAATCTTGCAGATTCAGTTAAGATCTACTATTCGTCCGGTTCGAATGTCTTTCTATATGCACGGACGCGATACGCGAATTACTATTTGTTTTTCTTGTTTCTCGTAATCCCTTGTTTTATCCCCAATCATTGGTATAGAATTTGATAAGGAGATTTAACTCCCTCGTCTGGCTATAATTGATATTCGTTTATATGTCGTATGTGTTTGGTATATGTACTATGTATGGATTGTGTTCGGTCGAGATACGCGCCGCGCTAAATCGATGTAAAGTTCCTGATCGGATTAAGGCATTTCCCGGGCTATAAAGTTGTGAAATCAGTTTTAAATTACGAAGAGGAAGAAGAATATTCAAGCAATGCCTCTATTTATATGTATAGTTCAAGTGCATCAAACGCATCGCAACGGTGGTGGTTAAAGTGAAAGGCATAGTGGCCCAATGAGAAACAAGCGCATGAAAAAGTTATTCGTATTCAAGTGGATTGTGTGACGGAATTTCGTGATATTAATCAGCCGAACAACCCCAAAGAGTTACCACACTAGTGGGAATAATTCAGTTTGTTCACGTAATGAAATGGGCCACGGTAAGTGGCATTCCAAGGACACAATTGCAAATTTCTTCTACTTCCCCTTCTCATCATTTGCATCTTCATCTAGATGCAACAGCGCAACATCCATCATTCAAATGAGACCACGTGAGTTGTGGACACGCCTATAAATAATTCATCGAAATTGTTCAACCTGCCTCCGTAGTCCATGAGTCTTACAGTCACCCATGGTATCTATCGTTTAATTAATTATAGAATAATGTGCCAAAGTGAATTTCTCTTCCAATGTATCGCCGTACTACGCTGTTGCCCTGTCATACATAGCTGTCGCTGCATCTGTCACTGCAATAAAGACGATAACAAATATACTATCCATCGACGATCCGCATTCTCAGCACATTATAGACATCCACAACTGCTCGTAGATACTTAATATCCTTTCGTATACATATGTTTGTAAAGATAGTTTTAAGATAGAATTAAAAACAAAACAATGTCGATCATAAAGAAAAAAAAATTGTACATAGTGTTGAATCGGTTTTGTAAACAATAATTCAAAAGTCGGATAAACACGGGTAAACAGTTAATCTTAACAACAAAATAACAAATAAAAAAATTTAAAATATTTGTAAGATAGAACTTCAATCAAAAAGATAAGCGAAATCATATTTAATCGGCTGTCTGCACCACCAATCTAAGCTACGTATCTAAATATCACAAAAATCAAAATCTAACTAAAAACCTTTATAGAATTAAGAGAACTAGTAAATTAAAATCAACTAATCGCTTTGAAATTCAAGAAGAAAATGTATTTGGATATGAATTAGAAGAATTTTTTGTTTTTATTTTTTTTTTTGTATCAAACCGAACTCGTCGGGACCAATCGAAGTATAGAAACAAACAAGAAATTTAGTATATATCGAAGCTGAAGTTCAATTCGGAAGTAACAATCAAGGAAGCGTTCGGTAAACAACATAAATATAACGAGCAAAAAAACAATACAGAAAAAGATAATAAATAAACTAATCAAACAAGTTAACCAACAGATAAGCAATAATTGTTAAACGCTCCCTCCCACCTATCAATCCTTCTTTCTTTGTAAAGCAAGTCAAAAAAATAATATTTTCTTACTAACAAAACATACAAAGTAACGTCCACCGTAAGAATAAGTTCATGTATATCTCAGCTCATCATCCACCACCAACCGCAAGTATGGATTACATGCAATTCGCAACATCAAACATCAATAGCAACATCAATACAGGCAACATCAGTACCGATGAATTCCTCGCGATATTCTCCTCCAGTCCGAGCCCGGCTGACTATCAAGTCACCAATCGGACCGGAGGATATACCACCACAACCAACGGCACCACATCATCGTCCATTGCGACCTCAACGATATCATCCACATACGGCCTTAGTGCCGATCCATCGGTGTCTTCGATATTCGGCACATCAACATTATCCTTCAACGACACACTATTCTTCATCGGCAATAGCAATAGCAACTATTTTGCGAACAATACAATACCTAACGCCAATGCGACAACTATCCAGTATGACACCTATCCGAGCGGCTACACCCTGACGCATATCGTAATTGCGTCAATTATCGTCACGATACTTATGATTATCATTGTTGTCGGCAATATGTTGGTCATCATTGCGATAGCTACGGAAAAATCGCTGAAGAATATTCAAAACTGGTTTATTGCCTCGTTAGCGGTAGCGGATTTCTTCCTGGGACTGATCATAATGCCATTCTCGTTGGCCAATGAACTGATGGGCTATTGGATATTCGGTAGCTGGTGGTGTGATATACATTCGGCGATGGATGTACTATTGTGTACGGCGTCGATAATGAATTTGTGTTTGATATCGCTGGACCGATATTGGAGTATAACGAAAGCGGTGGAATATCTCAAATCGCGAACGCCGGCACGGGCGGCTCTTATGATTGCAACGGTGTGGATAATGTCCGGACTGATCTGCATACCACCGCTGCTTGGGTGGAAGGTGAAACGACCCGAAGGGAACCTGCCACAATGCGCGGTAAGTTTTTAGATATCTCAGTCTGTTGTCAGATTTTTTTTTCCCGAAAATGCAAATTCGAAAATAACTTGTTTAGGTCTTGTAAGAACTTTATTGTAATTATTTTTACTTTGTTTTCGATGTTTTGGATTGGAGACAGTTTTTCTTTGTTTTCAAACTGCTCTTGGCACGAGTTTCGCAATAAAGTTTCTTAGCAAATTTACGTATTTCCCATAAACATTTCGTAAGGAATTTTCTGCTTGAAATAAAGAACGAAAACATGGTTTATAAGAAAAACAGAGCGCTCCACAATCTCTGAATAAAACTTGGAATTAAAGATTTCCTTATGTGCCCCAGTGTGAACTCGTGAATCGAAATAATTATGGTAATTGAAAAAAACCCTCGATAGGGGCATTATTTTTGTTTAATCATAGTCAGTTCCAGTAAAGCACTAATCCCCTATGAGGCACATAGGTACATGAAATTTTTATATCGCAAATGGAGCGAAAAAATTAAAGTGAAAAAAAAATAAAGAATCGAATTAAGGAAAACAGACAAAATCTTCAATTTACAATACTAAAACATAAATAAATAAATTAGGTGCAGCTCAGAAGCTCCCAAATAAGACACTATTTTGAACCAAATTGGTTTGAGTTACTTGTAATTTTTAAATGCTGCAATTGACTGAGCGTCCCCGTACTTGACAGCCATAAAGCAAAGGGTTATCCAGATTGTGGATCTAAAAATAAATTTAAGCAAAACACGATTTCCATTTAGATTTCGATAAAATTTTTATTTCAATTCATTGACCAACCCTCACCATTATAAATGGAATATACTACCACTCAAATGTCTTCCATGGGTGTTCTTGTTGAACTCGATTCTAACAAGGTACTTTCCATGTCTTCTATGACCATAACTCAGCCATAACTTGACGAATGTTCCTTTTCAAACGTCAATAGCTTGCTGCGATTTGTGTGCATAAACACAATCTTTTGCATAACACAACCGAAAGAAATCAAGTGGCGACAAATTTTGTTTCAATCACCAAAAGGCAAAATCACTCGTTAAAGAAATCGATTGCGCACTAAGGCCAAAGTGGATCGCACTGTATGAGATACGGTCATTGAGGTCGAAAAAATCGGTTAACAGTTGACTGCTACCATGGGAATTGATGGCTACATGCCTTTTTTGGAAAAAAATATGGACCAATGATAACACCAGACCAAATTACTTTGTTTTTTTCAAAGTTACATGTTGAATCTTACTTTCCCGTAGCCCCGGTTTTTTTTGTTAACCTACCTAGCTAGTGGAAAATGAGCCTCATCGCTGAAGAAAATGCTGTGTGAAAATAACTCTCCGAACCGGCGTACGTTATACCCATTTCGTTGTCAGCTGGCAAACATTTTTGAGACTCACCTTGAAATCAATTGCTTCGGAACTTCATCAACACTAACGACATCTCTTCATTTTTGCATTTTAAAGTTTTGCCCATATTACCCTCAGTTGGACAATTATGTCGACCAGGATCTGCTTGTAACGCGCGAAAAGCACCTACTACAGATTTGTATATAAAGTGTTCACAATTTTAACGCATTCAGGGAGTGCTAAACGATTTATGTATTGGTATATCTTGAGATGATAAGCCCTAAGCTAAACACATATGGTACATAATCGTATGTAGCGCCCGGTATTACGTATGGAATTGAATCACGGATGTAAAATCTGTACCACGATTCGGATAACCCTCTAAAAAAGATTGAATAATCATCTTATGGATTATGATTTCATTTTCAATTTTGAGTAAAGATGTACGTTTGTTCAAAAAATAAGGTGACTTTTAATTTTTTCCCGCAAAATATTTATTTATTTTTTTTAACAACATCAATTTTGTTCCCTTTACAGTAATTTACCTTATATATAATACATTGTAATAGCGCTCTTTCCATGCACTACTGGTATGCGATTTTTAGTATAGTGCTGAGCTCGACAACAATTGCGGTCTTAGCTCCTTAATATCCGTCCTTTTATGATGCTTCGTCCGTTGAATAAGCTGCTTGAGACAAAATTACGGTATTGTTTTAGGCCAAAAAATTACGCACAAGCAACAATCAGGGAGTTATATGAATTATCTTGATATGTAATATTCAAGATATTTGTTCCCCTAATACCGGGGTTTTTTTTTTCGTATTGTTTCACGTAAACGGCACATTATTTTACGGCGATGTCCCTTATTGACCGAACAACCTTCTCGCAAGAACTCGTGATGAACCATGCCATTTCAATCATGGAAAACATTTAGCAAATTTTTCATATAGGACCGAACTTGGGTTTTTTTTTTGTCTTGGCTCTTCTAGCCGCCCCCATTAGTTTGACCGTTTGGGCACATTTGCATTCTCGTCATTCAACATCTCTTTAGCGATGTGTCTATCGACATTTGTTTTGGCTAAAATTTGATAATTTCCGAATAAAATTCGCTGACACAGGTTTCTTGTTTAAAATATTTGAAAAAAAATTAATAACATGCGCGAACTATATGCCAATATCTCTCTCTAACGATTCGACGATTCTTCACAATAATTTTCTTCACTGCTTCAACAGTATCATCTACTGTTGACGTGCTATGCGTCCAGGGCAGACATCGTCATTAACATTTTCTGTGATGAGTTTATTCCACTTATAAACATATTTTTGCTCGTAATAGACTCGCTAAATTCCACAGTCAACACGTTGGAGCACTTAAAATTGTTTCTTTTTTTTCACACAAAATTTAATAGATTGTTTGATCTATATTTCCAGTACCAATAAATCGCGCGAAGCACACCAAAACACGTTTCACCTTTATATCTGTGAAAAACAAACTAAATTTCTAAAACAGCTGACAACATCAACATAAAAAAAAGAAATTTCGAAAATCGAACATACATTTTTTGAACAAACCTCATATACAAACCATATATTCCTAAATATTTGCCGGCGCTCTGCCAGGCCGAATATTTTATTGCTTTATTGCTTTAGACTATCAAATTTCAATAATATGTTCAGATTGGATTTTAAGAATACAATCGGTAATTTTCTTTAAGAAAGCTCAAATAAATAAAAGAGATTTTTAAATTGGAAGAGCAATATTACGAAAAAAAGCTTCGAACTATTGGCATGATATGGAGATAACTCCCGAGTAGAACAGAGAAGGTCGAATTTATTTTTCCAAATTAAGACCCCCCGTTTGTTAAATTTTAATACAAACCATAGGAAGCAATATCCTCACAATATTTCTTATGAATTGGGATTGCAACCGTTAATTATCATGGTCTTTCAAAAGACGAGCCTAAATATTTTATTTTCAATAAACATATCAACACTTGAACTTTTTCCGGTGTTTCTTATTTTAATAAATATGGCTGTTAACAATTATACACAAAAAATATTATAATTCGTCGGCATTTAGACCAGGAGTGAGTGTGCAGACTTCCTCGTCCCCACATTACCGCATCATAGTTCCTCAAATCCGATTCGGATATTACTCTCTTCAGCTCTGCGATTGTTATGCTTATTTACATAGACTTAACTTTTCCAAAAACGCTAAATAAAGTAATCTAATGATGTGGAATTACATGGCCTGTTTACGTGAAATCAATTGATTTGAGAACTTAGACCCCAATAGCACAATGTTTTGAAGTGGTATGTGGTTCGTAGCTCTATTGTGTTTAAAATAACAATCATCTGTGCCTGCTTCTGAAGCAATGATTTCACAACCCAGAAAACCACACCAAACAGTTCATTCTTGTGAACGTTAAGATTTCCCTGAAACTGATTTCCTCAGATGCGTAGTGTTGTTTGTTGCGTTCTGTGTAGATGATAATTTAATATGGCAGATTGGAATTTGGGATATCGACGTCGAAGGTTCTTTAACGACACTTCATGCTACAGCAGCATTGTTCTCGTTAGAGCGTCCACTTTTTTGTTGTGCAAAATCAGTTTCTTTGAATTTTTATTTACTCTCTTAAACAATGGCTTTTTTAATATTTAAAAAATTAATTATTTTCTTCTCGTTTTCTGTCCGGTGTAGATAGTTCTGATTATATTGTATATGATATATTTATTTATAACTGTTGATAATGCAAATTGTGTATAATTTTAAACCGCAATCGCGCGATTTAAAAATTCTGTCCAAATGTATTGAAAATCGCTAAATAAATCGATAACTTCGGTATTTGTTTATTTATAATTTATAGTAGTTTAAATTCTGAAAAACCATTCCGACTTTCTCGGAAATATTTATTGTTGAGGCGAAGTTTTATGAGCTAAAAATCACATATGGAAAAGCACAAAATATATTGTAAATAAAAAAAAAAAAATTTTACTGTTTTTACTTTTTCCAACTCAGCCTTGGTTTTTCTCTTTGACTTAATGTAGTTAAGGGTCAGCACATATGCACAATTCTCATTTCAATATCCTGCCCTTTGTTCAAAATATATTTGTTTAATTATTTATCAATGTAATAAATAAATTTAACAATAATATAGAAAAAAAAAAAAGAGATTGACGAAACACAAATTTATTTGTCAGAGTTTTACTTCAATTTATTGAACTTTTTAATGGTTGTTTGAACTTGCATAAGTTCCTGTCACTTACTTTCAGTTGTCAAAAATAACTGCACACTTATTTTGATTTATTAATTATTAATTTTCAAATTTCGTGTTTTAAAAAACGATTTATTTTCCTACTATCCCAACTTAATTTTGTTCTTATAAGATGACGTTTTTAGGTAAAAAGAGATTTCATTTTCAAATAATGGAAAAATGTAACGTTTTGTGAAAACTGCTGATATTTTTATTTTAATGTAGCACACAGACTCTGAGGCTAGTTTCGAAATTCCTCAAAGGCAAATATCTTCCTTGACTGTGCCAATAATCAGTTACTTTCATGGAATCTCGCTCCGATTTCGACAAAAACTTTAGCAGTTTCCTTTGAATTCGTTGATAGAGCATTATCCTAGACCTTCTCTTTAACAAATACAAGGGTTCTAAACCACATGATTTCCATTCCATTTTCTTTTCTCCATTTCGAGAAACCACCAGTCCAAGTTATCAAAATATTTGTCATTTGATGAAACAATTGTTTGTTTTTGTTTTTTTTTTTTTAATTAATTTGTACTAATTTTACTTAGGACAACCTTACTCTAAACAAACAATCTTAAAATTAGATTAAATATCTTAACTTATTTCGAATACCTTACTGGCCATGTGCGGACACTACAATAAAACAAACTGTTTATTAACTACAATACTTACGAGTATACCTTACGACTATTTTATAAAGGATATTTTTCTCAGAGGTATACAAATACAATATGAAATAAAGTTGATGTATTAACATGATATTACCTTCATTTAATAGGTAATTTCATGGCATTATATGCGTGCCAATGCTAGTTCGAACGAAGCGCAATCATGAGATCTAATTTTCGACATCCATATCAAACCAGGGCGAATATCAGGAGTAACACAGCGAATGTTGACTTCCATATCGTCCAACGTCTCTGGTTTATCAGCATAGACTAGTTAGTTGACATGGGGGTAATCTAAAGGTGCAAGATCACAGGATCGTGGAGGCTACTTCACTGGTCCATTACGCGAAATTATGCGCTTAGCAAATGTTTCCCAGTAAATTTAACCAGAATGGGCCTCATCGGAGAACAAAATTTTGCGATTAAAATGAGGAACTACCTGAATCATGTTTTCGGCCCATTCACCGAACTTGCGACGCATATAATGGTCACGCGATTTCAGCTCTTCCACAAGCTGGATCTTATAAGCTGAATCTCGGACTATCGGATTCTCCTCAACACTGCGCTCCACAACGGCAATAGCTTCTTCTTTTCGCACTGTTTGTCTTCTTGAAGCATGGGCATTACCTAAGTGTACGTGGTTTGAAAATGTTTCTAGTGTTCTAAATAACTTGCTTAGATGGACGATTATGTCGACGGTAAAATGGACGTAGCGCACGATCAGTTTGGCGAAACGAACCATGGTTTCGAAATTTGCACAATTTGCATGCCTTGTTCTGACGTTAATCTATTCGTTGTAAAAGGGTAAAATGTACTTACCTCAAATCAACTCTCAATTGTCAAATTGACGATCTGTACAAACGGTCTGGTTGCCAGTTTAAAAACCAAAACTTTTAATGAAGAACACCCTTTACATAACAAAGTACTTAGCGGTCAACTTAACTTAAGAAACCATTGTCTGAAGAGTTGTGGCACCATTCTGCCGAAATAAACATTGTCAGCGTCCACAACATCAATATCGGGTGAAAAGAACCAGTCAAAACTGCTCAGTACTGCATCGATTCACTGAAATGGTTACACCAGCATCATTTCCAAAAAAAAAATGAATCCTGCCATCCCAAAAACTACAAACTGTGGTCGTGGATGAAGAGGTTTTGCACTATTTCTCTGGGGTTTTCGAAACCTTATTACTCAGAATAATATTGTGTAAAAAATCTTGTTTGACCTTGTAAGCCAAGAACTATTTGTAAAACATTAAGCAAAGTGATTATATAAAGGATCAACTCTTGTGATGGTCTCATCATGGGCACGCTTACGTTTTCAATCACGTTCTCAGGCGTGACGATATTTTATTTATATATTTTCAGCTAACTTTGCTAAATAAACACAGGTTTTAGTCTTATGAAATTTATTCTCAAAATCCACAGTAACTGTGAGACGACGATGACCAAAGGTAGTGTAATCTTTAAAAAGAAATTGCGCTATATTCTCACCGGGTATCAAGTCAATATTTACTTTTTCAGCACTTTCTGCGAGAGTTTGTCGGACAATATTTATAACATCCTTGATTTTAAAAGCCTTTCAAAAGTTATCACAATGACTATTCAACAATGGCGGTAAACCTGAAATGACTGTACATACTTTTGCCCAAGGATATGCAATATCATGTTAAAGTTACCTTGAATATCCGACATGACTTTCCGAATAAAAGGTTTACTTCATTGAAACTGGTATTGGAATCCTTTGCTAGAAAAAGGAAATATAATTTTGAATAAGTCGGGATCTTAAATGACATCTAAATTAGCATTGTAACGTTTCCCATAAATCATTAATCCATTTTAAAGGCTGCAGATGAGATACCTACATGTCATATATAGTACCATTTCCTGGCACTTTGCTAAACAATATTGTCAGGCAAAAATAATAATAGTTCCCTGCTAAATATCATTTAAAAGGGTGATTTGTGAAACGAACATTATGTCACCGGGCTAATGATTTCAGTCGCGGTAGACTTAGCTAGTCCAATATATCATTGGCGAAATTAATATTTAAATTGAATACTTTCCACGTTTACAGGATTGATTTTGATTTATTTTTTTTTCATTTTTTATTGGAATGTACAGGCATGTTATCGCTTAGGTCGTAATGCGAAAAAGGTGGATGGTGTTGCTGTTGTGATTAAACGAACTAATCAACACAAATAAATTCCTGTCATTTATACAAAATATATTGGAGAAGAAATACCCTATTTTAATGGACATTCAATCAAAATCTTCTTCTTTTCCTTTTTTTTTTTTCCGGCGTCGTTATGGTCAGAAGTGTAGTGGGAAGGTTACCCACTTACCTGCATTCCTACTGGTCCGCTTGTGGGGTCCGCCGGTTTGACCTCAGAAAGTAGCGACAGGCTTCCCGGTTTGGGATTACTTCATCGCTGAGGCCAATCAAATGCTGGTGTTTTTGCATTTGTTTGCACCAATTGTTTTTCGGCCTGCCTTTTTTGCGTGTTGAAATTGGAACGATGATTGATAACGCCTTTTGGACGGGGTTCAAAGGATCTCTCCTTTGAACATGGCAATACCAACTGAGTCGGTCGCGCTCTATCTTTCTTGTGATGGTTTATTTTACGTGGAGGCTTCCTCGGATCTTTGAACTTCTAATTCTGTCACGCTTTGTTACTCCCGCTGTCATGCGAAGCATCTTCATCTCAGCTGCCATTAATTTGCTCTCATACTTTTTGTGCATTATCCAGCATTGTGAACCGTATGTGAGCGCCGGACGTACAACTGAAGTGTAGAGCCTTCCTTTCAGCTTAGGGGTAATTTTTCGATCACAGAAGATGGTGGAGTTTTCCCGCCACTTCATCCACCCTACGCTTCCGCGATGGTTGATGTCGTCATCACAAGTTGCTTCTTTATTAATCATAGATCCCAGATATTTCAACTTTTCACACTTGAGAAACATTCTTCCATTCAGGTAAATGTCTGGAATAGGCTGATGAGGGTCAGAGAACGGGCAGCACAGATACTTTGTCTTCTTTGAACTAATACGATACCCGTGTCCCTCAAAAATGTCCACCCACACATCAAGTGCTCGTTGTAGGGACGCCTGATCATCACTTATAATGGCACCATCGTCAGCAAAGAATAGCTGGTGCACATTCGGGTCCGTCACTTATCCTTCAAGCAAGCAATCAAGGGCTGCTATAAAGAGCAGTGGACTGAGGACGCTCCCTTGGTGTACACCGACTTTGATTGCGAACTCTTCGGTGACTCCTGTGGTGCATCTTACTCTTGTCGTTGCTCTCTTGTACATGTCCATGATCACTCGCACGTAGGTTTCTGGAACTCCTTTTTGTCTTAGCGCTACCCATAAAAGATCTCTTGGTTGCCGGTCAAAGGCTTTCTCGAAATCAACCAACACCATATGCAAGTCCTTTGAAGAATCACGATGCTTTTCCATCATGACCCTTATACTTTCGATTGCATCTGTCGTTGATTTACCCGAGACAAGCCCGCACTGGTCATCAGTTCGTCGTATTATTTTCCGCAGTCGGCTATCTAATACCCGTTCAACGATCTTCATGGTGTGCGACATCAGCTTACAGAACGGTAGTTATCACAATTTCGCGTATCACCCTTTCCTTTGTGCAGAGGAAGAAGAAAGCTTTCCCTCCATTGATTAGGCATAGCGTCGCCTCTCATAAGTTTGGTGATAAGAACCATGAGCCATCTAGACCCGATGTCTCCCATCTTTTTTCCAGAACTCAGAGGGTATTCCGTCCGGCTCACCAGCTTTTCTTTTCTTGGAGTTTTTAACCGCGTACCGAACTTCTTCGACTGTGATGTCGGATATTTCGGCATGGAGTTGGCCTTCAGCATTGTTAATAAACTTTGGGAAACGAATCTCCTGAGCATTTCTTCTTCTCTGGGCGGCTATCTTAAGGATATTTGCTCCGTTGTTCAAATTGCTTTGTCGAAGCTCCTGGGTAGCCTAGTTCCTCTCAGACGCGGAAGACGGTATTTCTTCCAACTCCTGATAGAGGCCTTCCATGCTTTTCGTTTTGAATTCGGCGCAGTTTTTCTTCGCGATACCTTTGCAATATCTACATACCTTTTCACGGCGAGCTTTTTCCTCTCTATTAGTAGAAGAGCACTTTGACCAAGATTGGAAAGCCATTTTCTTTTCGTGTATCACTGCTTTGGCTTCGTCTGTCCACCACCAGGTTTCTTTTGCGTGTTGGCAGGGGCCTTTAGATGTTCCGAGCAGCGATTTGGCTTCCTCCAGGCCAGATTGTTGTAGGGAATCCCACATGTGCTGTGCTCTGCTCTCCTCATTACCGACCTCATCGATAATGGAAGAGAGATAGTTTTTCATGTTGGTAATAAAAGCTTCGCCTTTTCCTTCATCCAGCTTATACCACTTGATTTTCTCAGACACCTTCGTTTGCTGCTTTGACTTCTTTCTCGCATCCATAAAAAATTCAGTCAGGAGGAGACGGTGTTGAGGGGCGATCACGTCTCCCAGGATCACTTTGCAATCTTTAGCTCGTGGCTTCATGAAACTGGATACCAAATGATAGTCTATTTGAGTTTCATTTCCGCCGCTGCTATAAGTGATCAGGTGCCGGCTTTGTTTGACGAACATGGTATTTAGCACTATAAGACCGTACGACTTGCACATGTTTAGGATAACTTCACCTGAAGAGTTCCTGGTGCCGTATCCCAGCCCTCCGTGGTAGTCTTCATAGTCTTCGCTTGTTTAAATCTCCCCCAACAAACAAAAGCTCTTCCTTTGGGATGATTTTGACAAGGTTGTGGAAATCTCCAGTAGGTTCGCATCCTACTTGAGGGGCATATGCGCTTACGATGTTCCACCCCTCACCATGCATCACCAATTTGAGAGCCATCAAATGGTCACTGGACTTTGAAATGGTTAAGAGCTTGCCAGGTAGCTCTGCCGCAAGGATGATGGCGATTCCGTTTTTTCCTTGTTCCAATCCATAGTAAAACATCTTGTAGGCTTTGATTTTAACGTCCAAGAAACGTGCCCGATTACCGGTGTTTCGCCATTTCGTCTCTTGTACGCACAGGATGTCTACTCGCCTTCTAACCATCATTTCTTCAAGCTCATAGCTGCGACCACTCATGCTTCCAACGTTCCAACTAGCGACTTTTAAGTGTGGCTTACGTCGTTGCATTACTTTGCTATCCCCCGGAAATCCTATAGCTCTGACCCGAGCATTGCTGCTCGTCCCAGGATCACGACCATTAGTAGTGCCTGGCGGGGTACTAGGGTTTTCGGGAATATTGCATCTAATTCTAAATGTTTCAGATAGTTTGCGTATTCTGGAAGAGATCATTTCAACATTAGCTCTGTGATGCAAATCTATAGTCGAATGAAACCAAGGCAGCTTGAGCATCATTTTTAGTATTTTATTTGGCGAAATTTGTAACTTGTTTATATAACACTTGGCACACTTGGTTACCCCAAACTTGGCACCCATACAGAAGAATTGCTTGAAATATTGTTTTGTGTAAAACTATTTTGTTTGCATTTGAAAGCATAGATTTACAGTTGACAACATCGAGTAAAAAAGATAGATTGAATCTTGTCGGCGTTAAGCTTTATTTTCCATTTCTTATAATATTCCTCTAATAGTATCGCAGCATTTCTTAAGTTCGGTTCAATGTTGAAACCTAACTAAAGAGACGATACTATTGCGGTATCGTCTGCATACATTGCCACATCACAGAACGGAAGTTTGGAAAAATCAGATATATAAAGGTTATATAAGATTGGACCTAGAACTGAACCTTCCGGTACTCCAGCATAAAAAGGGATATAACCAGAAGCGTATATTATCGATGCCACCTGTTTTCCGAGCAACTAAGCAAAATGAATAATGGCGACGTTTGTTTTCCATGAAATCGTCAATGAACCTGGTAAGACCAAGGTTCTCTGATGGTCAACGATCGATATCATTTCGAAGGTAGAAACGGTGAAGCAGGGCTCTATTTTCCAGGTCATGGTTTGAACAAGTGTTCTCATTCACATACACTTCCTGGAAGAAAGTGGAAGCTTTCCTGCCACCTTCTCCTGAGGATTTTCGAACTCGAAAAATTAGTCATCTAGGATGGTGCCCTCCGGATCGATGCTGACTGTTCGTAGCAAGCGCTCATTGTCTGATGTTCTCGAAAGTTTCAGATCCTGAATGTCATTATGATTGTTCCTCCGAAATATAATATTTTACCTTGTTAGAGACTTCATTGGAGTCTACTCTTCTGTCTGTGCAGTGCGTCGATTGCCACGTTTCGGTACACGTTTGTGGTGACGTGATACCGCTGGCGTGGATCGTACTATCCATTGTCTGTTTAGTTATATCGCACATTTGTTTAATGTATCTGTCAATCTCGTCATTGGGCAGATTCCTATTGGACGGTGGAAATGAGGCGGTCGAAGTTAACGCTTTCGTTAGAGAAAGCGTGAGCAATGCGCTCCACTGTCGTATGGGTGCGTTTTGACATACTCTGCCATCTACGCGAATTTGTTTGGTACTTTGATTATTGCACAGAGTCCGCAATGGTTACTGTGGTCTACTAAGCTCTGTAGACAGTTAGTAGAATATTCGTTGGTGTTAGCCAGTCTCAGTTGAGAGCCAAGTAGCATGAGATTCAGAAGACCGAGTATTGCACCGAGTTTAAGCGAAGAGATCGAAAAAGTGGCCTGAGCTCTAGGATGAAATAATTGAGTTGAGGGGCTTCAGCTGCATAGGCTGCTATTCTCTTATTCTCTATTTCGAATAATGTATAAAATGTAGGCCTCTCGTAGCTACCGTTGTATGTAATGAAGATCGCAACTCCCCCACCTCTTCGAAGTACTTTAGAAGAACTGTGCCGGATTTGGCGCCTTTGGTTTAGCTTTGTTCCGCTAGTCAAAAATAAATGGGGATCTAGTCCTGCGACAGGTTGACCAGGTTGCGACAGGTTGGCTCAATCCTAATTAAAGAATAGTCAATTAGTATGCCGGCAGAAGCAAGTATATTCTGTTCACGGTTGCGGTTGAGTGGCTGTCAAGGTGTTACAAATTGCAAGACCTAACGAATGGGTAGCAAGCCCTTTAGTTAAGGACATCAAAAGAAAAAATGTCCACCTTCCTTTTTTTAATAGCAGAAAACTTTTTGATCCTATCCAATCCTGAAAAGTAATTTCTTTGCCAATCAGGATATGAGGAGTAATTTCATCAGCAGTAATATTATAACATTACCACAGCAGTTGAGCTTTCGTTAAACTTGTTTATTATGAGCTATTGTGCTCAATATTACTGTGCTATACGGATGTGCGTGCATTGTTTGTTCTCTAAAAATAAAGAAATCGGTTGAAAAACATTTTCCGATAAATGTATTGCATTTCTCCTATATTCCGGAATTGACTAAGGTCGCTCCTTTGAAACCCTGAAAAAATGCTGCCTCAGCTAGCGATAGACCGATAATTTTATTAAACCCTTTAAGTAAGTGCTTTGAGAAAAAATCAGAAATCAAATTGGTTTCTCACACGAATCCCCTTAGTACCCCGCCTCATAAGCAATTTAGATTAAGGACTTATAATAACACAATTCAGTCAGGTTCTTCGCATCTCGAATCATATAAAAACTAATTTCATTCTAGATAAAAGTTGAAGATGTTACTACCTGACGTAGAAAAAGTGTTTGGTACATCTTGGCGTCTTGGCTTACAGCACAAACTTTTTCATTCAACTGTCCAATCTTCCGAATCAAAATCATAAATCGTTCTTTTACGATAAGTTCTGAGTCAATATCTGGTATTTAAGTGATTATTCAATCATCGCAGATCTTCCTTAAGGTTCAGTACTGGACCTTATCTTGTTTATTATTTATACAAAATAATTTCACGAAATTCACTCATCATAGGGGTTAAAAAAAGTTAGCTTTCTCACCTATGGAATCATCATCATCAATAAGTGAGAGAAGCTTCGACTCTGGTCTCCAACAGGATGGTGATCCAATAAGAGGTGTCATTTTGAGTTAGTCGAAAACTTTGTAAAACTTTTAGAAGAGTGAAGTGATACATTTATTTTCTTAAAAAGTACATGCTTCGAGGTTGATGACGAAATACAATATCTGCCAAATATCTTCCGCAGCTCTGGCTACAAGAGGTTCCTGTTTCAACTTTTTGAACATGCTTGCCATGATTTTGTGAACAATTCTAATTTATTTCGAAAATTGCTATACAATTGGGCCGTTATTATTCAGGCTGCGTGGTTTGTAACGATGAAGATAAGCTCCGTGCACGTTCATAACAACAGTTCCAGGCAAAAAAGGCAGTCAACATCTTTCGCGAGTCCAGTCCATTAATTTAAAAAGCAGAAACAGCATCAACACTGTGTGTTTGATGTCTTTGTATTTCTTAAACTCTAGGTTTTACTTGTCAAAAGTCATCGAAATTACAGCTGAGCATTAAAAGTTCAACAATGGCATGGTATTCAAAATAACACCTTTTGTTGGATAGTACCTTTCTACATATAAATTTCATTCCCTTTTTTCTATAATAATTACCAAAGAAGGTACGACAGTTTTACATGTTCTCGAATTAACATCTAGATTTCCGAGCAGCCTTCGTTCTTACTGTGTCGCTTTATCCAAAACAAAGCAAAACAATTGTCTGATAAAGCTTATCAAATATCAACAAAGAGGAGAAATAACAACAAAACAAAAGCAATAACATTAGCATTAGTAGGTCAAATGAATTGCTTTGGGTCGGCTCCAGACTAATTAGCATGCTGCCAAATACAACACCCCTTAATAGCCTCTAATTATGCGAGCCGTAATCAAATAAATGTTTTGTTATACAAAACATGTTATGTAGAGCTTTAAATACTACACGCCGCTTGCAAACAGTCTAGCACGGCAGTAAGCAATGTTGTTCCAGATTAAAAACGATATACTGCCTTCGACGTCTATAATTGCTTGTGGCACGCAATCGAAGAGCGGAGGATGCCGCGCAAATGGTGGAAGCTTCTCAATCAGACCAATCAGTGTTCGTCTAAAAGCCCTAGTTATATATCATGTTACCCCCATAGGAGCATCACAAAGGATAAGATAGGAGAGAAAAAAAACTCATTCCAAAAGGATTCCGAATAAATATAAGCATTAGTTCCACCTGACGTTTCGTGAAAATCTTCCACCATTTGCCATGAGTTTATGGCATTTTAAAACAACGCACCATAATGAAAACGAAAAGGACGAACGAACGTGCTTAAAGCCGGATGCGAAAAGAAAGAGGATGAGGTCGAGAAACAAGTGACGGGTCAAAGCCATTTACGCCAGATTATAACGCATTAAGTTAAAGTGCTGGAAAAGAAACACTCTATTCGTCTTGTTGTTTGCATTCCTTTGTCCTTTCTCCCCTTATCTATTAAACGTATCTCTATTCTACATCATAACGCTAAGATGCCCAAGCACAGACGTACATCCATAAAGGAAACGCAATGGCCATAGCCGAAGGGCGAAGGTACTCGGGAGAAGACGCTACAACAACTGGCTTCAATGTTGGCCATTCGACAGAAATAGACTCCTTTCCAAAACGACTGTTACGAGGCGGAACTAAGTAATTCGGATTATTAAAAAGCCTTTTTTTGAAAATTGACTCTCAGATCAAAAATAGACTCTTTTGTCTGGGACTATCCTTTTTCGCATCCTCCGGCAATACCTTCCGATGCTCAATGCTTTAATATATAATTTATCTTTGCTCCGGTCGCTCGAGAGGGGCTATTCGTTTGTATTTTGTTTATTCCTACATACCTCCAAGACGAGTACGGGAGTGTGGATGTAAATTTGTGTGCTCAGCTTGGAAGCTAGTGCATTGCAAGTTGCAATTAGTTACCCACATCTCGAAATATTTTTGGCAGAGCTAAAGTATTTGTGCAAAATTTGATAAAGGTCAAGGTGCCAAACTATTGGTAGGCACTTGTTGGACGTAGTGGGAATTAGAGTCTTTTCAGTCGAGTATGTTCTTTAGCCTCACTCTTAGATTTCTGGGAACGTATTTTTTCCTAGGCCGTTCGTGAAAGCGGTTATAACCTTTTAAGCCTTAGTTCTATCACTTTTCTTTTCTATTTTTTGACTAAGAGACTTATGCAACAGCTAGCAACTAGTGTCTTGGGACTAAAAAGATCTATTGTGATGAGTATTTCCATAATCTTCAGTTTCCCGACTTCTCTAAAGAATGTACGGTGCCTAAAATGGTAAAGAGCAAAATTAGTACATACTCGTACACTCTGTCTCGGAGAAGAGGTTCATCTTATTAAGGTTGTATCTGAGACAGCAATGACCCGATAGGTGGTTGACAAGACTTTTAATTTCATCTCAGATTTTTTTATGGGTTGAATGATTTTCTTAGATTAACCAAATCCTTAAACTCGGTTCCGATGGAACAGCTAGGACCTGAAGAGCATCACAGGTCTTTAACGGATTTCGAGTTCTTCCTATGTGAGCTCAGCGTTTTGACAGTCGTCTGGCTTCAAGTAAGTATAAGATGTTGATGAGCATGTGCAGCAAAAATGGTACGAGGGTGGTCCAATAAGTACTTAGCCTACAAAAGAAAAACAAAATTTTGGAGAAATGGCGATTTATTTTTCAATATAGTCTCCTCTTAGCTCGATACACTGGACTCAGCGATGCTCCAACTTCTTTAACCCGTCTGAAAAATACGTTTTCTCGAGGTCGGCAAAATAGACCTCCTTGGCGGCGATGACCTCTTCATTCGACTGAAATTTCTGCCCTGCGAGTGATTTTTTCAAGTTTGGAAACAAAGAGAAGTCGCCGGGGCCAAATCTGGAGTATACGGTGGATGGGGCAGCGAGTCCGGAGGTGTGAGCCGGTGCGGTATCATGATGGAAGAGCACATTTTTCTTCGCCAAGTGGGCCCGTTTTTTCTTCAATTCGGCGTCGAATCGGCCCAATGATTTCGCATAGTACAGCCCTGTGACCGTTTTGCCCTTCTCCAGGTAGTCGATGTGGATCACACCTTGTGAATCCCAGAAAACGGTGGCCATCACCTTTCCGGCCGATGGGACAGTCTTCTCCTTCTTCGGAGCACGTTCGCCGGGTGAAGTCCACTGTTTCGACTGTTCCTTGGTCTCTGGTGTGTACCATTGGATCCATGTTTCGTCGACTGTCACGAAACGACGCAGAAACTCCTTCGGATTGCGCTTAAACAGCGTCAAACACTGCTCTAAAGTGGTCTCACGGTTGCGCTTGTTGTCCGGAGTAAGCAAACGCGGCACCCATCGCGCCGACAGCTTTCTCATGCCCAAAATTTCATGCAGGATATCAGCTATCTCGGGCACCTTCAATCGGCGGTCTGCCAATACGAGATCATGGATTTTTGTCACGCTATCCTCACCACGTTGAAACTCTTTAAACCAATGTTTGATGATCGCCGTCGAAGGAGAAGAGTCACCGTACACAGCATCCAAACGCTCTTTGATTTCGCTGCGCGATTTCCCTTCCAAAAACAAAAATCGAATCACCGACCGATATTGCTCTTTTTCCATTTTTCTAAAATCCACGGACACTCCCGCTTCCCCACGCGGTCAAAACAAAACTGCGAGTCCGATCCGGCTGAAATTTTGACAGTAGCCGGCTACTAGAATGTGCTACACGATAGTAAGTAGTAAGTAAGTGCTCTTGCAATACTGGCGCCATCTGGCGGTGAGGCTAACTACTTATTGGACTACCCTCGTATAAAGCTCAGTTTTGAAGACAGTTGGGAACCATCCCAATCCTTTACGAACTTTCAGGCGAAAAGTGTCAGCTGCCTGATTCCATGTTTGGGCCATCCGTGTACCTAAGAAATTGGGCGTTTATCAGAGGAGTTCATCAATCTCACTTTCAGCTTCAGCTTGTTCATACGATTCGTTTCTTGATTCGTTTTTACAGTGAAGCTCAATCAGAATCTCCTATAGACAAAGGCATACGAGTCTTTGGAGACGTTGGTGACTAGCGATTATAGTTTTATGTTTGTAACCAGAAGCTATCTTTAGACCTTACTACGAAGGCTTCATGTATGTATATTTATGAGGACACAATATTCGTGTTCTAGTTATCTGATTTTCAATTGGTGTGTTTTTCAAAATTTGAAACTTTATTTCGGCGAAATAGTTACATGTTTAAAACTAAAGAATGGCAGCATACCAATTCTGTGTTAGAAAAACTTGATCCACGAATCCGCAGGCTGCTTAGCCAGATTGTACGTCATCTATCGTGGCAGGCGGTAGTACGAAGAGTGGTGTAATACGTTTACGTTTTACCCACCTGTGCATACTGTGGAAAAATGGTTATAGGGTTGGCGCAGGATCAAGAGTGTACGCTCTTATGGTGTTAGTCACACAGCCTGGAGAGGATGCAGATGGTTTGTGTCGAAGACGTTCGTTCACTACACTCACGGGGTGGTTGTCCTAGATAGGATTCGAAAGATTCGATTGAATTTATCGCGTTGGTTATAGTTCACAGTCACTTTTTTGTTTCCATTTAATTAAGGTGTCATATTAGTGATGATCAGTGATGAGCTTGTTTATAGTTGCAGCATGTTTTTGGACAATACTTGAACTTGCCTCACCAAATGCACAGCATAACTTTCTATCCATGGTTTTGGATACATGACAGTTTCTGTAGCTTTGAATTCCACTTAAAATCGCGAGTTACAGTACGAAGCAGAAATTAATTCCTCCTTGCCGCTGGAGGAGCAGCTCACTGCTGAAAAAAAGCCGTTCGACGTCTCTCGGCTACAATTTTATTTCTTATTTAATTTGAAATAGACCTTGTGCCAGTAATGTCTACGATTCGGTATCTTCAAACTTTTTGACCTGTCCGAAATGCTCCTTATCTTCCTATCCAACCACAACTTTTGAAGCGGCGAATGCATTTGAAACACATTGTTCACTAATAGACACCTCGTCTTAAATCTTTCGACGCGCCTGAGGCGCATATTTTTTCTATTTGAGGCGAAAAACAAATTTCCCCCAAATGACGTTACTTTGATTCGAAAGTCGCCATTGTCATGCACAAAAATTATATGACTCCGACGAATATTCCTGGTCGTATCAGTGGAAGGTTGTTGTCATATGTCCAACCATATTAACAAACGTTTCTGTTCTGATCAGCACGTGTCGCAGGTACCATCTATTGGAACACGACCAATCAACCGTGACTAGGCAATGGTGTCACTTTCTTCTCCTAAGAAAAAATGTCTTAATGTGAGTAATGGATAAACCTTGTCTAATGAACCAGTCAGAGATGAATTAGAGCGCAGCTTGCATGCGCTTGCGGCCCTGTGACTATGACAGAAAGGTCGCAATCATATCTGATGACTTCAAAATCAATTAGCATGGATTATAGGTCAGCGATAACAATTGACCAGAGAAATGGTGAGAGGACTCCATCCTGATGGCAGCTTTTAGTTGCTAATACTATCACTGAGGCATGTCCACATGTAGTTGGGATAATATAACTGTCGAGCATTGCCTTAACCCAACTATAAGTAGGTGGACCGATAATCTATAAGACAGGGTCCTAGAGATCAAATAAAAGGAAGTATTACTGAAAGCTCTCTCAATAACAAGAAAAGCGCAAATAGCAATCTCCTTTGATTCTAACCAACCTTAACCAATTAGATGATATAGGGCGTTCTCGGTTGATTGCCCGCATGTTGATAAGGTTGCATGATATCTCAGGTATGAAGCCTTCAACACCCTCAGTCGGGAAATAGGTTATATTGATACTATGACAGTATCTAGACTTAGGTCACTGGGTTTCCCAGTTTTTGGTAAGAATCCAGATTGACTTCCCTCCAAATTTGAGACACGGACTCGGAATTGAATAGCCTGTCTTCAAGGTGATGCACTGGTCATTTCGGATAAAGTATTCGCTTGGATGAAGAATTTGGCTGACTGTGAGGTTGAAGGGCGAACTCCAGAAGTATTATTTATAATAGCGGTACCTAGCCCAAACTGCTGAAACCGTGAATTCGTTCAATGATTTGTTGTTTTCCAGTTCTCCTGACTTTTAATGTTATGGAACCATTTACGACAGAAGTAGCAAGGAAGTATCACATTGTTAAATGTCATTACTTTTTAAACTTCTGATAAACTTCTTAATAAGCCTTCCAATTTTTATTATGTCATTTTTAAGCCTTTGGTTTTTATTTGTCCAAAAGAATAGAGAAAATTACAAAAATGTAGACAAAATTTATTAAAGTTCATAAACCAATACTTGCCATTTGTTTTTTAATTATTGCTTTATGTAAATATGTACAAAAATTACGTTTTAAATGGTGTATAGATAGGGTCCAATTTTGAGTCTTGCTTTCGAGGATATTGGCTGATTTCTCGCTAATAACACGTGTTATGTCTTCTTGGCGGTAGCTTGACGGCAAAAATGGGTGATTTAATGAATTTATAAAAAATAATGTATAACTGCAGAGTCCAGCCGATGAGTTCACCGGCCCAAAGGAGAGATATATTATTTACCAAACTATTTTCTCTATTGGTCGATTCGCGTGCTATATGGCATGTAGCACAGGAACTCCATATCGAACAGGTTCAGCTCGTGCAATTTGGGAAAAAAAAATCACTGAACGATAGCGGGCGCCTATTACGGTAACGTTGTTTTCACGGAGTTATTTGAAAAAATTCAAACCAATGATTCCGTCGGACAGTGCGTTTCACTGGTTGCATTGGCAGCTCTTGTATTGCCTAAGGTCGCTCATTGGACGAACTCACCGAAAATTCGGCATTGTGGTAGGTCGATCGGCTTGCACGAGCTGTATTCCGACCAAGAATATTGCTTAAGATCTTTCATGTAGTTGAGTAACACAGGCCCCGATTGCGAGTGTCGATCAGCGATCGACTCGACAATTGTCGATTGCGTCGATTGATTCCGGATTTGGTATTGTGTAACTCAATCGATGGAGAAGTAGACTATTGTGAATAATTATGTCAATATTGTGAGTAAAAACATGAATATTGTGAATATTTCGTTTTTTGACAGTTGTTTGACTGTCGTTTATTTATTTCATCAAAGAAATTCAATACACCAATTCATTCGAACAGGACTTGTTTTTCTTATTTTCACCCATTTTTTCCCGTAAACGTACAGGAGGTCATTCTAGTTTAGTACTTAATAAACTAGATAAACAAATAAATAAATAAATAAACTAAATAAACATCTAAGTTGAGTACTTAATCTTTCCTATCTGTGTTTTGCTTGTGTTTTCAAACAAACTCCCTTAGCAATATAGGGATTTGCTTCCATGAACGAAACGAGGAGCTCTATTTGTTTTTTTTGTTCGTAACCTGCTTTCACCTGGATTAGAATTTCATAAATACTCCATAAATTCATTATTTTCATTAAAATTACTTCATTTCGTAAGCAAAAAAAAAGATCTTT
Source organism: Merodon equestris (assembly GCA_958301585.1). NCBI lineage: Eukaryota > Metazoa > Arthropoda > Insecta > Diptera > Syrphidae > Merodon > Merodon equestris. The sequence continues at coordinate 175,400,428 of OY284413.1, forward strand.
TCCTCTAACAGAAAGCAACGATCAGTATTTTGCGATCGACAACAAGCGAGTGTCAAATCGACAACGGTCGATCAGAATCGACATCCACAATACCAACATCTGCAATCGACGATCGATGATCGATAAATGTCGATCGTCGATCGCTGATCGACACTCGCAATAGGGGCCACAATTCCAATAGCTGCAAGCTGCGACGAATGGGCAAATCACGGTCTCCATTAACAATAACGTATGCCATAACAATATTTGTCTCTGTACGCACCCAATTCATACAGGTAGGTAACTTGATGTCCCCTAGCGCGAAAGTGATGCGAAATTTGGTCACTATGGCTTGAATTGCTTGCTAAGTTAGTTGATTGTCTTCTTCTTCTTCTTCTTTTCCTTTTTTCCGGCGTCGTTATGTTCAGAAGTGTAGGACCATAACCTTCCCACTTAACTGCATTCCTACTGGTCCGCTTGTGGGGTCCGCCGGTTTGACCTCAGAAAGTAGCGGCAGGCTTCCCGGTTTGGGATTACTTCATCGCTGAGGCCAATCAAATGCTGGTGTTTTTGCATTTGTTTACATCAATTGTTTTTCGGCCTGCCTTTTTTGCGTGTTGAAATTGGAACGTTGATTGATAACGCCTTTTGGACAGGGTTCAAAGGATCTCTCCTTTGAACATGGCAATACCAACTGAGTCGGTCGCGCTCTATCTTTCTTGTGATGGTTTCTTTTACGTGGAGGCTTCCTCGGATCTTTGAACTTCTAATTCTGTCACGCTTTGTTACTCCCGCTGTCATGCGAAGCATCTTCATCTCAGGTGCAGTTAATTTGCTCTCATACTTTTTGTGCATTGTCCAGCATTGTGAACCGTATGTGAGCGCCGGACGTACAACTGAAGTGTAGAGCCTTCCGTTCAGCTTAGGGGGCATTTTTCGATCACAGAAGATGGCGGAGTTTTCCCGCCACTTCATCCACCCTACGCTTACGCGATGTTTGATGTCGTCATCACAGGTTGCTTCTTTATTAATCATAGATCCCAGATATTTAAACTTTTCACACTTGGGAAGCACTCTTCCATTCAAGTAAATGTCTGGAATAGGCTGATGAGGGTCAGAGAACGGGCAGCACAGATACTCTGTCTTCTTTGAACTAATACGATACCCGTGTCCCTCAAAAATGTCCACCCACACATCAAGTGCTCGTTGTAGGGACGCCTGATCATCACTAATAATGGCTCCATCGTCGGCAAAGAATAGCTGGTGCACATTGGGGTCCGTCACTTTTCCTTCAAGCAAGCAATCAAGGCTGAGGACGCTCCCTTGGTGTACACCGACTTTGATTGCGAACTCTTCGGTGACTCCTCCGGTGCATCTTACTCTTGTCGTTGCTCTCTTGTACATGTCCATGATCACTCGCACGTAGGTTTCTGGAACTCCTTTCTGTCTTAGCGCTACCCATAAAAGATCTCTTGGTTGCCGGTCAAAGGCCTTCTCGAAATCAACCAACACCATATGCAAGTCCTTTGAAGAATCACGATGCTTTTCCATCATGACCCTTATACTTTGGATTGCATCTGTCGTTGATTTTCCCGAGACAAGCCCGCACTGGTCATCAGTTCGTCGTATTATTTTCCGCAGTCGGCTATCTAATACCCGTTCAACGATCTTCATGGTGTGCGACATCAGCTTACAGAACGGTAGTTATCACAATTTCGCGTATCACCCTTTCCTTTGTGCAAAGAAGAAAGCTTTCCCTCCTTCGATTAGGCATAGTGTCGCCTCTCATAAGTTTGGAGAAAAGAACCATGATCCATCTAGACCCGATGTCTCCCATCTTTTTCCAGAACTCAGAGGGTATCCCGTCCGGCCCAACAGCTTTTCTTTTCTTGGAGTTTTTAACCGCGTACCGAACTTCTTCGACCGTGATGTCGGATATTTCGGCATGATTCGGGGCGGCTCTTGGAAAGTACACTCGGGGAAACTGTTCGTTCAGAAGTTCCTCGCAATACTGTCGCCATCTGTGGAGAATTTTTTCGTCTTCCACAAGGAGTTGGCCTTCAGCATTGTTAATAAACTTTGGGAAACGAATCTCCTGAGCATTTCTTCTTCTCTGGGCGGCTATCTTAAAGATATTTGCTCCTTTGTTCAAATTGCTTTGTCGAAGCTCCTGGGTAGCCTGGTTCCTGTCAGACGCGGAAGACGATATTTCTTCCAACTCCTGATAGAGGCCTTCCATGCTTTTCGCTTTGAATTCGGCGCACTTTTTCTTAGCGATACCTTTGCAATATCTATATACCTCTTCACGGCGAGCTTTTTCCTCTCTATTAGCAGAAGAGCACTTTGCCCAAGCTTGGAAAGCCATTTTCTTTTCGTGTATCACTGCTTTGGCTTCGTCTGTCCACCACCAGATTTCTTTTGCGTGTTGGCAGTGGCCTTTAGATGTTCCGAGCAGTGATTTGGCTTTCTCCAGGCCAGATTGTTGTAGGGAATCCCACATGTCTTGTGCTCTGCACTCCTCATTACCGACCTCATCGATAATTTAAGAGAGGTAGTTTTTCATGTTGGTAATAAAAGCTTCGCCTTTTCCTTTATCCAGCTTATACCACTTGATTTTCTCAGACACCTTCGTTTGCTGCTTTGACTTCTTTCTCGCATCCATAAAAAATTCAGTCAGGAGGAGACGGTGTTTAGGGGCGATCGCGTCTCCCAGGATCACTTTGCAATCTTTAACTCGTGGCTTCATGAAACTGGATACCAAATGATAGTCTATTTGAGTTTCATTTCCGCCGCTGCTATAAGTGATCAGGTGCCGGCTTTGTTTGACGAACATGGTATTTAGCACTATAAGACCGTACGACTTGCACATGTTAAGGATATCTTCGCCTGAAGAGTTCCTGGTGCCGTATCCCAGCCCTCCGTGGTAGTCTTCATAGTCTCCGCTTGTCTTCCCGACATGTCCGTTTAAATCTCCCCCCAAAAACAAAAGCTCTTCCTTTGGGATGATTTTGACAAGGTTGTGGAAATCTAGCCAGAATGCATCTTTTTGTTTTTGTTCGCATCCTACTTGAGGGGCATATGCGCTTACGATGTTCCACACCTCACCATGCATCACCAATTTGAGAGCCATCAAACGGTCACTGGACTTTGAAATGGTTAAGACGTTGCCAAGTAACTCTGCCGCAAGGATGATGGCGATTCCGTTTTTTCCTTGTTCGAATCCATAGTAAAACATTTTGTAGGCTTTGGTTTTAACGTCCAAGAAACGTGCCCGATTACCGGTGTTTCGCCATTTCGTCTCTTGTACGCACAGGATGTCTACTCGCCTTCTAACCATAATTTCTTCAAGCTCATAGCTGCTACCACTCATGCTTCCAACGTTCCAACTCGCGAGTCTTAAGTGTGGCTTACGCCGTTGAGTAAGTTGATTATGATGACCGTAAAATTATCAAAGTGAGCAAAAAATAAGTTTCACACAGCACGAATTTTGAAAATAGACTTCAACAATTTATAAATGTTGTTCAGAGATGTTTCTTCATGATGAAATGGCACTGCTAGGTAAATATATCTGATTTTAACACATGTCACGAATTATGCATACACTATTAAAAATGGTCGTTGTATTCCATTACAATAATTACTGGACAGAGCAACTGAAATCCCTTCCTTTAGCTCTCGAACATCTATCAAGTTTTTCGAAAGATCAAAATAGTTCCCAATAACTCGAGAAGCTTGTCCCTCCACAATGCGCGAGTCTATCCATTCTGTCATTTTTTTCCATTTCCTTCTTTTATTGGCGCGTATTGTTCTACAGGAGTTGATAAATTATTTTTTAAAAATCCTCTTGTAATTGTACCATTGTTGTCATAGTACACATAACGTCCTCTTCCTACTAAACGTCGAATTAGGCTTTTGACTCCACGCCCTTCTAAAGTCAGCTTAGTGGCATCAGAGATTCAGCCTGTCTAAATTTGGAGTTATCAAATATATCGAGACTCATCGGCATGAATCTACACTTTATATTCGTGCCTAAAGGACTTCATTGGCAAGTACTAACGGAAGATGCTGCGTCTTGGATTTGAACATTAATTCTTCCATCGATTGCTTGTTAATGGCTTACAGATTGTTAGTTATATTTTGGATCACATTTATATCTTAAGGCGAATTTTATAAAGCTTATCTAAATTATATACCAAATGCTAGGGATATCTATTTCAGAAATAGATTGGCTATACATTTGAGCAATCCTAAAAGGGCGTAGTCGTCGAAATACTAAATAGAACCAAGGACAATGTTGATATAGCTATAAGGCATGATATGATTATGTGTCTGAGCCGTTGAAAGTGGTTCAATGGTTTCTTTTCAAATCTGAACTTGTCGTGCGGCTTTTCTGATGATAATAATTTTTCTTGCCAATTAACTTATAATATGAATCAGGATTTTCATCAATCATAAACTTTTTTCTTTGAAGAGTTTACGGCACTTGAAACATCTCATTCCTCTTGTTTCGACCAAATCTCTAGGTCTTGAAAAAAATCACCTTTCTAATTACAGATGTTTTGAGCATTATTTTTAATTGCTGTGTTAAGCAGGGTATTTTCCCGGAAGCTAAAACAACTATTGTGATTCCACTGCATAAAATAGGTAATACTACAGTTTTAAATAATTAACGTCCTATTTCCCTTCTGTCAGTCTTTTCAAAAATTTTAGAAAGGGATATGAAATCTAGAGTTCCATCTTTTTTAGATAAGACAACATTTTTCAGTGACTGCCAGTATGGTTTTAGAAGTGGTAGATCAACAGAAAATGCTTTGCTCAAATTGATTGGTGAATTATATGAAAGTATTAATTCATCTAAAATCTCAACTGCGCTGTTCATAGATATTACTAAAGCTTTCGATATGGTGGATCACTTCTTACTTCTTGATTAACTTTATCATGCGGGCTTTAGTGGTTTTATCTATGAGTGGTTTACATCATATCTAAAAAAGAGAAAGAAAATGGTTAAAATAGAAAACTACCTTATTTCGCGTAAAGACATTACTATGGGTGTTCCACTAGATTCTGTCTTAGGTCCCATTCTGTTTTTAGTTTATATTAATTCTCTTTTTCTCAACCGTTTAAAGAAAAATTAACTGCATTCGTTGACCACACCATCCTATCATATTCAAGTTCAAACAATTTCGATCTTCTTCTGGCTGTCAATTATGATTTAGAGATATTACGCAATTGACTTAAGCAGCATAGACTTACATATAATCAGCCAAAAAAGAAATTTATGCTTTTCAACATCAAAGGGGCATATGTGATGATTTCCATTTGTACTATCATTCACCTAGTTGTTTGTGGTATAGTTTATTTGGTTGCCACCACAATACCGTGACATTCAAAGATCCTTTAAATTGTAGTGACACATGTTTTGAAATTGAACGTATCAACAGCTCTAAATACTTAGGCATTACAATAGATAAACTCAGTTGGAAAGAGCATATTTCCAATATCAAGTTGTACCTAAACAGAGTAATTAAACAGCTATTTCATCTTAGCCTCTATTGCAGTTTACCTATCTTAAAACTAGTTAAATATTGTTAGTTAATTTTTTTCATTCTTGTTTGAAATAATGAAAAAAAAACTCACCCTTAAATGTTGTTGAGCGTTGATTTTTAATCGAATTAATATAAGACTTCAACTTGCTTTTGTAATTTTATATTATTTAGTTTGAAAAGTATCGAGTTGATGAACTCTTGTGGAAATAGGTATGTCTGTCAGTTTGTGTCTCCGTAACAGAACAATCGATCGGTTTAGTCTCTGCTCCAAGCTTTCATGTGAACGTCACAATGTGCGCTGTTATTTGTCCAAATTGTAAAGCACTCCAATAGCCGGGGTAATATTTCCTCAGAGTCCCAATCAGATTCAGAGGAGTGAACAGAATCAGCAGTTTCCTCTTGATCAACTATCGAGAACCACATCATCCGTCTATTGGCGAAAACCGATTTGCCACGTTTGAACAACTCCTGTTTGTGTCTCCATCAGAAATTAATAATCACCATTGGCAACACCCTAAGGATACACAGGCGTCCGCCATATAGCCATCAAGAAAAAAACTATGCACTACAACCACTAAAGCAGAAAATTGTCCTAATTCTCAGAATTCCCACCCGTCCAATTACACTACGAAGCGCAAAGGAAATAAAAATAACGTTAACTACTTCACTTGCCCGGCTAACGATTTCCCGGAACAACAACAACAAAGCGGGCATTAAAAGACAAATGCAAAACCAACAATCGCCAACTATGAACGGACGACGGCACAAAACAAAGCAAAACTTGGATAGTAAGCAGAGCGAGGGTAAGAAGCCAAGTCACCGTTATCGGCAACAGAAGACGATGATTTTTAACGTGTCGCTGGTCTTTTCGGCCACTCGGTAACTTGTAATTTGTGAGTTTCCAGTTGAAGTAGCAATTAGTCGATATATAGGCCATTTGGCACTGTTATTAGAGGGATTTGCCTTTGTGAGGGCTTAAGGCTGATCCTTAGACGGCGACCGCCGCGGCTCTTGAAGATTTGCGAATGCTTGACTGTTAAGGAAGGCAACGCAGTGCCGAACACTTTCGTTAATTGTATTAAGGCCAATGATTAATCGTGCAATTTGACGTAAAGAATCATGAAGTCATTGAGCTTAGTTAAGTGACCTGTAAGACCGTAGACTATGCGCATTTGCAGATGTCATTATCGTCATGTTTGTCACTCCGCTACAAACTCATTATTTCCTTCTTTGCTTTAATATATGTAAGAACATCATAGCAAACTTGTAATATAGATTATAAACCTTCTCCAGGACTTTTTTGTTTCCTTAATTCAATTCAAGTTGTAAGACAAGTTGCGCTCTTAGTTCTACCTCATCTCGAGAGTAAGACTGTTTTCCTTTTGTACCCACCAAACGGAAAAAAAATTGTAAAATCCCTCAGAGCTCTTGTATCTGAATCGACATCCGGCGCAAAATAACATTCTATCTCTGGCAAGGACTTTCGTCCTTTCCTTGACATTCAACTTCTTTCATTTATGCACAAAATGCTTCTTACATTTGTTTTTCGCTTTTCTATATCTTCTTCTGCTACTTTCCTTTCTTCACTCATTTTAATATCGTCCCATTAGTAGGAGGATAAAGGAATTGGAAAAGGTACGACATTATTTGAAAGAAAAGGATTCAGTGCGTTAGCTGCTTTCCCAGCATTCTTTCCGTTCTCGTGTAAAGGAGCTTATATCTCCTTGTGGTTGAAAGAGATATAATTTACCGAAAGAATTAACTGTAATGTATGTATGCAGTGGTAAGCCAACTGTGGGTAGGGATAGTTTTTCCTTAGATACAAGTAAGTCAGAGTGCCTTTGGAACGTTATCGTTCTTTTGTGGGAAGTAAATAGGCAAAAAGTAATAAGCTCCAGAAAAGGCGGGCGGGAAACTGCTAAATTATGCAAATAAACATTTTAGTTGTATATTCGTAGGCTAAACGAATCAGAATATTGCTGTAGCCAGAAGGGGACGTGGATATATGTAGTTGTCGTCAAAGTCCTCGGTCAAGGTTGTGTCCAAGCGTTTAATGGAAGTTGGATTTCTCTCACTGGCTTTAAGTCCAAATTATCACGAGGGTGAGAATGTACGAGTATTTGTGTGAGCTCCAATAAATAGGAATGATACGTACTTCATTTAGTCAGCATTATATGTGGGTCAAAGATGATATTCTCAAGCCATAACTGGCCTAATTCTCTCGAAATTGTACTGTGGAGGGACATCCAATTTGTGATTCCGAAACTGAATTTAAAAAGAAACACATTTATGTTTCAGATTTTTATTTTATTATATTACTTGGATCCTACCATTAAAAACGTATTTGAATCTCCGGCACACGAATCCCTGCAGGACTGAATTCAATAAAGGTGATTTTCGATGAATGTGCCGACAACACATCGAGTAGTAACATAGCCATAATTTGGCTACTATTGATAACTCTTGACTTGTAATGACCAAGAATTTGCACACTACGTATTTAAACATAACCCTTTGAATAATCCAACAGAAAGAAACCAACCACACGATGTTGGTGGCCAGTTCACATCACCAAAACGCGGAAGAACTCGTCCAGTACATTTCTTTTTGCAATAAGGCCAAGACAGGTCATATTGCGATGAGGCACCGTCTTGTTGAAACGACGTATCTTCCACGTCCATATGTTCGATTCGGGGCCGAAAAAAAGGTTAACGTTTGGCTATAGCGATGAAAACGGTTAAGCCTCCGTCACTTTAACACGGTTCAATAACGGCACCCATATTTTCGGCAGACTGTGCATTTCGATGCTTTTGAAGACTTCTGTAAGTTTTGTCTATGGACGATTATGTCGTCCTTTTTCCAGAACATTTAAATTAATAATCAATGATTTCGTAGCTCTTTAAAATAATGAAGAAGAAATTTAAATTGATGCAGTGGCCGGCTCAAAATCCCGTCCTGAATCCGATTGAGAATTTGTGGTCAATCGTGAAAAGACCGTTGCGAAAATACCGATCAACCCCAACTAACCTCGAAGAGTTTTGGCAGCGAGTATGGCGGGAATGGCAGAGTATTCCAACTGAAATTATAGAGAAATTTATCGAAACTATGCCAAAACTTGTAGAAAATGTTTTGTGTAATAAGGGACTATGGACGAAGTACTGAAAATGAGCTCAATCCCTAAAGTTGCTTTTAGGTGAAAAATTTAGTACATTAAATTTGTTTTCTCGGATATGTGGCCATCTCAATTAAAAGTTTTATTCACACACGTACCAAGTGTAGAAAGACTTTCGGTTTCATCGACACAAGCGCCATTCAAGGATAATGGCTGATTATGGATGGTTAGCTTGAGTGACAGTAGAGTAAGAGTAAGAGTGTTGTAAGAGTAAGATCAATCAAAAAAAAATAAAAATCTGGAGCATGCCAATGTCAAAAAGGAGGGGAAGAAAGAAAACGGTCAAACCGTAGCTTTATGGAAAAGAACGCTAAAAGGAAAAGCACTACCCCGCCAGGCACTACTAATGGTCGTGATCCTGGGACGAGCAGCAATGCTCGGGTCAGAGCTATAGGATTTCCGGGGGATAGTAAAGTAATGCAACGGCGTAAGCCACACTTAAGAGTCGCGAGTTGGAACGTTGGAAGCATGAGTGGTCGCAGCTATGAGCTTGAAGAAATGATGGTTAGAAGGCGAGTAGACATCCTGTGCGTACAAGAGACGAAATGGCGAAACACCGGTAATCGGGCACGTTTCTTGGACGTTAAAACAAAAGCCTAGATGTTTTACTATGGATTGGAACAAGGAAAAAACTGAATCGCCATCATCCTTGCGGCAGAGTTACTTGGCAACGTCTTAACCATTTCAAAGTCCAGTGACCGTTTGATGGCTCTCAAATTGGTGATGCATGGTGAGGTGTGGAACATCGTAAGCGCATATGCCCCTCAAGTAGGATGCGAACAAAAAGAAAAAGATGCTTTCTGGCTAGATTTCCACAACCTTGTCAAAATCATCCCAAAGGAAGAGCTAGCTTTTGTTTGTTGGGGGAGATTTAAACGGACATGTCGGGAAGACAAGCGAAGACTATGAAGGCTACCACGGAGGGCTGGGATACGGCACCAGGAACTCTTCAGGCGAAGATATCCTTAACATGTGCAAGTCGTACGGTCTTATAGTGCTAAATACCATGTTCGTCAAACAAAGCCGGCACCTGATCACTTATAGCAGCGGCGGAAATGAAACTCAAATAGACTATCATTTGGTATCCAGTTTCATGAAGCCACGAGCTAAAGATTGCAAAGTGATCCTGGGAGACGCGATCGCCCCTCAACACCGTCTCCTCCTGACTGAATTTTTTATGGATGCGAGAAAGAAGTCAAAGCAGCAAACGAAGGTGTCTGAGAGAATCAAGTGGTATAAGCTGGATAAAGGAAAAGGCGAAGCTTTTATTACCATCATGGAAAACTACCTCTCTTCCATTATCGATGAGGTCGGTAATGAGGAGTGCAGAGCACAAGACATGTGGGATTCCCTACAACAATCTGGCCTGGAGAAAGCCAAATCACTGCTCGGAACATCTATAGGCCCCTGCCAACACGCAAAAGAAACCTGGTGGTGGACAGACGAAGCCAAAGCAGTGATACACGAAAAGAAAATGGTTTTCCAAGCTTGGTCAAAGTGCTCTTCTACTAATAGAGAGGAAAAAGCTCGCCGTGAAAAGGTATATAGATGTTGCAAAGGTATCGCGAAGAAAAAATGCGCCGAATTCAAAGCGAAAAGCATGGAAGGCCTCCATCAGGAGTTGGAAGAAATATCGTCTTCCGCGTCTGACAGGAACCAGGCTACCCAGGAGCTTCGACAAAACAATTTGAACAAAGGAGCAAATATCTTTAAGATAGCCGCCCAGAGAAGAAGAAATGCTCAGGAGATTCGTTTCCCAAAGTTTATTAACAATGCTGAAGGCCAACTCCTTGTGGAAGACGAAAAAATTCTCCACAGATGGCGACAGTATTGCGAGGAACTTCTGAACGAACAGTTTCCCCGAGTGTACTTTCCAAGAGCCGCCCCGAATCATGCCGAAATATCCGACATCACAGTCGAAGAAGTTTGGTACGCGGTTAAAAACTCCAAGAAAAGAAAAGCTGTTGGGCCGGACGGGATACCCTCTGAGTTCTGGAAAAAGATGGGAGACATCGGGTCTAGATGGCTCATGGTTCTTATCTCCAAACTTATGAGAGGCGACACTATGCCTAACCAATGGAGGGAAAGCTATCTTCTTCCATTGCCGACTGCGGAAAATAATACGACTATCTGATGACCAGTGCGGGTTTGTCTCGGGTAAATCAACAACAGATGCAATCCAAAGTATAAGGATCATGATGGAAAAGCATCGTGATTCTTCAAAGGACTTGCATGTGGTGTTGGTTGATTTCGAGAAGGCCTTTGACCGGCAACCAAGAGATCTTTTATGGGTAGCGCTAAAACAAAAAGGAGTTCCAGAAACCTACGTGAGAGTGATTATGGACATGTACGAGAGAGCAACGACAAGAGTAAGATGCACCGCAGGAGTCACCGAAGAGTTCGCAATCAAAGTCGGTGTACACCAAGGGAGCGTCCTCAGCCCACTGCTTTTTATAGCAGTCCTTGATTGCTTGCTTGAAGGAAAAGTGACGGACCCCAATGTGCACATCTATTCTTTGCTGACGATGGAGCCATTATAAGTGATGATCAGGCGTCCCTACAACGAGCACTTGATGTGTGGGTGGACATTTTTGAGGGACACGGGTATCGTATTAGTTCAAAGAAGACAGAGTATCTGTGCTGCCCGTTCTCTGACCCTCATCAGCCTATTCCATACATTTACTTGAATGGAAGAGTGCTTCCCAAGTGTGAAAAGTTTAAATATCTGGGATCTATGATTAATAAAGAAGCAACTTGTGATGACGACATCAACCATCGCGTAAGCGTAGGGTGGATGAAGTGGCGGGAAAACTCCGCCATCATCTGTGATCGAAAAATGCCCCCTAAGCTGAAAGGAAGGCTCTACACTTCAGTTGTACGTCCGGCGCTCACATACGGTTCACAATGTTGGACAATGCACAAAAAGTATGAGAGCAAATTAACGGCAGCTGAGATGAAGATGCTTCGCATGACAGCGGGAGTAACAAAGCGTGACAGAATTAGAAGTTCAAAGATCCGAGGAAGCCTCCACGTGAAAGAAACCATCACAAGAAAGATAGAGCGCGACCGACTCAGTTGGTATTGCCATGTTCAAAGGAGAGATCCTTTGAACCCTCTCCAAAAGGCGTTATCAATCAACGTTCCAATTTCAACACGCAAAAAAGGCAGGCCGAAAAACAATTGGTGCAAACAAATGCAAAAACACCAGCATTTGATTGGCCTCAGCGATGAAGTAATCCCAAACCGGGAAGCCTGCCGCTACTTTCTGAGGTCAAACCGGCGGACCCCACAAGCGGACCAGTAGGAATGCAGTTAAGTGGGAAGGTTATGGTCCTACACTTCTGACCATAACAACGCCGAAGAAAAAAGGAAAAGAAGAAAGAAGAAGAAGCTTGAGTGACAGTAGACAACATTGTGTTTTGGAATCATCAAATTCCGCTCTATTGTTTATACCCCATTTAATAATGCTGTCAAGGTTGGAATTTAATGTGCTTAGCATATGATGCATATGAGCATATTGGATTAGAAGTAGCAGAGAAGAGATCATTTATAAAAAAGAGTGTCGGTGATAAAATAGAGCCCTGGGGAACACCAGCATTTATTTGGTGAAATCGTCCGAAACAACTTGAATTGAACAGCCCGAAAGGTAATTTTTAATCCATAGAAAAAGACACTCATCGATACCATAAGCACGTATTTTCGACAAATGAGCACGATGCCAAACTCTGTCAAATGATTTTGAAACATCGAGCGCAACAATCTTGCTTTCGCCGTAATGGTGCAAGAATTGGCTCAGCTTTTCGGTGAGATATGCCAAAAAATCACCAGTGGACCTGTTGCTGGGAAACCGTACTGCCGGTTATTAAGAACTTTCCGCGATTCAAGAAATTTCATAAGCTGACGATTTATTAGATTTCCATGACCTTAGAAAGAAGGGACTTTAGAGCTATGGGTCGGTACGATGTAAACGAAGATTCGCCCTTTTTAGGGACGGGCTTACGTAGTGTTTTTGGAAGCGTGAAAGAACACCTCTTCAGAAGTATTGGGGAAATACCATCAGGGCCAGCGGATTTGTGCACATTGAGATCCTTAATTACTCTTGGAACTGTACGAGTGCGAAAGTAGATTTGTCCCATTCTATGCTCTCAAGAACAGGCGGAGACAAAGTGGAATCTGGGAGCGTTGAGCTGGTTGCAAAATGTGTGGCTCGCAGATTGGCTTTTTCTAAAGAGTTAACAGCTGTGATGTCATTGTAAATGAGCCTAGGGATTGAGGACGAGGCAGAATTCGGTATGCTTTTCACACATGACCAAAAGTTTCTGTTGCCTTTGGGACATGTTATCACTTTTTGCCTCAACTTTTGGTCATGCAAAAATTTGACAAGTCGAATAATTGATTAACAGTTATTTTTTGCTTATTTAAACTTAATCCGGTTTTCCTCAGATGGGTTAGTTTTGTAAGTCTGGAAACTCAGCTCTCTCAATCTGATGGCCTCATTGACTTTCCGATAATTTCTTGTTCTGACAACCTGTAATAAATTTTCTCGCTGATATCATAACGGTACAGGTTTTATAGTGGAGCTAACGATCTTAGGAAAGAGCAGTAGGTGAAAAACATGGTCGCGACTGGCTGATTCAATTTCGATGACCAATCGGTACCGTATCCAATATAGTACAATGAACACAAAAACACGGTTAACGGTCCGCTTCCCAGAAGTTTCAGACATCTAACATTGATCTCAAAGCCTGGTTTACGGCAGATGCTAAAATGCGGCATTTGTGCTGTGGCAAATGAACTCGTAGGCCAGCCAGCAAGAGGTATTATTTTAAATCATAGAAAAGCGTAACATTTAAATGAAAAGTTGTGATATTCTTTTATGAATCTGAAGCACAAGCCTTGAGGTATGTAATAGTGTATACAGCATGTCAGTCAGCTCTGGAAAAGTCATTTTTTAATGACATTTTTTATCATGTTTTTCATAATTGCGGCTGTTTTCCACTAATAACAGCTCTTCTCTTTTAATCCAAAATTATTGGTGGCAATGGCATAGACTTTATTTCAGGCCAAGCAATAAAGGAAAACGTCTAAAGCATTAAATAGGATGATATTGGCTAATTATAACCCGCATTCGAGAAACCACTCATCACCAGATGTGTGTTACCTGCGAAAAATAAAAGTCCATAGAACCAATTCAGGCAAAAGTAAAAAAAAATCAATTATCAATTTCAATTCAATTCAATTCAATTAATTTTTTTTATTTTCTTTACTAATACGAATTGTATAGATACATAGCATTTGGGTAGAATACAAAGCTACATATGATAAAATTTAACACAATGTCATCGTTCGGTTCTGCTATACCACTATAAGCCCAAAATCCGGACCAAATAGTCACTTGCTGTAGAGGAATAAGTTATTCCATTATTTTTTTATTTTCGGATGGGCCCAATTATAGTGTTCAACTCTGAATTTTGATATAAGTCACATCCTCGGCTACGGCAGTCATACATTAAGCTGACTTTGCCAAATTAACACGAGTGTGTGTCGGCCTCTATTACTAACATCCCAATTTATCCATGATAATAGTAATTGCAATGATAGTTGAATGTTGATTGTTAAAAAAAATTGTGCGAAAATTGAAAATGTCTTCTTGCTGTATACCCGTTTATAGCTGAATGGGAGCAGATACGCCGAGGGCAGTGTCCGATCTTATGAATAACTTGATTGACATATTGGAGAATTTTGTTATTTTCCGACTCAAAATAAATTTAACTTAAGTAAATACATATTGGCTAATGGCAATTAATATCTTTGACCTGTTGCCATTTTGTGGACAGTTATAATTCCATCAATGAAAAAAACTTCTGGGATTTCTGGTTAAAGAACTGAGACAACTCATTATCACTACCACTTTTTGGTGGGAATTTATTTTCATAAAGGAAGTTTTGGAAAGATCGAAACAAATTAACGTTAAGTGCAAGGCCTGGGCTGTAGGGTAGATATATGAAAACTTCTTAGTCGTACTCTCAATTTTTTGACGGGTCCTTAAAGATGTATGTAAGTGATTTGGCCTTCTCGTAGGAAGGCCCCCTTTCTATTGATCAACTCTGGACGTTTCGCTTTTTGTAATTGCTTCCTTCAGTCTAGTTAATTACTCAGAATGGAAATTAGAATCAATTGTTTGACGAGGTTCCAACACTGCCTAGTGTAAGATCCTCTTCCAATCCCACCATATATACACATAAGCTTATGGGGCCTCAATTCTGGCTTAGATGTCATTTTTGCTGGTTTAATTCCAATTTTTAACATCCCCTTTTATGATACATCCTGGAGATTTGGTCTCATTCCAATATCACTCTACATATATACCGATTCGGTTCAATAAGTTGATACAAGTAATTGATGCGCGACCCAAAGATTGAGCGTCCAACCTGACGTGAATTATGCAAAACTGTTTTGTGGTCAACGCTTATTTTCTGCATTGGGATTGGCTTCCTTTATTTTATTTAAGCAAAGAGGTTCACAATTAAATATTTAATTAAAAGTTACAAGTTGGGTGGCTGTTGGTGTGTAAACTCTCCGGCGTTCTACAAGCAACTGACTACTCTGATACAATTCAACACTTCTCCCTACCCAAGCGCAAAATATCCCGCACCCGCTGTCTGTTAGTACCGTATGTCGTCGTGTATGTTTGTGTGTTAGTTCGTTCGCTGCGTTGTTCAGTTCCCTGGTGGCGTGATGTTGTGTATATAATGTGCCGTTGGGTCGTCCGATGGTGAACGGTCGTCTGTCATGTCACGCGATCTGTATGTATAGTGTGTTGGTCTGTTTGATGCGTTGTTGCGATATCTCATCCTACATATTTTTTTTTTTTATATCAATTCCAGAACGGAAGCAAGCAAAGCACCTACACACATATGTATATGTTGCTGTATTCGATAAGGCATTTTGGTCGCAAACACAGTATTTTTTTTTTCGTGCTTCGGCACCGTTTTTGACTTTCTCGTAGAAAAATAACAAAAGTTAGCGATTTTTGTTCGGGAATTTCACTTATTTTGGTGTCAATGTAAATCAGCAACTTGAAAACTGTTGCTTGATATGTTACCTTTTAGACGCTCATTAGTCTAACGCAATCTGCTTAGTGTGGAAAGATTGATGATATTTTCAACTTTCTTTATTATTACTATTACTACCGGCCTACTACACCAAAGTGAGCCTAGGGACACATATACTACCATTAAACTGCCCCACAAGTGTACATGCAAATCAGTGGGTTGACACGACTGGAGATCACCGGTGTTGTAAGAGTAAGATCAAACAAAAAAATCTGGAGCATGCCCGTGTCACAAAAAAAAAGAAAAGGCAGGCCGAAAAACAATTGGTACAAACAAATGCAAAAACACCAGCATTTTATTGGCCTCAGCGATGAAGTAATCCTAAACCGGGAAGCCTGCCGCTACTTTCTGAGGTTAAACCGGCGGACCCCACAAGCGGACCAGTAGGAATGCAGTTAAGTGGGAAGGTTATGGTCCTACACTTCTGACCATAACGACGCCGGAAAAAAAAAGGAAAAGAAGAAGACTACCGGCTATTTAAAACTCGAAAGTTTAGAGCCCGTTTACAAGCCTTCGCCAAGTTCCCCTCTCGTTCCATCTCTTCTACAATAGATTAATCGTTATATTGACCCCTCATCTACCGTTCTTCGACTTTTCCGGTCATAATCATTTTGACTACTGGCCTACTGTCCATTCGTTCTACGTGCCCTGCCCATATTAATCTTTTATTACTATGACATCTTTTGAGGCTAAATAAAGTTCCCCAAGTTCTATATAGTGCAGTTTTCTCAATTTTTCCAGTTTCTTTGCCCTACTTTCCATTCAGATTCTCCGGAAGATCTTATTTTCAAGACTCGAAATCTGTTTTTCTCCTCTTTAGTCAGAAACCAAGTTCCTAATTCGTAAAGTGTCACTGGACTTATTATAAATTAAAAAACCTAGATTTTGACTTTGCCGAACAAAATAATTGTTTTGAGTTCCTTAATCGCTACCCACGCTACAGCACGCATCACCCATATGCAGTATTTTAAAAGTAGCTTTTGGTTGTCAATATGGTGTTCTGATGTCTGAACTTGTCTACTCTCTCAAGGCGTTAGTCGAGTACACTCAGGTTGGTTAGGACCGATCCAAGAGGATCAGTGATCATATATCTGGTTTCTCTTCAGCAGAGTAGGCGAAGTGAACAGCAAATGTTAAGCAGAGCAGATCTCGGCAACCAAATTATGATCGTTGCTGAGCCTATTTTCTGCCCAGAATTATCTTTAAGTACTCCAAATCGAGTTAAGACTATTTATTGTTGCATTAGACAAAATGATTCAATTGTAAACGTTGAATTGGAATTGTTGGAGGAAATGCGTGCTTTAAATAAAGTCAGACATATTTTGTACGAATTGGAAAAGAAAGATGCATTAGAAGTTGAAAAATCTCAAGTCGTTGAATTTCCAATCTATGCCAAATATATGCTGAAATGTGTTGATTTGTTTAAAAAAAAATTGTTTTTGGAAAAAAATTTAGTACATTTAAGCTCCATTATGCTGCTGCGAAGGCTTGAGGCTAGCACTGCGACCGCCTTGTTTACTTCCAAACCTACTTTCTTTCATCCCATTATTATACTCCTTGCGGTTTTCTTAATGATATCCTCACTTACTCCCAGAAGGTTCAGCTCGCCAGCGTAAGTTATATCCGATGTGATTCCATTAAAAGTCACAAGTAAATTGGAAAGAAAATTTGACAACTCAAAAATGTTAGCAATAGCAGCATGTGTTAGCCACCGCAAAGAAAAAGAAGCAGCCAACCTCCACTCGTCACGGATATTACAAAACGAATAAGACCATCACAATTTGATGAAGAAAGCCACTCAAGCTAACTGATAAACTCGACCATTAAATATCTCACTATCAGCATGTAAATGCTGGTATTTATCATACAAATGAAGGCAGTGGCAACGTATTCAATTCAACGTCAAAATGCTATCAGCTTTAGATAAATATGAGACCGTGACATATAAAATTACTCATCATTCCTAAGGTGATCAGTGTGGCCCGATGTTGTGGATAGAGATTTAAAATTATTATTTTTCACTGTCAAAGTACGCCATTACTTGGTTAAATTAACTTTTTTCCCTACATAAAGAATGCTTGCGCCAATACTTTTGGAGGCAATTTCTCTTTCGGTCATCTACCTTGCAAATCTGGGGTAGGGAAGGCTTATGCATGGGCTTGCCGCCTGTCCGTCTGGACAGATCCAGGTAAAAGTTTACAAAATTCAAGGTGGAAGACTTGGAATCGTAGTTTGACTCCCGTCGAGTTGATCCTACTTTGATTTAACTGAAAAAAAGGTGAATGCAATCGCATTACATTTTGGATTTCGTGCATTTAGTGAGAGATCATATCGAAACTGGTTTTCCAAAATCCGATTGAATTGAATTGACAAGAGTACTGCTACCATAAAGGTCTATTGTATACCCTTCTTTGGTTTGGGATTTGAGTGCTGCCTTAAATTTGACAACTTCCCTAGATGGATTTGATGGAAGTCTTTTAATTTGGAATCTTTCTTGGGCAAGCCTTGGGTAGACGGTCAGTATATGTTCTATAGTTAGCCTGCCCACATCGTCTAGAGATTTTTGTAATTTCTGTGAAGAACCATTTTATAAAGGTGGTAGTTGCATGCCCCGTGTCCTGTTAGTGCCTTGCACAGCACTCTTAGGTCGGCTTTATTAAGTTCTAGAGCTTCTTTGGCACGTTTGGGATTTTGTTCCATAAACATTCTTGAGTGTTCCACAATTCTTTTGTTTAATGATCCATTTATGTAAATGTAGCTTTAGGTCTGAATTATCAAAACCATAAACCATAGAGGCGTTGTAAGAGGAATAGCATCTTTCTTGGCTTGTATGTCAGCATTTTCCTTGCCTTCATGGTTTTCATTATCTGGCACTCAGATCACATTTAGTCTGTTATTTGCTGTCAGTTAGTTTAGTATTTTGTAACATTCCCAGACAGCCTTATAGTTGAAAGTGAACCTCTTTGCGCTTTAAGAACCGCTTGGCGGTCTGGGAATATAGTTATCATAGTGTTAGTGGGTCTCCTGTCACTGATGCTATGTCCTGCTTCATTGATTGCAATTAGCTTAGCCTGAAATATTGTTGACTCAGTTTTTAATTAATTTTTATTCCAAAATATCTTAGATCTCTTAGCCTAGACAAAAATGCCTAAAACTAGCTTAACTATCTTAACAAATCTAAATATCTTACTGGCCCTAGGCGGACACTCTAAAACAAACAGTACAACTTAAACATTGTGTTTCGACTGCAATATTGTTGACTCATTGCAGAGGGTACATGCTGCATCTTGGTCTTATTACTCCAGTCTCCACCTTGTTTCCAGATTTCGACCCGTCTGTGTACCATTTCTGGGTTCCATCGTTCATCCAAGCGGGGTCGTTATTCCATTCATCTCTGCTCGGTATGAGTTCTTCGCAGTATATTTTACTCGTAAAATTCAACTCAGAGGGCATCAGATCACTCACTCAGGCTGGCGCCCAAATGTTGTCCACCCTTTTAAGAAAAATTTTAGATGTCCAACAAGGCTCCTTTGTATTTGTAGGTTCTCTGTAATCACGCTAACCTTCGTATTTTGTTGAGTTTGTTCGAATTTTTTTCACCACACAGCAGCGCCATAATGTATGGTTGGCTTAATCAGTGCATTATATATCCAAAGACTCATTTTTGGGCCTAGCCCCCATGCCTTGCTTGCAAGTTGTTTTAGGGCCCAAAGAGCTTTGATGGCCTTTGAGTATATTTTGTTTATAAAGGGTCCGCCATCTAACGTTTTTTTTTTTCAAGTAGTGCTTATTTCGTGAATGGTAACACTTAGCTCATGTCTGATTTGACAGATAATTAGTTTTATCCTTCCGCTGAACGAATATGGTTGTGTATACGCTTGAACAACGCTTCGCTAAGTGGGCCTGCGATCGACTTACAGAAGATGCCGATTTTGCCAAAAAAATCATCTTTTCAGATGAAGCTCATTTTGATCTTGGCGGGTATGTAAACAAGCAAAATTGTCGCATTTGGGGCACAGAAAACCCGCTCGCATACATTGAAAAGCCGGTGCACCCAAAACGAGCCACTGTTTGGTGCGGATTTTGGTCCAGAGGCATAATTGGGCCATTTTTCTTCAAAACTGAGCAAGGAGTGGCCGTTAGAGTCAATGGCGATCGTTATCGGGCCATGTTGAACGAATTTTTGTTCACAAAAATTGAAGAGGAGGATATTGGCAACATTTGGTTTCAACAGGAAAGCGCTACGTGCCACACAGCCGAAGCTACGCTCGATGTTTTGAGCCCTGTTTTTGAAGATCGCATTATCAGCCACAGAGCTGATGTCGTTTGGCCACCTCGGATCTGCGATTTGACACCGTTGGACTATTATTTGTGGGGTGCCGTCAAAGATAAGTGTTACGCCGACAAGCCAGAGACAATTGACGCTTTAAAGGACAATATTCGTGAAGCCATTGGTGAAATACAGCTGCACACAATCGATAATGTGCTTAAAAATTGGACCGATCGTGTAGGCTACTGCATGGCCAGCCGAGGCAGCCATTTGAATGAAATTATTTTCCATTATTAACCGGAAGGATTTTACTTTCAAATAATAAAAGAAATTTGAGAAAATATTCATTAGTTTTTTTTTATAGCATTTTCAAAAAAAAAAAAAGTTATTTGGCGGACCCTATATGAGCATTCCAAGAGAGTTTTTGGTCCAGTATTATTCCCAGAATCTTAAGTTGAGTGCTGGTTTCTTTGATTTCTAAAGTTTGAAGTTTATTTATTTTTCTTTTTGTGGATTGAATTATGTTTGTTTTGCTGGGATTCTTCTTCTTCTTCTCCTTCTTTCTCGCAACAGTTCTATGTTATTTCTTTGGATGTTTGCATGTGATTACCTATGATGTTCTCAAGTTTATTACCTTTCATGATTATGGTTATATCATCAGCATATCCGATGGTTGTGGTCATTATATTTAAGTGCCCCGGGAAGTTCGACTACTAGAAATTACCATTTTTTTTTCTTTTTTTTTTGTTGGAGGCTTCTAATATCTGCTGGAGCACTCAGACACAAGTACTGGTCCATTGTACCACCAGACAGACACCTTGTCTTTATTGTATTTTCCCCGTTGTCCGGAGAAGGCGGGACAGTCGCAGAGAAAGTGTTTCGCTGTGTCGTCCTCCTCGCAACAAGCAGCACAGGTAGGCGTCTCACTGATGCCAAGCACGTAGAGATGCCTGGCAAAAGTGTAATGGCCCGTAATGACGCCCGTTAGCCTTCTGCAGTCATTTCTCCTTCAGGATAAGAAGAATGTTGCGGACTTTTTACAGACGTCAGGGCGTACGCGCTTAGTCATCCTGCATCCTGGATATTCCTTCCATCTGCGACTGTGTACGTTAAAGACCCAGCCATTGATGTCAGATTTAACCGTTGAAGCTGGTAGACCTAAGGCGGGTTCAGGCCCTGAGAAACTCTCCTCTGAGCCTTTTCTAGCGAGTTCATCGGAGATCTCGTTTCCTGGGATTCCAGAGTGACCGGGAACCCATACAAGCCTAAGTGAATTAAGTCTTCCGACTTTGTTCAAAAAGGTCTTGAGTTCATGCACTAGTTTGGAGTTGGACAGAGGATTGGATACAGCTTTGAGTGCAGCTTGGCTATCACTGCAGACACATATGCTCTTTCCCCTCCATCTGTGTTTCACAACATAGTGCATGGCCATTAGGATTGCGTAAATCTCCGCCTGGAAGACAGACGCATATTTTCCTAACGAGAAGTGCAGTCGAATGTTTTCGCGCTCGAAGAAAACTCCAGCGCCGGATCCCTGACCAGTCCTGGAGCCATCTGTGAAGATGCGAAGACATTCTATTCCAGGTTCAGTGTCTGGCCAAAGCCAGTCCTGACGCCAAGGAAATGTGACTGTGTAGTTACAGCGCAGTAGGATGGCAGGTGTCATTGCATCAGAGGGCATATCCATGAGACATTGGTCGTAGGATGTTTCTCTCTCAAGTACACTTTCACTCCACTGCGAGTTTTACCAAAGACAATTCCTCTTTAGGCGAGAAATAGTTTTCAGTGCACACCCTCTGATATATATGTCAAGGGGTGGAAGGTTCATCATAGCATCTAAAGCAGCTCCCGGTGTGCTGGGGAAAGCCCCCGTGCAACTGAGGCAGACCGCTCTTTGGAGTTTGGTGAGTGAAGCCACAGCGTGTTTTCGTGTCAGCCTGCTCCACTAAACAATCGATGCATACGAGATTATCGGTCTTACCATTGCCGTGTAGATCCAAAGGACCTTTTTCGACGATAAGCCCCATGTTTTGCCAAAGGCACCTTTGCATTGCCAGAAAGCTGACAGCGCTTTGGTGGTTTTGGACTCAACATGTTTTGACCAGAGAAGTTTGTTATCTAGAATGACTCCCAGATACTTAGCTTCCTTGGATATAGGGATGGGAATGCCTTTTAGCACCAGCTGAGCAATGCCAGTTGTTTTCCTCCTTCTCGTGAAGAGAACGACATCGGTCTTAAGAGGATTAACCGACAGCCCATTTCTCGTGCACCAGTCATCGATCACGTTTAGCGCCGCCTGCGCTTTGAGACAGACATTCGCTAAACATGAGCCGACAGAGAGAACAGAAACATCATCCGCATAGGCCTGGGCATAGATTCCAGAGGCATTGAGAGCATCTACCAGAGAGTCGACCACCATGCACCATAGCAGCGGAGACAAGACGCCACCTTGCGGGCAGCCCCTGTTTACTCCAGACTTGACACATTGTTCGAGGCCTGTATCAGCGATCAATGTCCTGTGCACAAGCATTGCTTTGATCCACAAAACCAGTGCTTCATCTACGCCATGCCGTCTAGCAGCGTTACACATGCTGTCGAAGGTAGCGTTATCAAAAGCTCCCTCAATGTCGACGAAAATGCCTAGTACGTACTCTTTCCTTTCGAGAGCGCATTCAATTCTCCCAACTAGGTTTTGAAGCGCAGTCTCGCAGGATTTTCCGCGCTGATAAGCATGTTGCATGTCCGACAGAGGATGCATTCGAAGGGCATCTTTGCGCACGTGCAACTCTACTAGTCTTTCCATGCTTTTCAGCAGGAATGATGTTAGACTTATTGGTCTGAAACTCTTGGCTAGTGAGTAATCCTCTTTCCCTATTTTGGGAATAAAGACCACTTTCACCGCGCGCCAAGGGATAGGTATGTAGGCAAGTGCCAGGCTAGCAGTGAAAATTCTTTTCAGTGTAGGAAGCAGCTGTCTTATACCTTTTTGCAGCATAACGGGGTATATCCCATCAGTGCCCGGCGACTTAAAGCCATCGAAGGATGCCACAGCAAATTCAATGGCCTCAGTAGTTGCCACGCGTGACGCAACATACCAGCTACGCCGAGTTGTTTTCATCCCTACAGCCGCAGTATCCAATAAGGGAGTGTGCAACGAGCCGATGACAGTCTGATTTCCCGGAAAATGGGTCTGAAACAGTAAACTAAGATTTTCTGCTTTAGACTCGGTAAAGGTACCATCAGACTTTCTGAGTACCTCCAGCCTTGTCGATTTTCCTCGTTTGAGGACTTTAACCAACTTGCTGGTCGCGCTCAGGGATTTGATCTCTTCGCAGAAGGACTTATAGGAATCATTCTTCGATTTTCGAATAAGCTTCTTATATTCCTTCTGCTTCGATCGATATTTATTCCAGTCATCTTCCGAGTTCGATTTAAGCGATCTGTTCAGAAGACTTCTGGCTTCCCTACGAAATGACCATAGAAGTGGGAATTGGACACCCCCTGCGGGCAACCTCTAAAATTTTTATTCACAACTCTGATGTGCCGGATTTGGCTGTTATATGCCTTTCTCTTGGCATGATGTTTATCCATTTGATAATTAAAGGGTCTACCTTTTTTCTATAAAATGCATTTGTTAACGATGAGTGATTTGCATTATCAAATGCTTCTTCTTTATTTCTAAAAGCGATCTGCTTTGCTTTTACGGATTTTTGTACAATATCCGTGACTTTGTGAAGGGCGTTTACCATAGATTTGCCTTTTTGATATACAACTTGTAGTTTGTGGAGTGGTGCTTTCTGCATTGTTGACCTTATGACCAACTCTATCAGTTTTTCCGTCAATTTAAAAATGAGGAAAGACTGATTGGTCAGTAGGATCTCTTGCGAACAAATATTACCCTAATCATTTAAGTGGAATATAATTGGTTATGAGACTTGTTCGAATTATTTCAACCAGAATTGCCTTTAGCTTGTTGGGGGAATGTATTTAAAGTGCACAAAAAATACCATTCGGCCCCGGGGCTTTGAATGGTTTGAAGCTGTTAATAACCCAGTTGGCTTACAGTTTTTACAGTACACCCGGGAAAGTGAGTCTTTAGAAGCAGCTCTAAGGTGTCTGGCCTTTGAGCAGACCAAGTGAGTCGTAGTTGCCTTCGGAGGCTACTGAAACTCTTGCCGTTTCAGGCGAATCCTTTAGGTTCTCACAATAGTTTTTCCACGATTTCCTCTTGGGTGACCTGATTTCTTTGTTGTTTTTGGAGAGCGCCTCCTTGTATGGCTGCCAGATACCGGTCTTCTGGGCCCTATTGAACTCTCGTCTTGCTGTCCTCCTTAGTCTGCTAAGTCTATAGCCCCACCAGGACACAGACTTTGTGGTGTTCTTTCCTTTTCATGGGCAGCTATCATGGTAGGACGATGTCATTTTGTCCGTTAGGAATTCAACAGAGTTATCAACTTCCTAAGGAGTATTTGTGATTAGTTGTATTCCTAATAGGATATTATTAAGTAGGAATTTGTACGTATCCCAGTTTGTGGCTTTAGGTGATCTATAGTATAGTATAGATGGTATAGATTCTATACCATGGGTGCCAGTTGAAATTTGCCGCTTTTTTCGTGAAAGGAAACACATAATTTTCGTTGACCATTTGATTCAATATATTTCAAGCAAATTATGGATATCAGCCGGAAAAAAAAAACTCTTTTTCGAGGCCAACTATTCGACGAGTCATTTTTCGACTTGTTGAAAATTTGCGAAGCGCTGCTCTGCAAGTGAGTGTCCCATCGATGCCAAAAGGTGATAGTCGGACGGGGCGAGATCTGGAGCGTACGGTGAGTATGATAATAGTTCCTAACGTTCGACCGTTTAGCAGTATAAGACGGCGAATTGTCATGTTGCAAAATAATTTTGCAATGTCCGGTAGCGACCTGTATTTACATTTGGACTAGGTTTTAATAGCTCCACCACATTACTTTGGTCCCACCAAACACAGGGACGATTTACGGCGATTTGACTTCGCAGTCGATGAGCTGGCTTCGCTGGCTTCCAAAACAATATATTTTTTTTCGCTTCCAGTTCTTAAAATAAGCATTTCACAAATGGTGTTCGATATTCCATTTGCCTATCGTTCAATTTATGTGGCACACATAATGGAACGAAAACCTACATATTCACTGAGGTAAACATCTATGACGCTTTTATTTTAACGGAATAAGACTTGTGTATTTTTGAAACTTAAGGTTTCATTCCAAATTCCAGAGAAAAACATTTTTTTTACTAAAAATTGGTCAAGAGGCAGGACAAAGGATACTTTATATTGTAAATGGAGAGCTTGGGCAGCTGTTAGCCTTACTGCACGATCCAAAGTTTCAAATGCGACAACAAGTCGTAATCTTTCAGCCGTCGAAAAGTTTAAAAAAATTATTTGGATGAGTATCCCTCTGGTAAATAGGCATGTTGAGTTATAAAGTTTCGCCTTATCCGCTTCACCGACCTTTTACCCCTTTTCCTAAAGTTTGGGCAATCAACAATCTAAAGTAGACTGTTATAAGACCAATCCCCAACATAAAATCTTTCCTTTAAATCAGCATTTCCACTTCATTTGATATATCTAATTAGTTGAAAAACAAGTACCACTTTTTGCGGCACTTGAATCCATGGCTTCACCAAGGTGAAACGCATAAATAAGCTCTCCTTTAAATTAAAAAAAAAAAAAAAAAAAAAGGCGAAAAATAGAAAAGTAGCAAAGTAGCAATCTCTTCCTATTTTCCAACTTTTTTAATGACGGACTTGTCGGCATAATGCACAGCAGGACGAGAAGGAATTAATTCCATTCTTCTGAATCTCCTTCTGTCCATTTTCTCTTTCAATTCTGATATAAACCATTTTAAGCAAAAGAAACGAGCAAGCAAGGTATAATAGTGAAAAGAAATGTCGGAATCAACGAACAGTTACTCTTTATTTGCGGTGCTATGCAAAATCATGTCCTGAAACGAAAGATGAAGCGCAAGGGAAGGACGAATGGGGGCGAATGGTTTTCTTTCATTCTCCGAGGATAAAGTGGAATTGAAGCGTTATGCTGGATTCTATCATTTTTCCAGTAAGTAGTTCAGTTTCTTCAGTGATGCGCTTATCCTCTGGTTTTTGAATTCATAAAATCGAGCGGAAGGTCTAATATTAGCTTAGTCCTCAACGGTGATCAGTTTTTTTCCTATTCTTCTCCTCCTTTGCAATTGATTTTTGAAAACACCTAGGATTGCTTGGTGATTATGGCCATCTGGTGAATTTCAATCTTCTACATAGATTGTGTGCATTCAATTCTAAGGG
The DNA here is from genome assembly GCA_958301585.1 of Merodon equestris. Taxonomy (NCBI): domain Eukaryota; kingdom Metazoa; phylum Arthropoda; class Insecta; order Diptera; family Syrphidae; genus Merodon; species Merodon equestris. The sequence continues at coordinate 175,426,834 of OY284413.1, forward strand.
GAAATATAATGAAAACTTTTCTTTTTATATCTAAGGGACCTTGGGGGTTTTAGAAATGTTTCCACTGGTCAACTTTAATTCTGAAATTTGTATAGTGAACACCATATGTACATAGGTACGTACCCACACACGTCCTCATAATAATAATGCCAAACCTACCTCTCCGGTATACCTGTACATCTGGTACATTTCTGGTTTATCTTTCCAAGTAGTTCCAAATTTTAATAGAAACGTTGGTGGCATACCAACCATATAACTGCAAATTGAGCAATTTTCTTTTCAACTCATTTAAAAAAAAAAAAAAAACACATTCATTAGCAACAATAACGGTAATAACCCTTTCCAACCCAGATCCCATTTCAAAGAATTACATATTCAACCTGAAACCGAAACTGAGAATACGAAGCAGGCTGCTTTCAGAGGATAGAAATGAGAAGGATTGCAGAATTGCAAGAAAACAAAAACCTCTGGGAAAGAAAAAACAAGACTTCCCCTGACACTCGCCCGCTCATTTCCGTTCATGAGCATGAGCCACTGGAATTTCGTGACAGAAGCTTAGTTTCGGATGTGTGTATATAACGCAGTTCAAGAATGAAATAGTCACAATGAAGTGAAAATGAAAAGGAAACATTTTCTTGGTGTAACGCAATGTGAAGGTATTTATACTTTAAATGCCAAGTTATACTAAATGGATTCCCATTCAACCCTATACAAGTACGTGTGATGTCTTGCAGGAAATAAGCTTTCATTTTTAATATTAAAAAGATTTTCTTCTTTCTATTTTTTGGTCGAATTACTCCTGGGAATATATTTGGAAGAGGACCCTCCCAACCATAGTATTAGGTTTTACCAAGTGCAACGAAACAAAAAGTTTGGAAAGTACCCATTGCCTGAAGACTTGAATTTTTGAAAATACCAACGTCTACTTACCCTCGTGAACATCGAACATATTTTCCTTAAATTGCTTTTACCGAGTTTCGGGAACAAAACTTTCTAAACTAACTATTTATGTAGATCACGGGCCATGTAAAGGCCAACTTCGTAGCATAAGAGAGTTGAATATTCCCAATTAGATGAACATACGAGTACCTATATATATCCATCGGAATAGCGACAACCACCTCACCAATTAGCATTACCATAGAGGTGACAAACTAATGAGCGTTAACTCCACGCTTGTTACCCTCGATTCTTTTTTTTTCCTTGGTTCGCCTTTCTGTGTATCATTGCTCCACACTTTTATGGCGTATTGCAAAAACGTCTTCATCATTGTCTATCCGAGTGAAGGATTCATTTGCTGATGTGTCGAAATGATATGGAAGTTTAGAAGAAGGTCATGGTGATCCGGAATCTGCGCACTTTTTGTCACGCTGTTACCATTTTGTTAATTATTTTCACCCTGACTCCGTCGAATGTTGAAAGTTTACAGACGAAACACTCAGCGACTCCGACTCACCTAAGAGGATTTTCGTCTGCATTGTGCTACTTATCATGTTTTTGTTTTTTAAGATTTATTTCGTTGTCGTGCTGCAGGAGTACTTTGTCATGTCTTTGCTCGCATTGTGGCTGTTTTTCCTTCAATGCTCGACTGAGACACATTAATTATGTTCGGTAGCGAGCTCCAGTAATGGTGTGGCAGCACTAATACTCGTGTATAATACCATCCATGGTCCCTCAATACTGATGAATTGCCCTACGATTTCTTTCGATTTTATTATCGTAATGGATCCACTTCATCGCCAGTCACAATACAGTGCAGACCATTCCTTTCTTACCGCTGGTGCACCAGTAAGATTGTAAAATACACAAACCGATATGTATTGACTTCAACTATTTTGGTACCCAATTACCTTGCTGTCGGACTATTCCCAAGGCTTGTAAAACGATGGGAAATGCTTGCGTCTGACATGGATTAATGTCTCCAATTTTATGTCTTTCTACCGGTCCGTGACGTTCCTTGTTTTCTATGTCGAAATCATCACTTTTGTGGGTTTGTAACCATTTGCTTCATGTTTTTATACTAAAAGAACCCTCGTTGTAAATTTCTATAAGCATCCAATGTGCTCCAGCCGCAGATTTTCTCAAATCGAAGACGAAAACTAAAACTTCCCCCAAATTAAGTTAATTATGATGACAAGTTGCTGATATACACCCAAGCTTACAATGTCAAATTTCTGAGTTGTATGCACTGCTTGCGCCATCTATTGGGAAACTAGATTTCCTTCAGTATACTTGACATTTTTCATTAGAATATATCTATTCAATCTGTGTAAATACTTGCTGGAAACCTTTTAGGCAACCTAGCAGCTTTTAGCTTCACCAATTATAAAGTCATGAGATTCCTAGGAATCGCTTATCAGACCTTCTCATGTTGGGTAAGTGCCTGAAACTATTCGTGAACAGTTGGAAGTTGGAAAGGTTTCTATCAATTGAATTTCAGACCAAGGAAATCCACGACGATATCACATTGACACTTTCCACCTTTTGTAGAGCTTAAAGGCCACATACAATACAAAGATTCTTTAAGAAATACGGTGACTTTTTATTTTTCTCCACAAATACACATTTTATCATGGGACCTTTTCAGTTTTGAAAAGAAAATATAGTCGCAGGGAGCCAATGCCGGTGCATATGGTTGCTCAGGCATAATAAAGGTTTTAGCCAAAAAAGAAATACACACAAACAACGATGACTGAAGCAACAGCCATCGTTGCTTCGTTTTCGCAGAAACCCGGACGTTTTCTTTGAGCATCACTTTAAGGTCATATTCCTTATTGACCATACCACCTTCCGACAAGAACTCTTGATGAACCACGCCATTGTAATCAAAGAAAACAGTGAGCCGAATTTGGTGTACTTTTTTCGTGTTAACTCTCCTGATCGCTTCCATTGGGGCGATTTGGCTTTGGTTTCGACAATCATATACCCATGTTTCGTAACTAGGGATAATCATTTTCAGCAACTCTGAACCGTCATGCACATCATTCAACAGCTCCTGAGTCAAAATTTAGCAATTCCCGAACCAGTTTCATGCCATGAGCCAACCGATATGCCAATATCCTCGGCAACTTCTCTGACAGTGCTTCGGAGGCACTCCGTAACTATTTATTTTTACACTTCAACGTTTACCTCCACAGATATACTAGATGTAGGAAAAAGTTCGTGGCATTTTTTTTTAGTAAAATTCAATTGGTTTTCTTATAGTGTGAAAATGAATTTATCTAAACCAAATATGCTTCATTATTATCGACAGGGTTTCGCCACTTTTCGGGTTGAACCATGATGCCACCGGTGAAGAACTTCCGTGGTTTCTGGTTGAAAAACTGAATCAAGCGGTTTTCACAGACTTCTTTTGAAACCAGCTTAATTCCATTGAGAGAGTTCTGCAGGTATCGGAACAAGTGATAGTCAGAGGATGCTATGTATGTCTGGACTATACGGTGACCAAGATCCCTCATAATTTGGCGGGACATCAAAGAAGTGTGTGGTCGGGCATTATCGTGATGGAAGACAACGCCTTTTCTATTATTCAGGTCAGGCCGTTTTCTTTCAATTGCCTCGCGTATTCTCTTTAGTTGTCCACAGTAGACTTGAGAATTATTCGTCTGACCAACTGGAAGTAGCTCATGGTGGACGATTCCCTTCCAATCCCACCACACACACAGCATCATCGTTTTTCGGGGTCAATCCTGGCTTCGCGAACGCTTGTGACAGCTCAGCATCCCTTGCCCACAATCTTTTACGCTATTTTTATTATACGTTAAAGAAATGATTTCAATGCATTTCAGCAGCGCATCGCAGACGTTAATTCTATCATGTTTTTCGTGCTGAACTCGTGAGGAACCCATACATCGAGCTTCTTTTTGTAGCCAGCTTTGTGTAAATGGTTCAAAGCAGTTTTGTGGTCAATGCCTAGCTCCATACTTCCTGCACTTTTTCAAGAATTTCATCTGCTTTTTCAGTAATTGGACTACCAGAGGATGACTCATCTTTCATATCAAATTTACTCGAACGAAAGCGAGCGAACTATTTCCGTGCAGCAGATTTCGATTAACTACCTTTGCCGTACACGGCACAAATTTTTTTCACAAGCCTGCGCAGCATTCCTCCCTTCGTCATAATAATATTGCAAAATGTATTGCGTTTTCAAATGCAAACAACTGCAAACAACCACTGCACAAATTTCGATGTTTACACACTCAAAGTAACGCCCGGACCGTCACCCTTCCAACGAGCGTTTAGTGCTTCCTGAGTTATTTGTAATTGACGCCATATATGTGGAACAACGCCACGAACTTTTTTTCCACACCCAATATATATAATTGGGATTCAGAACTCCGTCTAGCAGTCTTTGTTCGGCGACTATCTTTCCCAATACAATGTCTACTGATCTGTTAAGAACTTTTCTGTAAACGAAAAAAGCTAATTTAGTTCAAAATTCGAATTTGGGCTTGTAACATACTTATAAACGATGCCGAGCTTCTGTCTTGAGTAGCCGAGATCAACCTCCAGATCCACGTTGACTTTTGATAAAATCTTCTGCAGGCAATGGTAGTGTTGTAGAAGTCGTGTAGGTTTTCGGATATTTTTCCACCTCACATTGGATGCCTATGAGGAGATCACATGAAGTGTTATGTCGTTTGTTGACCTGAAAATTTACTTGTGTTACTAGTCTTAACGTAGAATTTCGTCTCACTACCGATTATAAGTGATAATTTGCCAGTCGAGAATCACCAGAAATCTAGAGAATACGGTGGATGGGGCAGCAGTTCGTAGCCCAATTCGACCAATTTGGCCGTAGCGAGGGCGGAGGTGTGAGCCGGTGCGGTATCATGGTGGAGGAGCACTTTTTTCTTCGCCAAGTGGGGCCGTTTTTTCTTCAATTCGGCGTCGAATCGGCCCAATAATTTGGCATAATACAGCCCTGTGGCCGTTTTACCCTTCTCCAGGTAGTCGATGTGGATCACACCTTGTGAATCCCAGAAAACGGTGGCCATCACCTTTCCGGCCGATGGGACAGTGTTCGCCTTCTTCGGAGCACGTTCGCTGGGTGAAGTCCACTGTTTCGACTATTCCTTGGTCTCTGGTGTGTACCAGTGGATCCATGTTTCGTCGACTGTCACGAAACGACACAGAAACTCCTTCGGATTGCGCTTAAACACTGCTCTGAAATGGTCTCACAGTTGCGCTTGTTGTCCGGAGTGAGCAAACGCGGCACCCATCGCGCCGACAGCTTTCTCATGCCCAAAATTTCATGCAGGATATGGCCCACGCGATCTTTTGAAATGCCTACTGTCTCAGCTATCTCGCGCACCTTCAATCGGCGGTCTGCCAATACGAGATCGTGGATTTTTGTCACGTTCTCCTCCGTGGTAGCCTTCGGGGCACCTGGATGTGGCTCATCAAAAACCGACGTGCGACCACGTTGAAACTCGTTAAACCAATTTTTGATGGTCGCCATCGAAGGAGAAGGGTCACCGTACACAGCATTCAAACGCTCTTTGATTTCGCTGCGCGAATCAAATCACCGACCGATATTGTTCTTTTTCCATTTTTCTAAGATCGGCGGACACTCCCGCTTCCACACGCGGTCAAAACAAAACTACGAGTCCGATCCGACAGTAGCCGTCTACTAGAGTGTACTACACGATAGTAAGTTGCTCTTGCGATACTGGCGCCATCTGACGGTGGTTTAATAGCAAACTGACATTTGGTTTAATAGCAAAAGTCGTCGAAATAAGTACATTCGATTTTCGCCAAATTCAAAATGTCACTTTATTTTTTGAGCAAACCCCTTATGGCAATGTTAACCGGAATTAGCTATACAATCATATTATGTCTACAGCTAAAATGTCATATTTTTAGATTTCTGCTATTTTCATCTCGCTGCTCAATTAAGTTTGGAATAAAAAAGTAACCTTCGATGTTAAAGAGGGTTTAGACAGGGCGAAGAATTGTTACATCATTCTCCAATATCCTCGTTGTAAAAAGAAGCAGGACTCATTGATCAATAAAAATGGCACAATCTCTTTCGAGTCTGCACAATTGTTTGCGAATATAGTTGACATGGCTAGACGTAAGTTAAACGCTTGCAAGCATCAAAGCAGAAGCTACTAATCTGAGATTATAAGCTGTCACCTTTGTCATGTATAAGTATGTCCTGCAAGTAATGTCAGTAAGTCGATTAAAAATCATTTGTTGAACTGTTCGTTACAAGCGATTAAAAATCTTAAAAAACAAAGGCTCCTTCTGCGTCAATACATCGGCTCCAGCGAGTATTCCAGCTCCGGAATGCATTGCGATAGGCCTCCTCCAATATGTCCTTCAATACCGCGGTAGAAGCACTTTTGATTCCGTCTACTATCCCGAAATGCTTGCCTTTCATGGGTGTTTTAAGGCGCGGAAACAAAAAGAAGTCGAAGGGGCTACGTCCGGACTGTACGGGGCTGGGGGATCGTTGCCACCCCTGCTTTAACTAGGTAATCAGAGACGATAATTTCGTGGTGCAACCTCCAGTTGTCTGCGATGTCTGGCCGGACGCGTTGAATCCTGTGTTTCCCGCTTGAGGACTTCCAGATAAAATTAGGAGCTCTCAGTTGTATCAGGATGTCGAAAAACTCATTTTTTCAACTTGGCTTTTTTAGGGCGAGGGGACGCTGGGACGCTGACGTGTGCCACTCCGAAGATTGCCTTTTCATTTCGGGGTCATATTCAAATACCCACCTGTAATGACGTTATCTAAAAATTGGGGATCACGTTTGCACATGTCGAGGTTTTCTTGGCACGTTTCAACGCGGTGCAACTTTTGGTCCTCAGTGAGCATTTTTGGTACCATCTTAGTGAACACCTTCCGCATGCTAATATGGTTCGTGATGATACCATTAACTTGAGTTTTCGGAATGTCTCTTATATCGGCCATTAAACGAACATTTAATCGCCGGTCTGAGTATAACAGTTCCCTCACTCGCGTCACATTGGCGGCTGTCATCGTCGACCTCTTCCCAACTTTTTAAAAATGCCTTGTGCCACCGAAACACTTACCGATATGACAGGGCATCTTCTTTGTAAGCTGACTTGATAATAGAAACACTCTCCGTCGCGGTCTTTATAAGTTTCACGCAACTCACAAAACAATTCTCACGGATAGGCTCGTCCTCACTCTCCGGATGCTCGGAGCACACTGAAGCGGCGGGGCGGTGGTTAGCTGACGTCCCCCACTACTAGTTTCAGCCGGTCTAATCGTGGTCCGACGTGCAGTCGTGTCGTAATAAAGTCACTGATATGACTTTTAGGACATGCCCTGTATATCGCCTGCCTTGACTTACTAGTAACAAGCGAGAATGAGATCAGGCGCAGAATGATCTTTACCAATGTATGTTTTTAGTAGATGCTTCTCTTTAAAAAACTAGGGTACGAGAAAGTGTCTACAAAACCTTAAGTATCCTGGCCCTCTTCTACGCCGATTCGGCGATTCGCCTCCGGCATAAAGAGTCAACTTTAATCCCAAAAAAAAAATAACAAAGAGCATATAGGTTTAAAGGAGTCTAAACCAACTGAGCGTGCCACACAATCAACTCGCTAAAAATCCCATCGACTAGAGAGGCTTTCTGATTGAGGCCCATGTTATTTGTATTGTGATACGACTTGCAATTATTTATAAATGCAGAAAATTTTAAGAAATATTAAATGCTTTTTATGAGCCTTCAATGAATAAAACTAGGTCTTACGAATGGTATAGGTGTTTCCAACAAGGGCGTGAGGATGACGGGACTCTTAGACGCTTCAGCATAGTAACTATCAATTGATAAAATATAGACAAGCAACTATCAGCTTCAGATTCATAATATCCAAAATTGTTCCGGTTCCAAATTTTCTAGAAAAGTCGTCGAAAGTGTAGGTTCTTAAGACTTGAGCCATTCCACTAATTAACAGACACTGCGCATCTAAAGAGTACTTAAAGATAATTGGGGTTATTAGTTAGGACTCTTTTGGATTATCAAATTAATTCCTCGAAATCCAAGATCCTTTTAAAAAGGGTGTGGAGCATGGCAAATTTCATTTTAAAATTGAAAATCATTACCAATTATCAAGAGCCATAGGAAATCCCATTCGATTCCTAAACCCTAAACAAAAAGGCTTTTAAAACCTTATTATATGCATATCTCCGTTTTTTTATATCCTTACCCTCACACAACCTGGACGGGGTGCAGATGGTTTGTGTCGAAGATGTCCATTCACTACTCTCCGGGGAGGGTTGTCCTAGATAAGATTTTTTGAGAGATTCGACTGAATTTGTCGCGGTGGTTGTAGTTCACAGTAGCTCTTTTGTTTCCATGTCATTAACGTGTTATGTTGGAAATGCACATATAAAGTATGAATTTTGAAGTCATTATATATTGCGAGTGTTATGACTTCGTCAGCATTATTTGATAATTTTTTTTTATGTATATGTTATTTATTGTGGCAGAACATTTTACAATTTTGTCATGTACAATTTAGTTTTATAGAGATATGGTTCTTTAACCTTACTACTACAATATTAATATACACATGATATGAGGTATAAAGTACAGTTATCGAAATAAAGTTATTGTGTGAAGGAAAAGCCACTAAAAACCTTCATTTAAAATTAAGTGTCTGGTTTCACTGGTGGGAAAAGAGAAGAGGAGATTTCGAATAGCTGATTTACTTGATAATCGACATTTAAGTAAATCAATAATTG